>CAOKZL010002033.1:0-315521 GCA_948472985.1 Iguana delicatissima
CTCTTGTGTCACTTGTTCAGCTGCTTTTAAAATGCCCCACTTTCTCTCTCTCTTCCTCTCACTTTCTCCTTTTGTTCCCAGCTTCTTCTCTTGCGGCAAACTGAGGCCACTTCTGTATTATGCTGTCATAGTACTATTATTCCACTTCCAACATCCTATGGAATCCTGGGATTTGCAGTTTAGGGAGGGACCTTTAGAATTCTCAACCAGAGAGCTTTTTGGCCTCAGTAAACTACAAACCCCAGAATTCCACAGGATGTTGAAAGTGGAATAATAGCAGTATAACAGTGAAGTGCAGAAATGGCCAGAGTTCAAAGTAGCTTGCACTCAGTTAAGTCAGTTCTACATGTTCTGACTCAGAACTGCAATCTGCAACTTGCAATCTGCAATTTGCAACATTATGGGGTGTAGAGAAAAGACACATGCTTTTACCAAAGTGGGTCATGTCTTCTTCTGTTTGCAGGTGATTTTTTTTTCTATTTGCACTTTTACCTATAATTTCTCTAACATATAGCTAAAGCTGATAGCCACTATTTTGAATTGGCAGGCACAGTCCTGGTTAATCCCCTGTTATTCAAATTTTTCAGCTGTCTTTAATATATTCCATTTTCTCTCTTCTCTCCTTCCACTTTCTCCCTTTGTCTTCAGTTTACTTTTCTTGTTGTAAATTGAACTCAAAATTGCTTGCATGCAGTTAAGTTACCAGAGAGCAGTAGGTTCAGGCAAAAGCAAACAGCTACAGCCTCTTCTCACTTGTGTGTTCTTCCTAATAATAACTTAGGATGGAAAGAACACTGCCTGAATCTTTGTTGAGACTGCCAGTCAAAATCAATGATACAGGCTCAGGCAGACAATAGTCTTCCTTTGTAAAAGCATCTTCATGGAAGCTAAATCCTATGCCTACAACTCACATGTGTAAATAAGCCATAATATATATAATATAAATAGCTCAGAAAATGTTACTTTTGGGGGATTCAGGGAGTTGTTGTCCAAAGCTCTGATTATGTATGAATACCAGCTATTAACAGAATTGTTCTATTATCTTTTCTTCACTCGAATGCTTTCAAGGAAGTCAATACATTCACATGCTAGAAAGCAAGTGATACTGCTACATGTATATATCAGCTCTATAAAAGGCTTAAGTCCTATACTTGAAATAATTTTGAACTGTCCAGTTTTCAAAGAAGAAGCCCTGTTAGTCTGTTGCAGTATAAAATGGGGAAAATGAAAAGGGAGAAAAGTAAGAAATCTAGCTGTGCCTTTGAGACTAACTGATTTATATTTTAATATGATTTGTTGTAGATATCAGTCTATTCCTTCTTGATTACAAGAAGTGGATTTACATCCATTAAAGTTCACGCTGAAATATAAATCAGTCTTACAGGTGCTGCTAGATGAACTGTTCAAGCACTATTATTATTGTATCCCTTTCCACAGAATTCAGGACAGCAGACTTGGAAGCCCTAGCTAGCATAGCCAAAGGTCAGAGATTCTTGGAGTTGTGAAATCCCAAACATCTGGATTATATCTGGAGGTTGAGAAGCACTGGTTTAGAGAGTAACTGGTCTATGATCATCTAGTAAGCTTCATGGCTGACTGTAGATGTGAATGGTCATCCTCCACCCTTAGCCTGATATTCTAGCTACTATAGAAGACTGGTTTTCTAATCAATCAAAAAGAAGATAGCCATTCAATCATATTAGTGTAGACCTGGCATACAATGGAACTATCATCCATCTGGCAAAATGATTACATTTTCTGTGCCATAAATCTTTATCAGAAATACAGCTATTACCTTGCATTTCTTCTCTCACTGCATGGATTTCTTCAAGACTGAAAAATGATTGGTTCAGCATTGCTGTGGCATTATTGAATTACTGGAGATTTTATCTGGTGCTACCATCTATTGAAGGATTTAGGCCACAGAAAATGTAATTTCCATCACATCACAGCCAGTTGAAATATGACAGATTAATTTAAGTAATAAGGCAAGCACAAAGAATTTTGTATAGCAAACAGTAAGGTATTTAGTTGTTACTGATATTGTTAATGAAATGGCATGATGACCAACGGAAGGAGAATAAAGAAGACTGTGAGATTTTTCCTATGAGACTAAGATTAGACTGAGATTAGAGAATACTTTTAAATGGTTTGACTGGTAAATTGTTGTATGAAATGCAATCTGTCTGTGGATCACTCAAAGTTAATAACTCTCATTCAGAAAAGATCAAGTATAATCACATTCCAAGCTCAACTCATATGGTGTCTATGCAAGAACAGTAACTGGTATTTATTTTAAAAAAAACCTTTACAATTGCCTCCACAGGTTGTCAATGCTACATTTTTCATTGAGGAAAGAGGTTTTAAAAGGTTAACCTGACTGATAGACTAAACCATGGAGGGACTCATGCAGCCCTCCAACTGTTGGACTGCAGGTCCCATCAGCCCTAGTCAGTAGAGCTAATGATGAGGAACTGTGGGAGTTGTGGTTCAACAACTTTTGCAATGCCACACAATTCCTAATCCTGGACTAAACAATACAGCCCTATTGTTAATGCATCTGTGAGCTCATTCCTGACTTCCAATGTGTATCACTATGATGGGTAACATAACATGTGAACAAAGTGAGTCACTGTCATTACTTCATTACTTTTGAGTCAGATCCTGACTTTCGTGCTTAGACTGAACTGGCTGCAATCAATGGGTGTTAGGTACATGGCTAAATCTAGACAGAAGCCAATATTTTTTATCATCCTATTCCATACATAACTTTAGCAAGGCATTCTGATTGTAGGGTCCACATTATATTATATGACATCTTGTAATATGCCACTGTGATATCTTCTGTCCATTTTCTTCCTCAATCTGCAGTACTTTTTTTAAAAAAAATCAGGAAAATATACACTTATTTTAGTAACAATTTTCCATAACATATTATTTTCTCCAACATAACTATTTTTATATGCAACTTTTGCTAGCATACAGATTTTTGTACACAAATCCTCATAAAATATGCATTTTTGTTCATAATTTTTTGAGTTGAGAGCAGTAGCTCAAAATTCAGAACTATGAAATCTGAAGGGTAGCTGGGTTCTAAGCAATCTATTAGTTTGGAAAGTGTTTTTTTTTAAGGCCACTTCACTTAAAAATGTGGATCGATCATCTTTGCCACCAGTGTACAGTGTATGTATTGCAAGAGTACTAGCTAGAACTTCATCTTTAGAGACATACATTTAGAGGAATCTGGACTTCATGACTGGAATTCTGTTGGTATTTTAGGCAAGCATAATTTACTCTAAAGAAGCAGTTGTACATTTTTGTCTAGTGCTGAATGGTCATACTTGGTTCAAGTTTGCAGAAGCAGGGGTATACTTATGGTGCCATTGCACATGGTTGTGCATTGTGCATGCAGATCTGTATGCACATTTGGTTGCATACTCAGTTGTGCACTGTCACAAATCATTACCAAGGCAGGGCTGTGCAACTGTTTTGTCCCTTTGTGTGCGTAAAGTTACATTTTGTCTCCTCAGTGTAGGAACTCAGTCAAGGTGTATAACAGTCACAGTGAAGATACAGATTTATGTAATTATAAAAGGATTAAAAACATCTAATAACTCACAGAGCGCAAACTTGAATGCAGTGATGTATTTAAATCTTTTACTCCAAGTCTCAAGTCTCTACTTCTGTCTCAAGCCAAGTCTCAAGTCCTTGAAGATACTTTCAAGTCAAGTCTCAAGTCTGGGAGCCAACTTTATACCCCAAACTATATTCCAGAATTTGCAGACAGAGGCCATTTCTGCACGGGGTTTTTAAAACGGTGCAGTCCGTCCTCCAAGGAGGAGGTCTGCACCTGGGAGCAGACTGGATCGGACCTACTTAATGTAGATCCACACATCAGCCTGCTCCGGAACGACCCAAGTGGTCATCCAGCATGCTTTTGAAAAATCACTAAAAACAGGTGTTTCAAAAGCATGGAGCGCACCACTGCAAGGCTGCTCCCTTATGCAGATTTGCAGGCTTGCCCCAATGCAAGCCTGCGATCTGCCAGGGGCGGGCTTTAGGCTGGCAAGCTTCAGCGGTTGGTCGAGACCCTCGACCAACTGGAAGCCTCCATTTGGGATGCTGAAGCAGTGCGTATCAATGAGCATGCACTGCTCCGGAGTGGCGTGGACCAGACCGGTGAGCTGAAAAGTCTAGTAAGGAGCAGTGCGGGGCGATTCCCTTGCCCCATGTGGAAATGGCCAGAGTCAAATAAAATCAGTTTTAACAATTTAAGCAGAGTCGGCCTTCCAAATTTGCAGTTTTGCAATCTGCAGCTTCAGAAGTGGGGAATAGGGTCCTTTTTACCTCCCATTTCCAAAGCTGGAAGATTTTTCAGAAATGGGGAATAGGATCCTTCTTACTCCTCATTACTGAAGCTTCAAATGCTTTAGAAGGAAGGATCCTTCCTTCTCAAGCCTGTTGCCTAACACATTTGCTGTTCCCCTCTGAGAAATGCACCCTGCACCCTGGGGGCAAGTCTTGCCTTCTGCTCTGCTGCTGAGCAGACCTCAAGCCCACCTGAGAAATGTGCCCACATTTTGGGCTTGAGACGGATTGTCATGTGACCAGTAGGTAAAAAGAGGTGGAAGCATTTTTCAAAGTTGTAAGGTTTCTGGATAAATGTGTTATATTACTGAACCAAGGGGAGCAAGTCAGTCACTAAAAATATGCAAGTCTCGAGTGAAGTCAAGTTAGTGCATCATGTATTGCCAAGTCAATTCCAAGTTGAATCACTGAAGTGCTATAAGTCCAACTTGAGTCTGAGTCCATCAGCTCAAGTCTACATCACTGCTTGAATGTAGATGGTTCCAAGAAGAGACAACTTGTAGGCTGAGCAGTGGGGAAATTTGGAGCAAGTGCCTCCCCTAAATCCACAAGCCACCATTATTCCATGTTCAGTCTTTGACATCTATATGTTGAGTTAGGGAAAAAACTCATTCTGAAGCCATGGAGCAACATCTGAAAGCAATCACTAGAATCCTAGACCAGCTACTTAGTTATGTAACGTCTCCTGGCCTGATACTCCTTTTTGCACCTATCTTAAGAGACAGATGCTGCACTGGGCCAGGAGGGCCCATGAAGCTTCCAAGTGAGGCTGAAACAAGAACTTGTGACAGGGGTCCGGCTTCTGATTGTCATAGCCTCACTTGCTGGCTAGAGGGAGATGGAAATGTTGTCCTCCTTTTGCCCCAACTGGAAGCTCAACAGACCTTTGTCCAATCTGGTGACTATATCTTAAGGACTAGGACTTAAGGAATAGGGTGACATTTACATAGGTTTCCAGTAAGACTATGTAGGCCTACTAGTTCCAGATCTGTTGCTGGAGATAATGAATCTCTAATTATAATACTGAACCCCAGGGAGTATTGTGGGAAAACTCCACTCAAACATACTTCAGAAAGCATAGCCCCAGTTCTGCTGGCTGGGGATTCTGGGACTTCCACTTTGAAGAAAACGTTTCCAGGCTCTGCTCTGGAGACTCCCTGTCATTGTGAGTCAGTAAGACTGAACTAGTAGGCTCCATGGAATGACACAGTTTGAGCTAATTTCATACGTTCATTAAAATTCAACAGAAAGTATTAGTCATTTTTTTTCCATTCCGTTTTGTTTCCCCAGTTTGGATGTTTTATTTCCTTGCTTGTTTACCTCAGATGTTTCCCCACATATTGTTTCATTTGTGTCATACCCATTTGGAAAGAACAGGTTGGATAAAATGCTCCTTTAAGAAACGTTGCGAAACAAGTTTAGAATGGCATTTGATCCTCCAGTTACTAATTGAACTACTGTAATGCTGTGCAGTAAGAATGCTAAATTCTGCCCAGGGATTTTCAGCAATTGTTAATATGCTTGTGCTTGAGGTAGAAATGAAGCTATTAAAGCAGCCTTGTTGTTGTTCTTTGCACAATATAATCCACTTAGATAGGAAATATGATCATTTAGACTGTATTGCTTTATGGTAAATCAGACAAAAAGCTGTCCAATGTAGCATTACTTTCTTTAGCTACATGTTATAAATGTGTTATCTTCACTGAGAATTGCATAGAAATGGTTTCCTACTTATGATTTAATGGTAACTTTGCAAAATGACTGGTGTAATGAAGTGTGGAGGGAATGATAGAGTAGGGGTGAGCAGAAGGTGGTTTTGCATCTACTAAAAGATTTCTGGGTGTTTTGTAGTAAACAGCAAGGATTTCTGATGCACAGTTGTTTAACAGGAGTAGGAACTGAAACAATGCTCTCTGTATCCATAACCTGTACTTCTACACCCTCCATCATTACACAGATAAAAACTGGGACATATGTGGCCAAGCCCGTCAGGGTACGGTTGAGATGGGAACAGTTAAGAATGAGGAAGAACATGCAAGTTAAGAGAGGCTGCTGCAGTTTGCTTTTGTCTGAGGTTACTGGGAAGGGCAAGATTCTTCCCCCCTTTCCTCCCCCTGTTGCAGAGTTAAACTGATGCAAACTATTTTTGCGCTTTGAATTCATTTTGCAGCACTTGAAATAAGCTAAGGACAAAGTGAGAAAGTGGGAGGAGGAGAGTAAAAATGGGACATTTTTAAAGCAGCTGAAAAAATAGAAAGATAGAGTTTTATTTGGAACATCTTATGGAAGTGGGATCAAGTAGAAGGACGCCTTGTGGTCATGGCTAAAGCATTTCGGAACCAAGAGTATTTTCCAGGAAGTTGAGATGTCAAAAGTCAGCAGCTCCATATTTCTTGAGAAGTCGAGCTCTGACCTGCATAAACAAACAGCAATCATAACAGTGTTTAAAAAGCGCCCAACAAATACATACATAATGGGCTGAGTCACAGTTATGGCTCAAAAGCTTCCAGCAGGAAGACTGTATCAGTTCAAGGATTCAGGAATCAATTACAAAGTGACAGCTCTTGAAATAATATACGTGTTCTTGAGACTGGTTGGAGGAATTCATTGATGCACTTTAGGAACCTTCCAGAATTCAAATGTCTGAAGACAGGCATTCCAAAAAGCAGACTGGTCACGGCTTTTGAATTCAGCCCATCTATGTATTTTTTCTTAGATGAACTTACATAAAATTGCCCACAAAACCTTCATTCTTATATGGGGGAAGGCTTAGGCCCTTTTCGCATGGCATTTTCCATGTGAAAGGGCCCCTCGAGTGTCATGCAAATGTGAGGAGTGGTCCACACAACACACTCACATTTGCGCAACTCTCCAGGGTCTGGCAGGCACTGCTCGCACACTTTTTCATTTTCGGCTTTAAGCCGAAAATGGTGCATGTTCGCGCATCGCTCCGGGGCCCTGCATGCACTCGCCGTGCATGTGGAGCCTCGGGAGCCGGGCCGGTTGCGCTTCCTGTCTCAGTGCTGCCTGGGAAGTTCCCAGGCTGCACTGTGAAAGGAAGAGGCAGGGCTCTTGTGCGAGCAGGAAGCTCATGCAAAGCTGAAGAAACCTGGACGTGAGGGCCTCTCACAAGAGGCTGCTCACGCGAGCACCGCACCTCAGTGCTGAGTAAAGGTAGGATGCAGAAAAGGCCGTTGTTGTGTTTTGGAAGAAAACCCCATAGATTTCAACTAGCCAAATGTTATTTGTTGTCCATTTATTTGTTCATTTGGTCACAACCAATGAGTATTACAAGATGAGGTTTTGGTGGAAACAGTGGCAAAACAAATTCCATGGATGGCTGAGGCCCACAGGGGCTGCTCTGAACCCAGTAGGGGCCACATTTCTTTTCAGTGATACAGCAGCAAGAAAAGCTGTGATATGTCATAAAATAGGGTGCGTTTTACATTAAAAACAACCGGCTTTTCTCTTCTACTTGTCTCCATTCTTCATCGTTTGCTTCTTGATTTTTTCCTAGTATCATTGAGGTTAGTCTGTCCATTTCTCTATATTCCAAAACCTTAACTTTCCATTCTTCTATTTGTGGGACCTGATCGTTTTTCCACTTTCGTGCGAATTCCATTCTGGCAGCTGTGATCATATAAAGAATTATTCTCCAAAGCGTCATTCTTTGCTCTTTATCTATTTTCTGTGTTATATTTAATAGAAATAATTCAGGTATCAGTGGGATATTTATCTGTAATGTTTCTGAGATTGTTTCTTGTATACTTTTCCAGTATGTTTTAGCTTTGTCACAGGTCCACCATACATGATAGTAGGTCCCATTTTCTCGGCTACATTTCCAGTATTTGTTCTCCCTTGTTTTATATATCTTATTAATTTTCACAGGATCGATATGCCATCTATACAGCATCTTTAAATAATTTTCCTTCAGACTTTTTCCCTGCTGTGAATTTTTGTGTTTCTGACCAAGTCCTCTCCCAGTGCTCTAATTGAATCTCATGGCCTACGTTCTGTGCCCATAGGATCATCGAGGGTTTCATCTGTTCCGTTTCTAGTTTCTCTCTATTTGTAATTTGTATAGTTTAGAGGTCAATTGTTTCTGTGATTTGAATAGTATGTTTTTGAACTGTTTGTCATATTCATCTGTTTGGAAACCTTCTAGTTTCTTATCCATGTTATATCTTTCTTTAAGTTGTCTGTAGAGAAACCATGAGCACTTAAGCCCTTCGTGTTCCAATTCATCTCTAGTTTTTAGTCTTATTTCTTGATTCTTCCCAACAGTTATCATATTCTGATACTTTATTATTTTTTCTTGTGGTTCCCGCCATCTACAGTAAAAGGCCTCATGCGGGGAAATCCATAATGGTATTTTTCTATAGTGTTTTTTCTAGAATTTTTGCCAATTTACTAGAAGGGCTTTCCTTAAATAATGATTCTGGAATTCTTTATCTATTTTATGCTTATTGTACCATACATACATGTGCCATCCCATTCGTAATCCAGTTCCTTCCAGATTTAATATTTTTCTTCATTTCGTAATGTTAGTCATTCCTTGATCCAGATCAGGGAATTTGCTTGGTAATACAATTTCAGATCAGGAAGTCCAAAACCTCCTTTTTCTTTCTTCTCTGTTAAGAATTTCCATCTTATTCTTGGCCTCTTTTTTCCCCAAATAAATTTAGAAATTTTTCATTTATAATTACTGGTAGGTTTTGAAAAAGAAAGTTTAGTTTTGGCAGCACATTCATTTTGATTGTAGCTATCTTTCCAAGTAGCAAAAATTGGAGTTGATTCCAATTATTTAATGATTTCTTGATTTCTAGACAAGTAGAAGAGTCTTTCCTCTCAACACAGAGAAGAACATAGGAAAATGTAAGTTAAGGTTCAGACATTAAAATAAAAACATAAGATATGGGGGAGACTGAATTAAGAGAAGGTATGCAAAGTTGTGAAAGGAGGGTATTGAAAGAGTAACATGAATGGGACTAAAAAGAATTAACTCTAGGGGAGTAAGGAAGTGGAATATCATGTAAATGAGATATGAAATATTCAAATGCCGTAATGTATGAAGAAAGATGGATATGAGTTGGATTTTCTATAAGGGCACAATGTACATTTGGATATTTATATATTACTACATACTATTACATATTATTGTTATATATATATAGTATATTACTACACATGTAGATATATTTATACATCATTATTATTCGTATGCTGTTTTGATTAATTATATATATATATATATTTACTATTGCAATTTGTAGATGAAAAGATGTCACATTGCAATGGAAATTGTGGTAAAATATAATTAAAAAAACAATAACAATTGATTTTTGCCAGTAAAATGCAGCAATACCAGCAAAAGAAAAAATGCATCTGGGCTTTCAAACAGGGTGCATGAAGCAAACACTTTCTTTTCAAGCTGATTCAGGGAACACTAATCAACTTGTAAACAATGTGCACATTCCCTCATACCTTGTTTTAAAGCCAAATTGTTGGTTTTTGCTGTGGCAGTGATGCAAAATGGCCTAGCACTAAGATCGGGGTGGAGGAGATACGTAGCACAAAAATAAGTTGGACTAGATGCAGACTGTGTGCTACTCATCCCGAGTTTAGCACATGAAAGAAAGACAAATAAAATGAATATAGCAAGTCATCTCACCTCAAAAGTAGTGACTTTGGTCCATTAGAGAGCACCCCCCCCAATCTATATTGGGGCAAGACCAATATACTGGGCCAAACATTGTGACCTTGACCATGGCCATTTCATCATGGCCAGGGAAAAATCCAGACTTCTAATAGTGGAAGAGCAGTCATGAGTTCCTTTCTCCAGCTTTTGAGTCCGGTTTCAGTCTGGGATACAGGACCAGAAGAGTCATGGTCACCCATAGCTTCAAACTGTCCTGTTTTGAGAGGAACAGTCCTGATTAATTCTCTGTCCCTGAACTTTTTCAGCTGCTTTGAGTGCAAACTACTTTTGCACTTCAAACTCAATTTGCAGCAACGAAATAAGCTAAGAATAAACGGTATTTCTTAGGTTTTTTTTAAAAAAGTCCAAACAATATTCCTGTTATCTCAGACTATTTTTTGGCAATTCCCAGCACCAGCTGCAACATTTTATTCCCACCCAAAAGACTTATTAGAACAAGAAAGTATCTTTCTCTTCTCCCACTTTCCTTTTAATTTTTTATGTTACATTGCCTCAGTATGTCAGTGAAATGGCACGTTTGCATTACAACACCATAACGTTATGGGGAAAAAAACTACAAAAAAAAAGGAGCAAGAAATTTTCCAGTTAAATCAGAGGAGCACTTCAGCAAACTATTCCCCAACATTTTTTTTAAAAAAATTTTTTTGGAAAAACTTTAGTGTGAGTCCAAGCCTTTTCGCACCTTACTTTTTCATGGAGTGGGGGGAGGTGCTTGCGCAAGAAGCCTCAGCAGGAACGTTGCCACTTCCCTGCTGCTTCAGTTCTGCAGCAGCTTCCTGGTCGCGCAAGCGTGACTGGCCTGGCTCCCGACACACCGCATGCCAGGTAAGTGCGCGCGGGCCCCGGGAGCATTGCCCGACCGCGTACCATTTTCGGCTTTAAGCCGAAAATGAAAAGGTGCGTGCGCAGTCCACGTCAGGCCCTTGAGTGTCGCGTAAATGGGAGTGCATCGTGCAGACCGCTCCTCCCATTTATGCGACGCTCAAGGGGCCTTCTTACTTTAGAAACGCCATGCGAAAAGGGAGCAAGAAACTGCTATAAGCCTCCTCGCCAAAACCCCCTCACCAAAAGAATGGTAAGAGTGGATGAGGAGACAACAATAGTTCATAAACTGCAACAAAGCCCAAGGAGCTATATTGTGAGAATTCACACTTCTTCAGACCAGTCTCTGAGCCCTCTATCACTAAAATGAAATCATTAAGAGTGCTCAGCTTTTTTGAACATCTATACACTAAAAACACATAAGATAAAAAAAAAATGTTGGAACCAGCAACATGATTGAAGTGCTGCACCAATTAAACTGTTCCTAATTTCAGCCCTCAGAGAACATAAAGCTTTCAGCCAAAAATGCAAAACACGAAATGAAATACATCCCGACAGAATAACTGAACTGTTGAAGAGAATCTTAGCCTTTCAAGCTTAATTAAAATGCTTAATACTTTTTGAATGAGGATCATCTGCTTTTGTTAACAGTTGCCCTATTTAACAAAGGCAGACATAAATTTGAAATACTTCACATTTAGTATCAAAGGCCAAATCCATCTATTTTCTAAGGGTTCTTGCTGTCTGGTTTGAATAGCATGGTCTGAAGAGCATCTATTAGTTCATTGTTACCATCTCTTGTTGAAAATGAAGAACTGATCCTCTGTCTAAGGTGGGGCGCATGCACTCCCGCATCGGCTGGTAGTTGAGAATAAACAAGTATCATTCAACTGCTATTTTGTCAGATGTCCATTTTGATACCTATATTTTTTTTCCTTTTGTCACATTGGAATATAAGGGAATCACATGCCTGCCTCTATTTGACACAAAGTTGTGGGGGAGGGGGAAGAGACCCCCCCTCAATCTCTAGACAGTAGGTTAGACATGACTGAAGGGTGCATGTATGGAAAGAGAGCTTTAAAAAAAGCAATCCTAGACATTTTTCTAGGGCAGGGGTGGGCAAAGTGTGGCCCATGGGCTGCGTGTGCCCCCAGGCCCCATGCTCCACCAGGCCTCCAAGCACAAAGCATCCACACTCCCAAATGGCTTTTTTTAAAATTCAGTGTAATTTCTGTGCAATTTCCCCACCCCCAAATCACAGAGAATCCCCAACACATGAAAGCATGCAAAATATACCCCCACACCATCCGCACAAGCATCCCATGACCTTAAATACCTGTTTTCTCCTGCAGTCACTCTCAAAATGACAACAGTCAGAGATGCACCTTCACTTCCTGCTGCTATTTTGAGGTCTGTGGAGGAAATGCTTTTCATATGCCTCTGTAGTACATCTCCGAATGATGGCAGAAGAGAAGGCATGTCTCTTCCTGTCACCATTTTGAGAGCAGGGGCAAAAAAGGTATTTGGACGAGGTATGTGAGGATGTGTGGCCTGTGGATGGGTCTGAGGGGGAGGATCTGGCCTCTGGTCTCCACTGAGGTGCTCTTCCTTGGTCTAGGGAGTTCACCTGTGCAGGGATGGACTGAGCTTGCTTTGTGAGCAGGCAAACCTACCTGTATGCTTGTTTCTACTCCACCCTGTGACTGTTCAAGCAACTTTTTCAACTGTGTGCAGCCAGATCCCGTCCATCATTACTCAGAAGGAAGTCCCATTGCATTCACTGTACTGGCATTTCAGCTCAAATGTATTTCAAAGATATACCAGCATCTTCCACTGCAAAAAGCACTACATATGTGGTGTTAAACACAATGGTCATATCCAGCTGACTGTGGTGGAAGTCGAGATGCACATATGGTATTACCTCAAGAGGTGAGGGATGTTGGGGTCCACAATGCCAGTGTCTCTTTAGAATCTGGGGGAATTATAGCTCAAAGCAGGCCTGCGAGAGGAGGGTAATTGTAGGATCTTTTCACCTATGTATACCTGTATGAACTGTAGAGAGGACTCCGTTAAAGTTAAACAAAGTAGTTTATTTGAATTGTCAAACATATGAGAAATCCAAGAGTCTTAAGAACCACACAAGGCTATCGGAAAGTGAGGAGAAAAAGGTTGGTTAGTGAGAGATTGGGTGAAAAGGTAATAGTTACCAGTCTTGAAGAAGGAGGTAGCAGTGGAGGGGCTCAGACAACGTCTTAGCATAGCATGGAGGAACAGCAGTCTGGACTACGTTCTACATACTGCATACTACTGCATAGTATGTGCCACAAATGGCAAGGGTTGAAATTAGGATTTTTACACCCTATTTCATGCCCTGAAGTGGTGCACTGACAAAGCCATAATGGCTTTCCCACGGGACTGAAAGAGGGGTCCAGAATGGGCTAATTGTTCTCTCTGGAGTGACAAAACGTTTATGGGATTCATAACAATCTCTTAATGTTCGGTCACTTAGGGTGTATAGGGAAGATCTCCATAGGGTAAGATTGAGGGATGGTCTCTGATTGCTTTATTTGGGCATTTTGTCTTCCATTGTGTTCGAAAATGCAAAGAGCTTGAAGTTGTGAAGGTATTAGCATAAACTTACCAGCATCAGGGTTTTCCACATAATCCTATCTGGATTTTCCCACTATCATTATCCTGAACACATCTCTGGTCAGTGTGACCCTGATCGTGTTCTACAGTCATTAATAAGTCCAATTTATGAAAATTGCATTTCTCATAGGAAGGATGGTAGGGTATGGTAACAGTGGGACCACTGTATATGCAGTAGCACATTTATGCACACAGAGTAATGTACTTTAATGTATTGCCTGTGCACACTGCAATTGCACAATGGCTTTCCACATATGCATTGACCATTGATCCACACAAGATGCTCTGTGTTGGTTTGGGATTTTTTTATACTGGTATAGAAGATATTTACCATAGAATGACATGACGTAGGATCTCTTTCTGAGTCTGTAAAGGTAAAGAGGAAAGTGGTGGAAATGGAAACCTACTGAACCTTTCACACTACAGACTTAAAGTTCTATGGTTCCACTTTAACTGCCATTGCAACATCCTATGGATTTGCTGTTCAGGGAAGAGCGTTTAGAATTCTCAGCCAGAGAGCTTCAGTGTCTCACAAAATTACAAACCCTAGGATTCCAAAGATGCAGCCATTGCAATTAAACTGGAATCATAGTGACATAACCATGCGGCATGAAGGGGACCCTAGAAGAAGTGTTTGATAGAATATTCCTTTATAGATTATAGATAGATAGATGCACCAAAACAAAAGATGGAGTGTTTGTATTATGCTGGGACTGAGAATGCAGTTTTTTTTCCTGTTGCATCTTTTGCTTAGAAACATTGCTTTTTTGGACTGCAGCCATGCTGGATAGGGGATTTTAGGAACTGTACTCCTCTCACATGGAAAAGATCCAAGCTTTGATATTTAGTCTTTCTTATGCAGAGTTTATTCCATCTTTAAAGTAGAACAGAGGATGTGACTTTTAAACAGCAACAAGCAGACTTCTAGAGATTTTGAATTCCACAAATGAAGTCTCATCCTAAAGGAGGCAGTTCTTAAATCACCTAGCTGCATAAATACATAGGCATTTATAAGGCCAAGCCAGAGCAATTTGAAGATTATTGCCTCCATTTGTGACTCACATATTTTCCTGCTGTAATGCAAAAGTGTAAAATGCCAGTTCCTTAGACACCGTTCTCACTATTAAGACCCGCATTAGGATGATGTATACATGATTTAGCTCATAATGGTTTCCAGAGCAAAGCGCCCTTACACTCAAATCCATTTAGGCTTTAATGGATTTCAACATGGACTGTGCATCATGTTTTACAGAGTTGGGGAAGTTTATTTTTGTTAGGCTAGAATTCTCAACATCTCCCAGCCAGCTCACTGTTCTAGTCCAAAAGAAACTTCTAGTTCCAAATAGCAACAACTTTTCCAAGCTGTGGCCTTTCCCACTGCTGCCCAGTAACAGTAACAATAAAACTTCTTGCCCCCCAGTCTAACATAAAAAGGGATGCCCAAAGCAAAATGTGTCCTTAAGAAAGGAGCATTTATTAATCACATTGCAACACAGCAGCTGTCTGCACAGCGGCTCTGTGATATAAGCTAATATTCAGCTAAACCAGTAGGAGCATAATGCTTTTCCACTGCAGCTGTATATCCTCTTCTTGCCCCAGAAGTGCTGTCAAGCCCTGGGAGGACCCGTTAGCGGTAGAAAGAGAAGGGAAGCAATTCCAATGAAGAAGATGTGGCTGGTCTGGTCTCCAGGGAGCAAGTTAAGGAGGCAGCACTCAATTTGTTCTCCTTTCTCTCCCCTCCCCTGGCTTTCATAAAGTTTACTGGAAGGTCTGAAGGGAATGACAGGTGTAAATCTTCAGTTGTTTCATATCCTCTAAGTGTCCCAATTTGTCAGGAACAGGCCAGATTAATCCTCTGTCATCTCACTTTTTCAGCTGCTTTTAAAATATCTCCCTTTCACTATTCTCTTCTCACTTTCCCCCTTTGCCCCCAGTTTACTTCAATTGCTGCAAACTGAGTTCAAAGTGCAAAAGTAGTTTACACTGAAAGAACTCAGAAGTGGGAGAGGAGAGAGAGGACTTTTGCCCTTCCCAGTAGGCTCAGGCAAAGGCAAACTGCTGAACCCTCTCCTAGTTTGTAAGTCCTTCCTCATTAATAATTATTGCCATCTTGACCACGCTTGGATGTGCTTGGCCATACATGTCCCAGTTTTTCTTTGTGAAATGTTGGATTGTGTGCTATTATACCATCAGATGCAAGAGCAAATAATTATGATAGTCTTCTCCTTACTGCAGGAAAAAATGAATATCCTCCCCGTTAAGCTCCCTGTATTCTGGAAATTATTCTCTGGAAAAGAACACATGCTTAGCTATATGTGTATAGGCCCTCCATGGGAGATCCGGTGCCCTGTGTGGCATCTCCCTAAGTAGAGATATACGCCTATAGATTTCTACAAGACTTTCTAGTTAATGTATGAATTTCTGGTATGGAGCCAGTGGAGAGGGGTGATGTCAAGATCAGCAAGTACAGTCTTACTGCCTTCTCCCTGTTTAGTCTGAAGCCTTGAGTCAAGGTCTGAAAGAGGATTTGGAGATTGTTATCACTGTGAACTGGCCTGGCTTCAGTAGAGATTAGATATCATTTTGATATTACAATTCGGCCACATTTTGCCACCCTCAGCCAAGTGTTTGTGAGGACCCTGAACAAGCACAGAGCTAGGCATGGCTATTAATTGCTGAAACATTCCTTTCTCCACCGAGGCAAGCCAGACTCAGCCAGATCTTGCTTTAGGAGACCTCCCTAGACAAACACCTCATTAAGGATGCACGCTCATACAAAGAGCCCCTTGCCCCGAGCAGGCACCCTGATGAGCTAGAAGCTCAACTGCCCAGGCGAGCTGCGTCTGCATACTGGCCATTCTATTGTCAATTTGAACTTAACTCAATCATGTTAAATTCTGACCTTTCGGAGACGTTGTCTCGTGCCCAAACCTCATTGTTCTCTCCCAAGTCCAGACTAGCCTACGGTCATACTTTCCCTATAAAAACCCCAGAGTCCGAGACCTTCCTCGGATCGCTCTGAACTTCCGTCAAGCCTCGCTGCCGCTTTGCCTGGGTGAGCCTTCTCCTCAGCTCCAGTAGCTGAGACCGCAGCAACCTCGGATCGCTCCCGAGTTCCAGACCGCCCTGCTGCTGCTTTGCCTGGTGAGCTCCCCTCAGTAACCCACACTGAGCTTCTTCTCTTCATCTGCAACTTCTTCAGGACTATGAGAAAGGTGTGGTATCACCCATTTCCCCCGAAAATCTGTCATTTCTTATTTCTTAGCTAGCTGTGTGGTTATGTTGTCTAAAGTGTTTGTCTGTTGTTAATAAAACATCAAGTTTGCTATTTTAACCTGTCTGACTGCTTGACTGACCTGACCCCGTATACATAGGGTTACAAGATCCCCGCAAAGTTACCCTGCCTCTTGTTAGCTTAAGTGAAGTGCTCCAGTTAATTTCCCCATCTTTGTGTTGTTGCATTTTGGTTATTTGGGCACCTCTCCCGGGCCCCCCATTTCACAGGGTAACAAGATGATTCATAAAGAAGAAAGGCAAGTGGAGCTTGGAAAACTTATCACTCTTAGACTTATCCCACAGCCTGTATGTCCAGTTTCCAGGATTTCTCAAGCATTGGCTATTGACCAGACAGGGTGGAGGAATCTGGGAGAACTAGCCCTAAAAAAGCAACTTTTTAAAGCTTTGCTTTTAGTAAGAGATAGGTGAAAAATGCCTGTGGCAGCATAGCAGAATGGATGGGGATTCATACATTACATAGAATCATACATTCTTAGAATTGGAAGGGGCCAGAAGGGCCATCTACCCCAACCCCTTGCCACAAAGGAATATGCAACTAAAACACTCCTGAAAGATGCTCATCCAACGCCTGTCCAAAGACCTCCAAAGAAGGAAAGTCCACCATCCTATGAGACAGACCTTTTCACTGCCAAACAGCTCTTATATGAAGAAGTTTTTCCTAATATTCAAGTAGGATCTCTTTTCATGGTCCATGTTGTAGTCTCTGGAGAAGCAGAAAACAAGCTCAGTCTATCTTCTACCTGACATTCCTTCAGATATTTAAAATTCGCTGTCTTCTCTTCTCCAACCTAAACGTACTCCATTCCCTAAGTTATTCCTCATGAGGCTTGGTGTCTGGACTTTTAATCATCTTGTGGGCACATGCAAGCTTGTCAAAATCCCCCAAACTGTGGTGTCCAGAACTGCACACAGTATTCCAGGTGATGTCTGGCCAAAGCAGAATAGAGTGACACTGCTATTTCCCTCAGTACACACACTCAGCTCTTCTTGATGCTGCCCGGAATGGCAGTGGCTTTTTTGGCTGCTGCATCAAACTATTGACTCATGTTTATAGCAATAGCAATAGCAGTTACATTTCTATACCACTTATCAGTGCTAAGCACTCCCTAAGTGGTTTACAATGTGTTTAGCTAGTTGCGCCCAACAAGCTGGGTACTCATTTTACTGACCTACAGAAGGAAGGAAGGCTGAGTCGACCTGGAACCTGTTACCCCAAAAGGTAGGTGCCACAAGGGCCACCCTACAATGCCAAATACCTCCTTGGAAAATTGGGGAATTAATTAGCTCAAAATCAGGAGGCTGCGAGAGGGGGGCAACTTAGCGAGATCTTTTCTACCAGTGTTTATGGGCACACGCAGGAAAAGAACCAGCCAAAGATTCAAGAATAAGCAAAAAAATGTGTTTTATTCAGAGGAATTCACTCATATATGCACAGAAGATACACACAATCACACATTCACACAAGAGCTAACTGAAAGAGAAAGGGAGGAAAAATCATAGAGAGGCTGAGGGGAATTTAGGGGAATTATAATTACCAGTCCAGAAGAATAGTGAAGAGCAGAAATGTATTTTGGCTTAGGTAGGACCTAAGGACAGTTCTCATTCAGGAGCCAGACGGACAGAGTGACGGGTAGACCTTCAAGAGACTGCACTGGGCATCCTGAAATCAGGGGTATTTGTACCCTGAAAATGGCTTGTGGCCGTGAAGGTTCCAGATGCAAGACAAAGGGAACCTGTTGTGGACAATGAGTCTTTTGCTTGTTGATGGGCTTAGTGCTTTGATTGACAAAGACATGAAGGATGTTGTAATAGCTGTCTGTTGTGGGTGCTGTGAGGAAAAAGGAAAGAATCCAGGTGTACAAGGGACTGGGTATCTGTCAATCAGTGTCCTGGTGGGCTCCTCACAATTGGATTTCCTGGAAAATTCCAGCTTCTATTTAAGCCTATTATCTATAAGAATGGTGTGTATTTGACTGACAAATGACTCAGTCTTACCTGGAAGAAGTTTCGAGTTGACCTGTCCTTCTCACATTTACAGTCAAATTCTTTTCCTCACTCAATTTGACCTCTCCGTCACCTCTCAGGCTTGAATTTGATATCAGAGCCAATAAAATGTGTTGCCAATTATATATGATGCCAATTAGGTATGGTGCCATCCAAACCATACAAATATCAGGGACCCCAAAGCGGGGCCTTATAAACCTTGCAGGATTGAACTCACAACACTGTGGCTACAGTATCGGCATTTAGCCACTGCACCACCAGGGCTCTTAGCTTGTGGTCTACTAAGATCCCTAGGTCCTTCTCACATCTACTGCTTTCAAGACATGTGTCACCCATCCTGTATTAATGTATTCTATTTTCCCTGCTTAAACACAGAACTGTTCATTTATCCCTGATGTATTTCATTTTGTTAACTTTGGCCCAGATCTCCACTCTGTTAAGGTCATGATGAATTCTGATCCTATCCTCTGACCCTATCCTCCTTCCAATTTGGTGTCATCTGCACATTTGATAAGCATGACATCTATTCCCTCTTCTAAGTCATTTATCAAGATGTTGAACATCACTGGGTCCCAGACAGAACCCAGAGGAACCCCACTTGTGATTTCTTTCCAGGATGAAAAGCAATCATTGCTGTGCACTCTCTGGGATTGGTCTGTCAACCAATTAGAAACCCACCTAACAGTAGCACTGTCTAGCCCACAGTTCGCCAGCCTGCCTGCAAAAATATTGTTGAGGGGGGAAAGCTTGCCAGAAGTCTTACTGAAATCAAGCAATGCTACATCCACAGCACCCCTCTGATGTACTAAGCTTGTCACTCTATCAAAAAAGAGAGATAAGATTAAAATGGCATGACTTGTTTCTGGGAAACGCTTGCTGGCTCTTAGTAATTACAGCATTCCTTTCTGAATGTGCACAGAATGTTTAATCATCTCTTCTAGAACCTTTCCTGATATCAGTGTCTAGCTGACTGGTTGGTAGTTGGTGTCAGTCCTCTTTTTGCCCTTTTGAAGATGAGAACTCTAGGTATCTGTAGGTATTTGGTATCTAAATTAAGCAGAGAGCAGAATAGTCATTACAATATGAGTTTGTGGTAAAAAATGGGACAAAATACTCAGGATGCTCTTGTAAGATAAAAATGGAAAAATTACAGTCATTATTTCAGGAAATCCATCTGAGATCAGAAAGGAGACAGACAAAAGAAGATTACCTAAAGTTCAGTAGAAGAACTCCTAAAAGCTGGCTCTTGTGTGTGGATGTAAAACTCTTGAAGTGAGAGCCTCAAGAATGCTCCCTTTCCAGACGAAGGAAGACAAAGGACTAAATCACTTTCAGAACAAAGGGGAAGTGGCTTCTGCAGGAAGAAAGAAAGCAATGAGTCTTGGGTACATAGCTCAAAGAAAGAAACAGAGATGATGCCTCTATGCTTCCCATAGGGATAACATTTGCCTTCCTCCAGTCTTCTGAGACCTATCCTGTTCTCCAAGAACTCTCAAATGTGACTGACAGTATCTCTAATGTTACATCTGCAAGTACTCTTGGATGTAGTTCACCTGGCCCTGGAGACTTGATTTAATCTAGAGCACATCCAAATGAGGAAACCCTTGAAGGGCCATGTTTTGTTTCTGTACGAACTAATTATGTTTTGGAGATGCACATGACATTTTCTCTACTCTGAAGTATTTCTTGGGATTTCCCAATGACCTTTCATTCCCATTTCCCAGATCCAGTTAAATTAACTCAGTACATTTGGAAATGATTTGTATCTCTACTTGCCTGTGTATCTGTACTATCTTGGAGGCAGTAAAGATTGCCACCATCAATAAATACAGCTATTCTTTCCAAGACACAATTTCAACAGAGATCAAGTGAAGGAAAGAGAAATGTTAGCACTAAAACAAGATGATCCTAATGTTTAAATAGTATAATATTCTAATACATTTTAACACTTTGACTATAACTCCAGAATGATAATAACAATATAATAATAATGACAACAACAACAACAGCCTCTGTGGAAATTGGTGACAATGAGTTTCTGAAATGTTTGATGAGTCTGGTTGTGACACATGATCAACAAGAAGGGGGAGAGGAAGAAACGAAGGGAAACCAGGATATTTCAAGAGATAGACTTGGATGCAAACCCATGAATATACATCTCCTCCAATATTTTCCTACGCTTACCAAATCAGCTTACTTGAAATCCAGATTGAGTGTCTATGTTTGCCTTCCTCTTTCCTCTGTATAACAAATCCTAAGAGAACATAGTCACTCCCTCTCAAGGATCCACTACTTCCACCCCATTGACCAGTTCATCTCTGTTAGTCAGGATTGAATCCAAAATGACTGATTCCCTTATTGACTCATCTACCTTTTGTACCATGAAATTGTCTGCAAGGCTAGTGAGGAATTTGTTGAAACTTACATTCTTGGCAGAGTTTTACTTCCAACAAGTATCAGGGTGGTTCAAGTCTCTCTTTACTGCCCTCTCTCCCTTTTTGCATTTGTTTTAGAAAGGCATCATCCAAACCTTCAGTCTGGCTTTGGGGCCTACAATGAAAGAAAATAAGATAGTTATGAGGGATTGAACATAACACCAGCTCTCCTGATATTACAAAAAGGCTGAACATTGATCAAGAGGGATCTAAAATCAACACACATAAGAGCACATATTCTAATGAACGTTATGATAGAGATCCATCATGTAAACTTTCTGTCCACACATTTAACTTTAAGTTGGAACATATCGAGTAAAAATTACATGATTTCTTTTTAAAACAGAGCTGGGGAACCTTTGGACCTCCAGACTTTGATCAACTATTACTCCTGTCATTCTTTACCATTGGCTAGGATGACAAGGGCTTGTAAGAACCATTATTCACTTTTGTAGGGCCCACAGTTCCCCCAGCTCAGACTTAAATAGATCAATTTAAAGAATTTCTAATGCAAGGGGGGCTCCAACTCCATTCATACCAGCCAACATCCCAATGATCATGGATTATGGAAGCTGTAGTCCAACAACAAGTTCCCTATCACTTTTATAATGTAAAGTTTGGACCATAGTGTTTGCTAATTTACTGGTTGAATTCTTTATTCTAACAGGCAGAGATAAATCTACCGTAATGTATTTATGATTAGAAACAGCAGCTTTTACTGTGCACCTGAAGTTTGTTTTTTTCTCTTACAGCCACATCAGGAAATCATCATCATCATCAAGAACAAGAGTAAGAAAATGTGTATTCACTTGGTAGGGTGCGTCCAATGCGAACAAATATTTGAAAAACAAAGCATTATTTATCTCCTGGCACAGCAACAGCTTTGTGTCCAAAGATTTAACCACAATATCATTTTTGAACATTTAATGTTTTAATGTAAGTTAAACAAGGGGAATTGAGGCCTTACTTAAACATAATTCTTTAATAATACTGGATCAAAACATGTGTTTTTGAAAACTAAATTATCTGAGAAGCACATTTCCACAGGCTTGGATGAAGAAGTCAAAGAAAGTAATAAGATGTTCATAGGCTCCTTCCATTGGCATACTCTTCAACTTGAGAGCTTCCACCACCTAGCTTCCAAACTTCTACCAGCTTTAGTCCACAAACACTCAGTAGCTTCTGCCTTGTGGCATCAACTGGCATCTGAATGTAAATTCCTCCAGGTTCTGTCCATCAACATCCTCCGGCTTCTACCATGTGCATTGGCCAGCATTAAGGAGCTTCAGGTCATGGATGGCTGCCCCCCTCTACCATCAACACCACAACTCTGAGCTAGAGAAGTAGTTCTCCACTAAGGCCTTTTCCACACAAGGGCAATACATCGCACTGGCATCGTATTCTTGCCATTACATCTGCACGTTAAACCAGTTAGTATCGATGTTTCCTCTGCGGATTTGCATGGTTTGAGCTCTTAGCGCGATTACTATTGACATAAAACTGATGTAAAACTGGAAAAACTCCAATGTAAAGCACAAAAACCAGTTCGGCAGCATTTCTGACAACATGCAGAAGGTGGCATCACAGAGAGGTGGTTCTCTATGGGCGTTCCCACCTTTCCCTGGCATCATTTCTGTCCGCTCCTGACTTCATCCCTCAAATACAGGGTGGCGCTGGAATACAATGAAATACGTTGAGATCCTCAGGATAGTTGCTTTTCAATTTCTGGCTATCTAACCAGAGCTTTCCAAACTTTTCATGTTGATCATACATTTTTTAGACGTGCGTCATTTCGTGACACAGTAATTTTACTAGCAATTTTACTAGTGAACCGGAGGTGGGGGCTTGTCTTCTGTAAGAATGAACTAAGTACCTCCACTGATAAGTAGCAACGGGTTTGTTTGTTTTTAAAAAAATGACCAATCAGACGCGGCAGTGTGAAGCAAGGGAGGGAGTGGGAGGAGGATGGGAGTTTCACAAGAATTGACGGAGCAGAAGCAGCAAACGATATTCACTGCGTTACTTCAACAGAAACCAGAGGGCGTGCAGATAACAATATGGTAAAATTGGAGTAAGTCGGGTTAAAAAACACTGCTCACAATACGCGGTGAAACACTCCTCCGCTCTGGTGCAGAAATGGCCTAAGTTTTGTCTTGAAGATAGCAATGAGTAATATTAGCAATTTTCTTCCCACTGAGAAAAAAACCATGTAGTTTTGAAGACTATTTGCATTTCAGGACTTATTATGGGCAAAATTTGTACATGGTTGTTCGGCACAGAAAACAATATCTTTTGCACAGGAGATGGTTCCATGCAGAAATATTACTACTTATGTTTTCTGCTCAGAAAATACTGTTTTCCATGCAAATCACTCTTTTATTTTACACAGAATAAATCACCAATTATAGCATTTTCTGCAGAGGAATTAATATTTCTGCATCAAAATATTATTTTGCATGCAAAAAAAAAAGCTGTTTCCTGCACAGAACTTGCTGTTTTCTATCCAAAACAACCACATGCAAATTTTGCAGATTAAAAATCCTGAACTGCAAAGATTCTTATCAATCCAGGATTCTTCTCATTGAGGTTTCTCAATGAAACCATTGGAAACCATGTTTTGGACCATTTTCTGACTGTTTTTTAATATAATTTCCATCCTTACAGAGTCTAGGTATGGTTCTTTATAGAGTACAAGAAACCAAATGCTTGTTTCAAGGTGCTTACCATTTTACATTTTATGCAGAGGTAATAATGGAGCAAGAGAAAAGAAGTGGGGTCAGAGCTAAGCAAGTAGAAGTGGTTTCCTGCAGACACTGCCAAAGTCTTGGGAGGTTGCAACATTTGTTGCTGTACTTTTTGGGAGGTTTTTAAAAAATATCCAAATGATGTGTCTGTTGTCCTGGACTATTATCTGGCAACCCTTAGCATCAACTGCAACACAACTGCAATTCCCATGCTTAAGACATATCAGAACAAAAAAGTCTCCTCTCCTCTCCTCTCCTCTCCTCTCCTCTCCTCTCCTCTCTCTTTTTTTAAAATATCTTTCTTAGAGTTGTAATGCATCATCAGTGCACTGTAATGCCTTGACTCTATAAAAAATATTTAAAAAGAGGGGAAAATTCACCTCAAATCAACTGCAAAATTTGATACCTCCCTTGAGTGGGTTTCTTTTTAAGCCCAAGAAATAGTGGAAGAAAAACAAATATTATTCTGTTTTCTTTCTTTTGGATTTTCTCATAGTGCCTCAGTGAAATGGCTCTTTTGTACAGTTACACTGCAACTCTAAGAATCTGATTTTCTTTCTTTCTTTCTTTCTTTCTTTCTTTCTTTCTTTCTTTCTTTCTTTCTTTCTTTCTTTCTTTCTTAATTCAGAGAGGAGAAAATTTGCCCTTCAGACCATGGGGCCATCTCAACAAACCAACCCCCACATCTGAAATTTTTTTTGAAGAACTCTTGTGCATATCCAAGAAATTGCTGCTAACAGCTTCACAAAAAGAATGGATCGAGCAGACAGAGAGGTGACAACAGTGGGCAAAACCAAGCAAAAGCCAAGGAGCTATGTCACAAGAAAAGACACTTGTTTAGACCAGTCTGGTAGAGCCTAATGTGTGTTTGTAGCAGATTCTTAGCTTTAGGCCCTTTTCGCACCTTACCTCGTTCCAGTGTCGTCATGAGGAGATCACGTAAGAAGCCTCTTTTGAGAGGCACTTGCGTCCCCTCTGCTTCCCCTCTGCACCAACTCTGTGCTGGGCAGAAGGAAGCGTGAGCGCTCCACCCCTTCCTTCCACAGTGCAGCCGGGTACCTTCCCAGGCTGCGCTGGGGGAGGAAGCGCGATGGCTGTGCATCCGGAGGCTCTGTACACAAGCTAAGTGTGGGTGGGGCCTGGGATGGACATGCAATCGTGCCAAAAATGATATAATGCATGATCGCTGCCTACTGGCCTCGGGAGTGTGGCGCTATTGCAAGGATGTCATGTGAAAAGGTCCTCACAATCCTGCAGTGCTCCCGAGGCCATTTTGCAACAGGACTGGTGTGCAAAAAAGGGCCTTAGTTGCAGATTGGTTACATTAGGGCAGGGGTGGTGAAACATCAGCTTGTGGATTATGTGCTGTCCCCAAGCCCTACTTTTATAGTCCTTCAAAGCCTCTCAAACCTGCCCTGTTTTTCTGAGCATTTTCCCACCCTCAAATAGTCCAAAACAAAAGAAGACTGTTTGTTCATGAGGCAGTTTTGCTTTTCTTCCCATAAAACTCTCCAATAATCCCCACAATTTCTTTATTTCAGCTGAAAAACAGCCAAAATGGTGACTGGAAGGTATATGGCATCATTTCCATTCATGCTGGGTTGCAGTACACCAGCAGTGTTGAGCCAGTGGGTCAGGTGCAAGGCTATATAGTGAGTTTCATGCCTCTTGGAGGTAGAACTTAGACCTCCCCAGTCCAAAGCTGACACTCTGAATATGCCACCACAGTGGCTTTTTCCAACTCTCGCAAGACGTGTGGAGCGTCGCCATGGTAACCCATGGCAACACTCTGGCAGAGAGATTTGGACAGAGGAGCAGTCAGAAGTAGAAGTAAATTGTGAGTGCTGGTTGCTTGGCCCCTCTTCAGAATACTGGCAGTTGGGGGCCCGCAATGTGGGGATTGGACTTGCCAGGCTGGGGGAGTGCAGCAGCTGCAAGAGAGGTGCAAGGGCCACATGAAATGGCCCGGCAGGCCAGATTCACCCCACAGGCCTTGTGTTTGACAAATGTGCTGTAGGTCTTACAATGTAAAGCCATTTACTAACAGTATGAGGTGGCATGCAGTAGGCTATTGTGTAACATACACATATACCTCAGGATTGTTTTTTAAAAAAGAAGCATGATCATTTTCTCTACAACAACTTCTTTAAAGGATTCTCTTTGTGCTGTCATGCAGCCTTGATTGTTGGTGACTTGGATGAGAATGGCCAATGGTTCTGTTTACTTTCTTTAAAAGTGGGTGATATTTTTAGCAGACTGGCTCAGAGAAAATCAAAGCAAACTATCTTGGAATAAAGCAATGACATGTAAATTTGGAACTAGTTGTTCTTTTTTCCTTTTCTGACTTATGGCAAAGCACAGTGTGAACCTATCATGGGGTTTTCTAGAGGGAGGTTGCCATTGTCTTTCCCTGAGACTGAGAGTGTTGCTTACCCAAGGTCAGCCAGTGTTAATTCCTAATAAATAAAGTACCAATAGAATCTGTAGTAGCCTAAGTACGCTGAAACCATCAGTTTGCATCTGATCTTGGAAGCTAAGCTAGGTCAGGCCTGGTTAGCACTTGGATGCAGCACAATCAAGGAGTAGCAGGTGCTGTAGGTTGCACTTTAGAACAAGACAATGGCAAATCACCTCTGTGTATTCCTTACCTAAGAAAACCCTATGGGATTCATGGAGTCACCAAAATCCAACAGGCAGCTTGAAGGCACATGTGTGCACGCGCGCGCACGCACACACACAGAGTAGAGCTTGTTGTTGAAGACAAATAAGAATGACAAAGAACCATGTAAAGAGATCAGCAGATAAACACATATACAAAGATTTGGAAAGATATACAAAAAAAGATTATTAAAATGCAGCCAAACTGGCTATTGAATTAAAATCATTTAAAAGAAATCCATTAAAAAAGCAAAATATACATCAAAAGAAGAGTGCAATATTAAAACCCATTACAGTCAGTTCCTAAAAGCTTGTTGGAATAGAAAAATTTCAACTGCTAATGGAAGAATGGCAAGGAGGGACCCATCCTGGCTTCTCAAGGGAGGGAGATCCAAAACTGGGAGGAACCACCACAAAGGCTCTCTCTTGTGTTTCCACCAGATGTGTCTGAGAGGCTGGTGGAGGCTGATGAAAAAGCCTTCCACAAAGAACACAGAACATGGGCTCTTAAGGGAGAACACAGTATTTCAGATAGCCTGGATCCAAGTCTTATAGGACTTCACCAGTTATTTATTTGAGTCTTTTACTCCAAATCTCAAGTCAAGTCTCAAGTCTGCACCTTCAAGTCTCGAGTCAAGTCTCAAGTCTGGGAGCTAACTTTATACCCCAACCTGTATTCCAGACTTTCCAGACAGAGTTGAAAGCCAGTTTTAACAATTTAAGTAGAGTTGGTCCTCTACTTATGTGACTTTGCCATCTGCAGCTTTGGAAGTGGGGAATAGGATACTTCTTACTTTGCATTTGCAAAGCTGGAGGCTTTTTCAGAAGTGAGGAATAGGATCCTTCTTATTCCCCGTTACTGAAGCTTCAAGAGAAGGATCCTTCCTCCTCAAGACCACTGCCTAACACATTTTCTGTTCTCCTCTGAGATATGCGCCCTGTACTCTGGGCATGAGTCTTGCCTTCTGCTTTTAGGAAAAGTTTTAGAAAGGTCCTCCTATATGTAGCAGGGACTGGCTGTTAAGCAGACCTCATGCCCACCTCAAACCCATCGCCTGACCCGCTTGCTGTTCCCTCTGAAAAATATGTCCACACTTTGGGCTTGAGACAGATCATCATGTGACCAGTACGTTGTAAGGTTTCTGGATGAATGTGGTATGTTACTGAACCAAGGGCAGCAAGTCAGTCACTAAATATATGCAAGTCTCAAGTCAAGTTGAGTCAGTGTGTAATTTTTGCCGAGTCAAGTCCGAGTTGAGTCACTGAAGTGACTTAAGTCTGACTTGAGTCTAGTCTATTGACTAGAGTCTACCTCGCTGGACTTTACAGGTCATAATGACCACTTATCATCCCTTTTAGTTCACAACACACTACCAGCCACATACTGTAATCCATACGAAACATTTCTGTCTGAAAAAGGAGCTATGCTTATGCTAAGTCTCACCCATCAATTCCCCCCCAAAACAAAGTAATCACTTATCAGTTAGCACGTTAGACTACTAAATTAGTTCTGGCTAAATTCCATATGAGTGATCGTTATCATCATCATAATTAAACCTCATAATAATAAGTAAGTTTTGTCTGAGCAGCTGCAAAAAGCAGTATTACTAAATGCTTAGTGCCGGGCAAAGGTAAAGTGGTAGTCAGCCTAGTAAGATGGTGGTGGAGAAGTAGCCATCAGAAATGTCACTGCAATTATAGCTATGGTCTGAAATGACACACTTATAATGACCCCACTGCAGAGCTGTGTATGATGACATTTAGAATTCATGTCATGCAGTTTTAGCAGGATTAACATATCTTCTGCCATACAGGCTCTTGCATGATTAAATGGAGCATGGCTTCACCCAACCTGGAAGGCATCTTTCCTACCTTTTGGACTGTTCTTCACCTTGTAACCCCTGCTAGCAGACCCTGACCCGGGGAGTATAATTTTAATATTAAAATGCATCCAAGCCAGAGGTGATCGGGCTGGTCCGTAGACAGCCAGGCCAACGATTGAACAAAAGATCAAAGACTAGAAACTTTCACTGTCACGTCTCCATAGGAAACCTTGGAAAGGAACGGATGCGCAGGTAATGGGCCATCAGCGACAACAATACTTTGGGGAGATTACCTGATTCCCCCAGAATGCTTGAAACAAGTGAGACATACCAAAACAAGATCCAGTCACATGATGCACCCATCAGGCAGCCATCACGCAACTATTATTCTTCAGTTTTGGCCATTATCCCTTCTGGGAAAAGGTCTGCCCTCAAGGCATGTTTTGCCCTATAACTATACCCCCTTTTTGAGACTCCATTTCAGAGCTCTCCCATGTTAGACTACCAGACTGTCACTCTGTTAGTTAAGACTCCCCTCAGCCCCCTCCCTGAACTGAGTTTTTCTTCACTTATATTTTTCCCCAACTGAAGACTTCTGGAACAGGTGCAGTATTCCCTCTGCTTTTCCCCTATCAATTTCCACCTCTTTCCATCTCGATATTCTTTGTGTGCTGGTGTGAGTGTTTGCCTCTGTGCGTGTGTGTGTGTGTGTGTGTGTGTGTGAAAATATTTGCTAATAAAACATCTTGATTGAACGTTTGGCTGGTTTTGTGTGGTCTGGCTCTGTAGAAATTGGGTAAAATCTCGCTAAGAGTTGCCCTGCCCTCTGCTTTGCAAAGTGGTGCTTTGGCATTTTTAGAGCAAATCGGGGTGTCCCCAGGGACCTCCATAAGTCAGGGTAACAACTTGCTCACCTCCTTCTTCCTTTTCGTATCATTTATTTAACTTTTTTTAACTACCTCTCGGTCTCACAGGGCTCTGCGTGTGGGCTATATACAGCAGACATGAGATAGTACCTGCGATCACATTTGCACGTGAAGACATGATGCAAAAGGAAGAGGACTTGGAGGGAAAAGCAGGGAGGCAGGCAAATTCAGATACTAAGTTCTTGGTTACAAAATTCAGCAGTTCTGTTCAGCAAGTCATAGAGCTTAATTTAAGCATGAGAGAAGGGCTACTGATGACCTTAGAAGTGGCAGTTGCTAAATGGAGGGAGGGTCCTTGGATGAAGCTCCATCCAGCTTTTTAGAGTTGTAGTCCAAAAAAGTACATTTTCTAAGCTATGACCAGACTCTCATATATATATATATATATATATATATGCTGAAAGATGGATTATAAATCCCATTAGAGTGAAATGCTTGATATGCAGAAGTTCCCAAATAAAATCCCTGGCATTTCTAGGTAAGGAGCAGGTAGCCATTGATGTAAAAGAGAGAGTTGTTCCCAATAGACCAAACTTCTTCACTTTGGTATTCCCTAGATGTTTCAGTTTTCAAATCCCAGTATTCTTGACCATTGGCGGTAGGCCTGGAATGAGGGAAGTTGTGATCCAGAGCATATATAGGGCATTAGATGGGAGAAGGCTGGAGTGGGCAAACCTGCTGTGGGTAAAAAACTATTTTGATCTGGCAAAAAACAGCGACTTCCTAAATATCAGGGGTGGAAAACTATGGGAAGACTGGAATCCACTCCACCCAGATCTCCTCCACAGGCTGCACCTCCTACACACACAGCAAGTCCAAATACTTCCATTTTACTCTGTAGTCCCTGTCAAAATGATGACAGGGAATGATGTTAAGCTGCTTCCTTTTGTCATTTTGAGATGGACTTCAGATGAAAATGGAGGTATTTGGGAGCAGTATGAATTCTGAGGTGGTTGTGGAAACTATCTTATAGTAGTGTGTGTTTTCACGTGTTTGGGGAGCTTCTGAAAGTTTGGGTGGAAAATATTGCCCTCAAATCATGCCTCTGAAGATTTTGAGACTTGAGAGCTTTGGTCAATTAATGGGGGGCTTCAGGATCCAAGTGGGGTTTGAGGGCCACACCACACCCTGCAGGCCACCATTTGCTCACCCATTCTATACATGCTATTTGTTTGCTCTGTGCTCACTTCCTGAGTCAATGAGTGATGAACAGAATGCGGAGTAGCCTGGGTGAGATGATATGAGTGGTGATGGCCAGGTATGGCTCTCTCTATACCTGGACTGTTAAAGAAAATATCATCATTAGAAATGTGATGCCTTAATAATTTTGAAGTAATGAAGGATTTGAGAAAGTGAACTTTAAGTATTCATTTTTCCAACAGGTTAGGCAAAGTAGGTAAGCAGGCAGGTAAGCAGAAAGATGTGATAACATAGGAGCTGTTCATACACAGTGGACATGGGTAGATGTAATCAGTCTCATCTTTCAAGGTCACTGAAGCTTTGAAGTTGGCTGCACTAGAAGAGGATATTACTGTATTCAAGGGTCAGCACATTTAAAAGTTTATTCTTTTTTTTATAATAATTTTATTAAGTATTTCAATTACATTGTTAAAAGAGAAAGGAGAGCCAAAAAAGGGGAAAAAAACAGAAAGAAAAAAAAGAAACACACAATAACATATCGTAGATATTATCTTCCTTATTTCCCTAATTAAATTATCCTATTTTCCTTAATGTCCTGAATTTAATCTTTTAATAGCTTTTCCTTTACTCCCCCACTTTTCTCTTCCCCCCCTACTTCAAGAAGTGAGTGCTAACATATATCTATTTCATTCTCTATATTTCTATTCTTATTAATTTTGCGAAACCATTATTTTCCCTAATTTCTTCTATAATTGTTCAGGTCTATTTTGCAATACATATACAATACATATAACCTACATATAAACATACATAACATACATAACATCTTCATATGAGTATCACTTCTTAAATATTTTTCTGCTTCAGTATAAACATTCTAATTTTTTATATATTACATGTAATGTCTTTAAGTTTAACTCTTCTATTAACCATATCAAAACCCTATCTCATTACCGATTTCCTACTTATCCTATTCCTTCTATTTCCATTATATTATTACTTGCTGCCAATAGGTAACCTCCAACATTAAACATACCAATATAAAATAGTCCAAAATTCATAATTATCTTGATTTTATACTTCAACCCCCCTAATAGTCTTTTTCCCCCATAGTTGTTCCCATAGAGGTGTAACCAAATTCCATCTGTCTTCATTCTGATTCATAGGTCTCTCTGATGTCCATATCCTGATCCTATCATATGCCACCATTTCATATAGCTTCATTGCCCAATCCTCTATCTTTGGGGGTTCACTTTGTTTCCACCTTTGTGCATAGCTCAATCTTGCAGCTGTGATCATATACAATAAAATCCTTTGTTGTGCTTTATCTAGCCTACGTACTGAATCCAATATGTTTAATAGGTACAATTCTGGGTTTAATGAAAAGTTAATATTAAATATATCCTTAATTATCCCATGTATTTCTTCCCAAAACTCCCTAGCTCTTGTGCACGTCCACCATATATGATAGAACGTGCCTCTGGCTGCACATTTCCAGCACTTCTCTTTCTCTCCTCTACAAATCTTTGCTAATTGCACCAGTGTTAAGTGCCACCTATATATCATTTTATAGAGATTTTCTTTCTAACTTGTAGATTGTAACAACTTCCATGTCCTTACCCAAGATCTAGACCAGGTCTCCAATGAAATGGTATGACCTATATTCCTGGCCCATTTTATCATGCTTTCTTTGACTATCTCTTGCGCCATTTCTATCTCTAGCAGTATCTTATAAATCTTCCCCACTTTATGCTCCACATCTTTAATAAGTACTTCATCTAATTTAGTCTCCTTCATTTCAAGTCCATCTTGTTTCCTATCAATTTTGAATCTCTCTTTTAACTGTCTTATCAATAACCAATGAGTATCTAGTCCTTTCTCTTTTAATTCCTCTCTAGATTTAAATTGTATATCTCCATCCTGATTTTTTTTTATAAGATCTTTGTAGGTAAGCCAATTGTCTATCTTGGGTTTTTCCCTTTTATAAAAAGCTTCATGGGCCAAAATCCAAAGTGGGGTTTTTAATTAGAATCTCCTTTTATATTTCGTCCAGACCCTTAGCAATCCTTTTCTTATGAGATGGTTTGTAAATTTTTTATCTATGTTGGCCTTCCCATACCATAAATAGGCATGCCAACCGAAATAAATGTCTTCTCCCTCTACTTGTAGTATTCTCTGATCTCTTAAATTGACCCATTCCAATAGCCAATCTAGGCAGTTCGCTTCGTAATATAACTTTAAATTTGGTAATCCCCACTCTGCCCTTTCTTTTATATCCATTAATATTTTTTGTTTGATTCTTGGTTTTTTCTTTCTCCATATGAATTTCATTAAATCTTTATTCCACTTCTTAAATGGGCTATCGTTCGATAAAATTGGCAAATTTTGAAATAAAAAATTCATTTTTGGTAATATATTCATCTTAACAGCAGCTATTCTGCCTAATAAAGAAAAATCTAATCTATCCCATTTCTCTAATTCTATCTTTATCTCTTTCCACTTTTCCCCATAATTGTTATTGAAAAGTTCTTTATTATTCTTAGAAATTACTATTCCCAAATATTTAGCTTTTTTCTTAATCTAAAATTAGTTTTTTCTTGTATTTCTTGCTCTTCTATCTTTGACATATTCTTAGTTATTATATACGTCTTCTCTTTGTAAAAGTATATTCTTGATTCCACCTACCTGAAGGTTTGTTAGACATGTTTGGTAGACTAGGGCCCTTTTTGCACCTTAACTGGTGCCACTGGCGTTGTGCAGGGATCGTGCAAAAAGCCTCCTCCAGAAGGGAATTGCTTCTGCTGCACTTCTTTCCACACCAGCTTCTTGCTGGATGGAAAGAAGCTCGATAGCTCTGCTCCTTCCTTCCTTCCGCAGCACAGCCAGGTACTTTCCCAGGCTGCACTGGGGGAGGAAGAGTGATGGCCATGCTTCCTGATGTTCCACATGCAAGGAAAGTGTGGGAGGGACATGCAACTGTGCATCATTTTCGGCAAAGAGCTGAAAATGATATACTGCGCCATTGCCACGTGATCGCTACGGGCGCGACACGTGATTGCGAGGACATCATGCGGAACCATCCTTGCGGTCCCATGTCTTTCCCACGGCCATTTCGCATGGGAAATAGTGTGCGAAAAGGGCCTGTTAAGAACAGGCTTGTCATCATGCCTCAAACATCTGAAAGGCGATAAAATGTCAAGTAGAATAAAAATCATTCTGGCTTGGGCAGCTCTATATCTTATATCAGTATGTGTATAGAGGGAGAAATAACCGTCAGTTTGATACACAAAATCCTTCAAGCAAACTGTCACAATTAGTAGAATTGGACACATTGTGCCCCTCCTGTCTTAAAGATGCTGGATTCCCAAGGCATAGTTGCTGACAAGATTGTTCCTTATAGCCCCACTGAGGGGGTTTATGCAGTTCACATCCTATTAAGTCTGTCCCTCAGGCTACTTCCCCCTGACTTGCATGAAAAGAATGGGCTTACCAAAGAGGTACCTGAAATTCAGGCCATTTCCACACTACATTGTTATAGTGCTATCATTCCACTTTCAACATCCTGTGGAATTCTGGGGTTGTAAGTTTACTGAGGCCAAAGAGCTAGCTCTCTGGTTGAGAATTCTAAATGCCTCTCCCTAAACTATAAACCTTAGGATTCCATAGGATGTTGAAAGTGGAATAATAGCACTGTAACAGTGTAGTGCGGAAATGGCCTAAAGTTATGGCCAAGCCCAAATAGGAAGTAACCTTCAATGTAGGGATGTTAATATTAGACTATTTTGTTCTTAAAAGTGAGAATAATATCCTCCGTTTTCTCCTTACTGCAGAGAAAACAAATATTTCTACACACTTCTCAAACAATATCCAGATATCCTGAAGTGTTTGCAGAAATTATTGTCTGCAGAAATACATGTGGGTTTTTGTGTGAGAGTTGTGAAATACCAGTATTTTCAGGCAGCCACATATATGGTTTGGGTGGGGCAGGACTGCTGTTTTCTATACAAAAACAAGCAATTTTACACAACAAAAATCTTGTGCAGACAACAGCAAACATACACAACAAAAACAATTTTTTGTGCAAAATTACTGTTTTTTGGGGGGGCAATTTTTTTGTTGCGTAAATTGCTGGGTTTTGTACAAAATTTTTGTTCTGCAAAATTGCTGATTTTTTCCGCAAGATGTTTTATGTGTAAGATTTTTGTTGTTTTCTTCTTATTTGTTGAAGTCACTTCCTCCTCCTTCCAAAAGTCTCATTGTTGCCTTTGTCTGAGAAAAGCATAACCATAGGTTTCCAACCTCAATAACGTTTTTTAGCCTAGCCCGACACATAAGAACCAGCTTTAGGGCTGTTGTAACCAGATATAGCTTTAACTCCTTTTCTTTGTCTCCTTTCTATCCTTGGATGGATTTCCTGAGACAATATCTTTTCTTTTTTGCCTTACTAGAACATCCTGCGCCTTTTCGCACACAGTTTCTTTTGCGAGGGGCCCCTGAGCGGTGGTCCATACGATGCACTCCCATTTACGCGACACTCACGAGCCTAATGCAAACCGGGCTGACCTTTTCATTTTCGGCTTCAAGTCGAAAATGGTGCGCAGTCGCGCAAGGCTCCTGGGGCCCTCATGCACTTACCTGTGCTGCGGTACGTCATCCCAGGTGCACCGCTCGCACTTCCTCCCCCAGCACAGCCTACAGCTCCCTGGCTGCACTGCAGAAGGAAGGGGCGGGGTGGTCGCGTGACCAGGAAGCCAGCTGTGGGATGAAGGAGCAGCGAAGAGAACGCCTCGCGCAAGAACCTGCTTGCGCGAACGGCACCCCCCACCTCCGCGATAAAGTAACGTGTGGAAAAGGCCCCTGAGTACCCTGTTTCTACCCTTAACTCATATTGCACTGGTCTTGCTGTACCTTTCTTAATATAAATACTAAATATTCCTACAGTTGGCATAGCTTAAAATGAGCAGCTTCCAAAGGTATGGACAGTGCATACAAATGCACATGACAGACCCTGAAGAGTCTACTTTATTTTTTTTTACTTGCCCTTTTTTGGGGGGGGGGAGGCCTCCAGGGCCTAACCTAGGGATGGGGAAAGTGTGGACCACAGGCTACATGTGGCCTCTGAAACTTCCACCAGTTTTTCAATGGCACACGAACCTCCAGTTTTAAAACAGTTGAAATTTTTCTGGTGAAAATCACCTAAAAATTGCACCTTCAAAATGGGTACAGGAAGTGATGCAACACAACTTCCACCCACCATTTTGAAGGAGAAGCAGAGGAAAAAGGAAATATTTTGGAATTCTCAGGGGATGTGACTTGTTGGGAAGTTGGTGGGTAGAAAATTAGTCCCTGGTCCAAACCAATTTGTGGTTAGACAAATTGCCCCCCATGTCCCAAAGAAACTGGGGGACTTTCTGAGAAAAAAAAGGCAGTGTTGCCATGAGGATATTGGCACCCCCCACCACCAAAAAAAAAAAAAAAGGCTTGGGGCACATGTAGTCCTTGGGGTCCATTTTATTCATCTGTGGCTTAAATATTCCAGCAGACAGCCAAAACCCACTGCTCTCATATTGAAGTTGGGGGTGGGGGAGCGTCTTTAAACATTGTCAGCTTATGAGAGGGTAGGGAAATCTTTTTTTTTTTTTAGCCCAGGAACCAAACTGTAATTTGGAGAGGGTCTCGGGGACAACATTCCAGCAGTAGGTGTGCCTAAGGGAAAAGGGCTAAAGCAAAGGTGCCTGGTAATGCTTTCCATTTTGGACATTTTCCAAAGAAGCATCCAAAACACCACTCCAAGCACACAGCTTTGATAGCTGTAGAGCTGAACTCAATTCCATGAAACATATTCCCAGTCTGAAAAGGGTAACTCAATCCCATATGACAGCTTTTGGGTTGGAAAGCACAGTTCACGTCCATGCCAGAACTTCCTGGCCTACACAGCTAAGTTCCATCTATGCATCAACTTCCTGATCTTTACATAATCTTGTTATTTCTGACAGGAGGTAAAAGTAGCAAGGAGCAGTTTTCTGAGACCTCTTGTTTGTCGCATTGTGGAGTGTGAAGGAAAAAATGTTCTTTCACTACAGTGACTCATCTTTTCTAATGTGTGCAGGTCATTGTGTTCCTTTTACCTGCAATTCCCAGAAGATAGCTACAACTGGTAAGCCATGTCTTCCAATTGTTCCAGTTTAATAAGGACCGTTCTGGCTAATCCTCCATTATCCAGATTCTTCATCTGCTTTAAATATGTCTCTGTTTGTGTCTCTTATCTGACTTTCACCTTTTGTCTTCCTCTTATTTCAATTGCCACAAATTGAATTCAAAGTGCAAAAGTAATTTGCACTCATTTAACTCAGTGGGGAGGAGAGGAGCAGGTGGATGCTGCCCTTCCCGGTAGATTCTGGCAAAAGCAAACTGCTGTAGTCTTTCTTACCTTGTGTGCTTTTCTTCATTAATAACGTTTGCCATCATGGCCACACTCTGATATTGCTTGGCCAGGATGTGTCGTGATTTGCATTTGTGAAATGATGGAGGGTATAGTATAGTTCACAACAATTCAGAACAAAGATGTCATGTTCATCTGACCGGTCCTTGTTGTATCAATCAATAGCAGTACAAGGACATTGTGAAAGAGACTGTTCCAGTATATTTGCCCTTGCCAAAATGATTTATGACACTAACTGTCTACTAATAAAATTGTATCTGATGAGTTATGATACCTGCTGTCTCATTTTATTTGCTAATTCGTAAGATGCTGCAGGATTCTATGATGCCTTAATCAAGGCTGCAATTTTTATAGAACCTTAGAGTGAAAAGGGCCATTTCATCCAACCCCATGCTATGTAGAAATACATAATTAACGCACTCTGGTGTAGTGGTTTGAGCATTGGACTATGGACCCTTGAGTCATTCTACTCTTGGCCATAGAAACTCACTGGTGACCTTGGGCATGTTACACACATTCAGCCCCAGAAAGGCCATTACAGATTTAGCTTAGGGTCGCCGTAAGTCGGAAACAACTTGAAGGCACACAAGAACAAGAATAACAACAACAAAAACAAGATATGCCTATCTTACTGCTATTTAAACACCTCCAAAAAAGGGGAATTTCCCTTTCTACCCAGCAATCTATTTCATTGTCAAACTACCCTTATAGTAAAGAAGTTTCAGGTGGAATCTCTTTTCTTATAATCTGAGTCCATTGGTTTGTGTTCTGGTCCCCAGAGCAGCAGAAAACAAGCTCGTTCCATCTTCTACATGACAGCCCTTCAGATATTCAAGGATGGCAATTATGACCATTTCCACTCTAGCCTGTTATAGTGCTATTATTCCACTTTCAGCATCCCATGGAATCCTGGGATTTGCAGCTTAGGGAGGGGCCTCAAAGGAATGGGATGGGGAGTCCAGGAGGGGAGAAGGAAGGTGCATGTGTATTTCCCCGCTCCAATTTCCTTACCTTTTGTCCAGGCACTTGCCTTCTTTCTCTGCGCTCAGCAAAATACAAGGGAATGGGAGGAGGGGAATGGGGGGGAAGGCAAATGTGCACCTTACAAATAATAGGTCAAACCCATGAAAGTGGGGGGAGGACTGTATTTCTTTTATGTTAAATTACACAGGAGGCCTAGCAACCTATTTAAAAGGTAATTGGGTATGCATGGAAGCTTCCAGAATCAGCAATTTGCCTGTTGCTTTGGCCAAAAAAAAGTTCAGTCTAGAGATTTTGGGAGGTGTCAAGACCACATTTTTGGGGGCCACGTGCCACACTTTGCCCACTCCTGATTTACAGGAAGCATGGGGAACATTCTCTATCTCCGATCAGCAATAATAGTGGGGATCCTTCTTTCTACTTTGCTCCAGGCCAGGATAGTGACTTCTTGAATGCTGAATTAGAAAAAACAAAATTCTGAATAGATACAGGCAGTAAATTTGTATCCAGACCAAAATGACCTAGGCCCTTTCCGCACCTTACCTTTTTTCGGCACTGAGGTGCAGGGATCGCGTGAGTAGCCTCCAGCGAGAGGGTCTCGCGTCCCTGCTGCTTCAGCTCCACACGAGCTGCCTGCTCCCGAGCAGGCAGCACGAGAGCTCCGCCTCTTCCTTCCGCAGTGCAGCCTGGGAGTTTCCCAGGCTGTGCTGGGGCAGGAAGCACAACTGCTGCGGCTCTGGAGGCTCTGCACGCATGGCAAGTGCGCACGGGGCCCTGGCCCAATGCGCAATCACGCACCATTTTTGACTGAAAGCTGAGAATGAAAAAGTGTGCGAGTGGCGCCTGCCCTACCCTGGAGTGTCGCACAATTGTGAGTGCGTCGTGCAGATTGCTCTTCCCAATGGCACGATGCTCCAGGCGCCCTTTCACATGGCAAATGCCGTCGAAAAGGGCCCTAGAAAGCAGGTGTTGGTGTTTCAGTCTGAATAAAGTACAAATAGTAGTGAATTATGTATTATTTTATCTGTAAACAACGTAACTGTTTTAGGTGTAAATGAGGAAATGTGGTGGAGTCTCCTTCTCTGGCTATTTTAAAGCAGAAGCTCAATGGCCATCTTTTGGGAATGCTTTGAGGGTATATTCCTACATGGCAGGGAGTTGGACTCAAAGGTCCTTTTCCAGCTCTATGATTCTCTGATTCTAAACACGTTCTGAAAGTACTGTCCTTGCAAACCAGACATTCCTGTTTTCTCAATCATTTTATTTATTTTATTTTATTTATGTATACAGCTCTGAACTAGGAATGTAGATAGCATTCATAATTTTTCTTGCCCACAATATTGAAAAAAATGATCAGCCATTGTGATTTTTTTTTACCTCATGTGAAAACAGAAAAGACCAAAGGCTATTTTCTTTACCAGCAGCACCAAGGAAAAAAAACTGGTTTAATGCGAAAGCATTGTTTTTTCCGTACTAACATGGTATTTTTGTATAAAAATTCAAATTTTGTCTTCTTCTCCACAGTTCTTTGTGAGATTTCCTTCAAAAGTTCTGAAACATGAAAAAAAAAACCTTTCATGAAAATCATGGGGTCACCGTAACTTTGCAGGTGACTTGAAAGCATGTATACATACACACACACACACACACACAAACACACACACACACTGACACACACAGAGTCTTACTCAGCAGAAAGAAAACTTTTAAAAGGTTTTGCTCTTATATGTGAAAATAGAATAAGTGAAGATCTAGGAAGTTGAATTTGGTTAGATTTGTAATGGTAGAATAGTACATTTTCTATTAATTGGTTTTACTTTTCTCATTGCAGTTTGTGTGTGGATGGGTCAATGTTATTTTTATTAGCTAGTGATTAATTAAATTGTATTTAAGGTAATTGATGCATGTTTTAGTAATGTGTTTAGTTTTTCTTTTTTAAAAAAACTTTTTTATTTATTTAATCCAAAAGTTAAACATGGGTGCAAATAACCAACATTTCAATACAGTCATAAGCTTATCTGACAGTAATCAACACCAAACACCAAAACTCACCAACCAAATAACAAAACAACAATTCATGGATGTGATTAAGAAGAAAAGAAAGATATCCAAATTACAAGTGTGTCATGTGTTATTTAATTTTTCTTTTTCTTTTTTCTTTTTACTTTTTTCCTGAATGTTGATTACCTTGTTGTGAATTAGTTTGTCTATATTAAAACTGATAAATATGATTTTTTTTAAAAAATTACATCCTTGCTTTAATAATGACATGAAAGACAAATTAGAAACTAAACAAATACATGGTTACTGGAAAGTAAGTCCCCTCTCTGGGGTGGCCAGAGGCAAGAGAAGAAGACTACTCCATGAATTCTGTAGACGAAATAATTTCGGTCAACTTAGTTCTTCATGAAATCTTCATCTGCTGAAATGTCTTCTTTTGTACAGTGATTAAAAGATGTAGGATAGTGGTTTGTCCTCCAGAAGTTTTGGACTTTAGCTGCCAGAATCTCAATCTGTTAGCTGGGGATTTGGAGTGCTGGAGCCCAAAACACTTGAAGAACCAAAATTTGAGAACCACGGGTATAGCAGACTTTATTTTTCCATCTGGCTCTGGTACAGGTAGGGCTTTATGTCCATATCAGCGGTGATAGTAGAGAATATGGAATAATGTTTATAGCAGAAGTTGGGTAGTGGGAGGCTGGTTGATGGATTCTGGAAGATTTGGTCTTAAAAAGGGACCTTTTGAAGTTCTGTGTTTTTAAAAATAGTAATAAAGCCAGGTTAAAGCCACAATCTCATCACACTTACATGTGGCCTGTAGTCCTCTCAATCTGGTTGGACTACAGCTCCCAGCAGCCTTGGCCAATCTTAGTAATGGAGAGGAATTCTGGGAGTTAGAGCCCAACCACATCTGGAGGGCCACATGATTCCCTCCCATATAACAGACAGCAAGCCTCACTGGATGCAAGAGAATTTACTTCTCAATAAATATGTTTTAAATTTAGAATGCATGGCACTCTTGCTCCATAACCTGTGCTGAATTTCTGAGTTTTTTCATAGGATTCTTCTCCACAAATTGATTCACAGTCCTTAAAGGAGTCTCCAAGTGCCAAGGATCACCATAATTTTAATGAAATGAATTCCATATCTTAATTATATACTGACTGCACACTGGTTTTCAGGCAACTTGGTAAAAAGTTTCACAAGGTTTAACAAGCCTGTACTGTCTCTGTATCAGTACAAATAGTTCAGCTCCATTAAACAAAAATAACACGGAGAATTTTTCATTTTATTTTTTGTTCCTCAGTGCCTCTTCAGTGCTTATGGGCAATTAGATGTCTGCTTTTATGGTTCATCAGTATGTTCTATTTGTCTTGGTACCTAAAAAGAAACAAACTGCTCTAGTTCATTTTGCTTTTATTGTTTAAATGAAAATATGTTTACATCTGAAGAGCTGGATTAAAGTAATTGGTGACCCAGGAATATTTCATCTTACCGAGATGCTGTCAAATAGTCTCTGCACAATAAACACTATTTAAAAACAAAATAAAAATCAGTATAAATCATAATGACCTATGTAGACTACCTTGTTTCCGATATTTACTCTCTCTTCACATTTCCAGTGAGGAACAAACACATTTTCTTGTATGTCAGAGAAAAATGATGCACACTTAAAAATCCAGGTCAATTTTCCTGGGGTCTAAAAAGGCACAGAGAGCTACAAAAAGGAATTAAGCAAAGAGGAATTGTCCACATTAATGCACAATTACAGTTAAACAAGATAAATGCTGGAAAGTACATCATGCCCTAAACTCTACTGCCAATTTAAAAAGGATGAAAACACAGCAGTAGCAGCAACAACAACAACAAATCTAAAACTGGTGGGCAGTGAGTGGATGTTTCTTTGCAAACAATCAAAGGAATGGCCACCAAATCATCTCAAATATGCAGTGATGTAGGCTCAAGTTGATAGACTTGGACTCAAATCAGACTTAAGTCACTTCGGTGACTTGAATTGGATTCGACTCGGCCATAAATGATACACTGACTCGACTTGACTCGAGACTCGTATATTTTTAATGACTGACTTGATGCCCTTGGTTCAGTAATATAACACATTCATCCAGAAACCTTACGACTTTGAACAACGCCTTCATCTCTTTTTGCCTACTAGTCACATGACAATTTCTCTCAAGCCCAAAGTGTGGGTGCATTTCTCAGAGGGGAACAGCAAATGTGTTAGGGAAAGGGTTTGAGGAGAAAGGATCCTTCCTTCTAAATCTTTTGAATCTTCAGTAATGGGGAGTAAAATGGGATCCTATTCCTCACTTCCAAAGCTGCAGATAGCAAAACTGCAAATGTGGAGAGCCGACTCTGATTAAATTGTTAAAACTGAATTTATTTCACTCTATCCAATAATTCTGGAATTTTGGTAGGAGAAATAAAGTTGGCTTACAGACTTGAGACTTGACTTGAAAGTATCTTCAAGGACTTGAGACTTGACTTGATACTTGAAGGTAGAGACTCGAGACTGGACGTGAGAGTTGTAGTAAAAGACTTAAATACATTGCTGCAAATATGTCCTTTTCAATGTGTCCATTTGCTTTTTCGATTCTGAATGTTATTTTTTTTAAAAAAAAAATGTGACAAGGATCACACTCTATGTGTCTATCTCCTGACAGTTAAGTCTCTCAAATCTTTCCACTTCTTAGAAAATTATATATAGTTCATTTGCTTCTTCCTTCTTTCCATTGTTGTGGTGCCAGGGCTCACCCTCTGCTCTGCATCCACTTTCTGGCTAGAAGCAAGTAGGCTAGATTAAGGCCATTTCCACACGGGCATATTGCCCACACTAGAGCGACCTCCCCAGGAGGTCTTCTTCACCGGGGTCTGTGCTAGAGCAGTTAAAAAAAGTGAGGTTCTAGACCTCAAACTGCTCTAGCGCAGCCCCTGGGGTGGCGCTGTGAGTTTTATAAAAATCACCTTCAAAAGTGGTTTTTATAAAACTTACCCGTGCTGCCCCGTAGCAGCCCCCGGTCAAGAACTGCAGAGACGCGGTAGCACGTCCCTGCAGATCTGCCCGGGGGCGGGCTTCCGGTTGGCGTGCTGTCCTAATTGGCGGAGTGCTGCTGGAAGCCGCCAGCCACCATTTTGGGCGCCGCTGGGTGCCGCCGAGCACCACCGAGTGCCGCCAAAATTCGGCGGCGTTTGGAATGGCGGATCCGCACTCTTCGGAGGGACGGAGCAACCCGCTCGCGGGTAAGCTCCACCCCTGCGTGCATGGCCCCGTTTCGGCCCCCTCCTGTGAGGAAAGGGCCTAAGTGTTCCATATTCTTAATATTTTTATTTTTTTACCTTACAGGTTGTTTTAGCTATATTGTTTTATTTATCATTTATTTAATTTTAAGCTGCTTTGGGTCCCATATGGAAGAAAAGCAAGATGTAAATAAAATATAAAATTAAATAATAAATTAAAAAGTCCCATTTTTCTAAACAAGTGAGAATAAATAATCCTCTCAATTCCCTGTGATCTGAGAACAGCCCCCTTAGCTAAGATTTATTTCTTAATTTACTTACAGGAAAATATGTTCTCTGTGTGCGTGTGTGTGTGTGTGTGTGTGTGTTTGAAGAGCTGTAAGCAATTGTGGTTGGTACTTAATGGATAACACTTAATGACACCATCAGAGCTGTCCCAAGGTCTCCAACTTCAGCCTAGACACCTCAAGACTTGGGATGATATTGAAATGTCAACCCTAGATGCAGCCATGGCAGTTAAAGTGGTATCAAACTGCTATAATTATGTCAAGTCACAAAGGCGCAAGTGACAGATTTCCTCCCTTCTCTCTTGAGGGGCAGATGAAAGATAGGGAAAGTAGAACTGTGAGAGAACTGGGAGCACCCCACAGTCATAAACACAAAGAATATCCATCTCTTTCCTTTCCCATCTTGCTAATCTGATAGCAAAATTTCAAGTGTATGAGACAATAAGTTTCTCGTCTTTCTCTCCCAATCAAGGAGTTAGTATTGGCCATGAAGCAGAATGCGGTTTTATTCTGCATTTATCAGGACAAGGAAGCTGTGGTGAGTAATATAAAGCCAGACCCTGAGAGGTGGGATAGAGTGGGTAAGATAAGAGCTTAGTTTAGGGACTCATTGTACAGATGGAGGGATGAAGTAGATGCAGTGTGGGAAGCAATGAGGAGGAATGAAAGTGCTTTAGTGAAACGTTCAGGTGTTTATCTGAGCCATTGTACCTGTTTCATTTTTTCTGTCACGCCCAAGCTATATTCTTTGGTGTGATCAAGGATGGACAAAGATCAGAACTAAGTTGTTGATATTAATTGTGCTAATTCCTTTTTCAAAAAAATAAAACCAGAGCATAAAGTACATTTCCCCCCAACAAAATTTAAGGGAATTTTGAGAACATTTTGTTGGCAACAGTAACCGGAGGAGGGTATATTTGCTATGCTGTTCCACCCTTCACCACTTTCCTTGCCATTCTTAGTAGCTTTTCATTCCTTGGTGTCTGGCAGTGGCTACAATTGGTGCAAACTGTGAGAGACAGCAACAAGAACAGGAGGGCTGGAGGGAGGAGCAGGAAGAGGAAGCCCACAATTATTTTTTTCATGGTGCAAATGGGTGCAAGAGAAAGGAAGAGCTGCAGGGGCTGAGGGAAGACTGGATGGAACCGGAGGAAGGAGGAATAGGAGGTCTCCCACATAATTTTGCTTACCTTCTTTAGCATTTTCAGCACTTTCCTGCCCCTTTTCTTGGGCAGCATGAGAACTGCAGCTTGAACTCTGAGCTGGTCATATCAAATCTTCCTGATTTCTTCCTACTGATTTTACTCAGGTGTAGCCTATAGTTTTTTCATTTGGTCACACAGCTATGGGTATTAACCACAGTGTCTTCATCATGTTGAACAGCAGAATAATTTAGTTGCTATAAGAAAACTCTACCCATGGTTCAGCCAGCTGCCTCAAAGGCTTCTTGGTTCACCAGCATTGTATTTAGAACATCAGTAATTTCCAAATACAGAAGACCTTTCACTCAAGCAAGGTTGAATGTACTGCTGTCTGCTGCCCTGAAAGTCATTTTAAAATTCCATAGCAAGGTTGAGTTTATCTTCATGATGATGGTTGCACCACATCAGTAGTCCATGTGCTACTATTTTGTCCTTTTACAGGGATCTAAGAGAGGAACTGATCTTCCTTCTTTAGACACCTATGCCAGGACGTCCATCCAATTATTATAGATTCTTTCTTTTAGCAGCCCAAGAAAATATGGTGAAATATGGAATGTGCTGCCACGGAGTGTGGTGGAGTCTCCTTCTTTGGAGGTTTTTAAGCGGAGGCTGGATGGCCACTTGTCGGGAGTGCTTTGAGGGTTTTCCTGCATGGCAGGGGGTTGGACTGGATGGCCCTTGTGGTCTCTTCCAATTCTACATTTCTATGATTCTATGATTTTAACAATGTGTGCAAGATTCATAGCAGGTGCTGTTAAACCAAGATTGGATATGGTTTTCTGAGCCCTGATTTTATACAGCTTTCAAAATGCTTTTCATTGTGCATTATATGGATATTGTTTAACTATAATTGTTTGTGAACACTACAGCACTGTAACTTTTAACTGTTGAGTGTTACTGCCCAAGACAGCTCTGTCTGTTCCTGTCTAAAGGGTTAAGTGTTCTTGTCTCTTCTCTGGCTCACGTTACCATGGAAACACGGCTCAAGCAGTTCCCAGCCTGAGCCTGAGATAATTTGCTCACTCTGAGTTCGTTCCCAAAACAAAAGTAGAAGTTTCGACAAGAAAGTTTTCCGTTCCCATGCTTTTAGAAATGTGTACATCTGTGTACTTAAGTGCTGCCTGCAGTCAGGCAGAGTTCTATTCTATGCTATATTATTCTGTTCTGTCTCTGTCCTTTTGAGCTTCTGTTCAGTCATGGATTTTACTTAGCCGCATTGCTTAGATATGTAATCCAGCTTTACTTTCAATAAACGATGTAGTTTTTAAACAAACTGGATGGCCTCATTCTCTGGCAGGTTTTTCCTTGAGGTTTTTCATGGGACTTAACAAGTTTTGGTTCTTGCTTTTAAGCGCAGCTACACTGCGGCTACACAGCATGCCCCCTGCATTTACCGACAGGTTATGGGCCCAGCACGCTTCCACTGCACGCCCTGGTCATGCCAGAGTGCCAGAGTGTCGGAGTGTTTTTGAGGCCAGTTTTTGATTGATGGTGCCTGTCTGCCGGAGTATTTCAAGGCTTGTGCTGTGGGGATGCTGCTGGGAGTTGAGCGGCCATGGAGCAAAGGTTAATAAGCAGCTTGCCTTTGACAAGGCTGAATGGCACTAATTACCTCACTCGGTCAGTCAAAATGGAAATGTTTCTCCATGGGGAAGGTGTCTGGGGAGCTTTTACTGATCCGCTGGACCTCCCAAGAGATGCCGCCGATGCAGCTAAGGTGAGGCAAAAGGCCATGTCGCTTCTTTTTCTGGCTGTGGAAGACGACCAGCTGTTGCATATCTGGGATATAGACACTCCTCGCGAGTGTTGGTGAGCCCTTCACAATACCTATGTACGGGTGACAGCTGGCAGTAAATTATCCCTCATGAGGAGGCTGTATGAAACGAAGTTGAGGCCAAATGTACCACTCAAGCAGCATCTGCAGACACTGTCTGAGGTTTTTGTTGCACTTTGTGAGAGAGGGAAGATATTGGCTGAAACTGATAAGGCTTACTGCATCTTGAATTCACTGGATCCCAGTTGGGACATGATAGTTGCTACCTTGGAAGCTATTCCAGAGCGGGACCTGACAGTGGCGTATGTGACCTCTCGTCTGCTGGAGGAAGAGGACAGACGTACCCAGAGGAATGCCCTGCAACCCCCACAGCTGCCTGCTGCTACAGACCCAGGGACCGGGAGGAGATCTACCCAGGCTGGTGAGGGCAGACCGGAGGGGCTGGTGAGAGCCAACGCTGTGAGGAGATGCTACCGCTATGGTTCTACTTCCCATCTCAAGAGGGACTGTTCGCTGGAGAAGCAAGGTGAGAGAGGTGAAAGAGGTGCCCGAGGCCGAGGCAGAGGCTTCAGAGGAGGTCGTGGGAGCTGTCCACGAGTTGCTGTTGCAACAGACTGTGTGGTTTCTGAGAACTCCTAGGACACTACTGAAGTTTTTTGGCTGCTGGACAGTGAGTGTTCTCAGCATCTGGTCAACTGTGAAGGTTTGTTCAAGACTTTGAATCCAGCCAGTGTTGCCACTGTTGCCCTGGCTGATGGGACTAAAGCTAATGTTAAGAGTGCGGGGTCTGCTTATGTTCCTGCATTAGATTTGTACCTTGATAATGTGTTGTATGTGCCTTCACTTGATTTCTGTCTGCTCTCTCTTTCAGAGTTGACTCAAAATGGGTTCGAGGTTTTGTTCACTAAGTGTGAGGGCAAAGTACTGAAAGATGGCGCTGTTTGTGCTGTAGCAGAGTTAACTGAAAAACTGTACAAACTCAAGCCTAGACACAATGCTTGTGCTGTGTATGATAACAAACCACAGCATGATGAATGCATCCATTTGCTGCATAGAAGGATGGGACATGCTAACTTTCCTGTGTTGAAAAAGTTAGCAGACAGCTGCAAGGGATGTTCTCTGAAATCCTGTGATACTTTTCTTGACTGTGCCATCTGCAAACAGTCTAAGTCTATGCAGCTTCCTGCTCCTAGGTCCAGTTCACGAGTTCCTACTGTGTTTTTGTTGCAATGGCTTGTGGCTGATGAAAGAAAGGATCTATAGACCCAGTGTGATGCAGTGGTCTGGACTACAACTGGAGACCAGGATTCCAGTCTTCACTCAGCCATGGAAACCCAGTGGGTGACCTGGGCAAGTCATACTCTCAGGCTTAGATGAAGGCAAAGGCAAACCCTCTGAACAAATCTTGCCAAGAATACCCCATTATAGGTTTGCCTTGGGGTCACTATAACTTGGAAATGACTTGAAACAATTATCAACCAATTACACTCCTTTTCTGGGCCCTGCAAATGTTATACATATGAGGAATCATGGAGACTGAATAATTGCAACTGAGGTTGCAGACTGTTCTTCAAGTGTTGTTCTAGGCATCTCTTTGGGGATTGTTTGGAGGTTGGTTTGACATTTCTTTGTTGTTGGTTTTATATTCGTTAGTGGTTGGTGGGCTGGACTGAAATTTAGCCTAGCTTTAGCTTGAAAATGAATTGTGCTTTCTTGCCCATTGCCTTTTTCATTTCTATCATGTTACATTTAACCAAGCACTTTATTCTAGAAAAATTCAATGTCTAAGAATCGGTATAAATACATACAACTTGCTTTATATCAGTTGTTGGAAACATGCGATGGAGGGTGTATTTGCATTTGAGTCCTGCCAGCAGGCTTTCCATAGGAGACCAACTAGCCATAATGTGAACAGAATGCTGGATTAGACAGGCCTTTGGACCAATCCAACATGGCTTTTACATCCTTTGTTTACCCCTAAATGGCTCAATCTCTTTCTAATAGGGACTTCATAATCATATATTTTGATAAAACAGCTGGGCGGAATTAACACCCACAATATTCTCCATATGGATTTTTTTTCAGATCTTAGTAGTTATATTGCCATTAGTAAAAAAAAAAATTCCAGGATAAGCAGAAGTGATAACCAACACAGTATAAGAATTATGTGCAATGCATCAAAGCAGGTAAAATGCTCAGATGCCTTTTATCTTTCGATGGCATTAGAGAAGGTTTCAAACAAGATACTGCATTTTGAGGTTAATGCAAAAAGTTGAGTGTCTGCATGGTGAGGGAAGAAAAGACAACAAACAGTCCTTTAGCACATTAAAGATTAATACAGGTATTGCAGCATGTGCATTGATAGGCTATGGTTCTTGTCATCGGATGTATGAAGTGTTTGACAGAATTTCAGATATATAAGCTATATATCTGCTTGTAGGTAGGCCTATAGAATAGATAGTGAAATGCAGGGACTTCACAGAGAGAGAGAGAGAGGCTGGTGAGTTACAAGGCACTGAGAAGTTCCTTTCTATCACCAGATAAGCATAACATAAATCAGCATAACGGCTTCTTAATGCCTGAATTAATTGGCTCACCTAGTGCCAAGATGTTTGTCTTGTCAGCAACAGTTCAGTGAATTGTCAAAGTTAATCATGGAAGTGTTGTTACTGTTAGTACTTCCTGAATTGAATTTCATGCTGATCTCTATCAATAGTTTCCACAACCACCTCACCATGTAAACCTTTTTAAAACAACATTTTGTATTGAAAAAAGTAAAACACATACAAAAATATAAAAAGAGAAAACTTAAAGGTTATTGTAATACATTTCTACACACAATGGATATCATGAAAGCTTATTAGGTTGTGAATGATTTCCTTGTAACTTGTGTGCTCAGGGCTGAGAGATGTTGTGCAAGGAATAAACCAGGCCACACACTGAAGCTGGATGAAAATAGACCACAACTTTATTGGTTACAGCAAAAACAGGGTTGGATTGCACATGGGTCTGGTTTCCGGCATCAGCCAACCTGCCTGTTGACCGATAACACCGAAAACCTGAAGCCAGGACTGCCTGGAGTCAGGTGCGAACCACCTTACCCTCCAGTAGTGCAGGGATGCAGACACCCAATCCACACCATGTGTCTGCTGCTGACCTTGCCCTCCTGGCAACCATCTCCATCCCCAAGTCCCAGTGACCTGGGGATATAGCAGACCTGGATCCAGGACCCATGCCAACTGCCTTACAAGTTGTGACAATAAAAAGCAAAGACACAACCTAACTACGGTACACAGGATACAACAGGAGAAAAGGAAGAAGGGCTGGGAGGGATGACGTGCAGAGAAGAACTGAGCTCTGGGGAGAGGAGAGCCAAGCTAAATGCAAAATACTTGGACCAGAGGGAAAACTTCCTAGAGCTCTGGCTTGGGCAGAAGCAGCTAATCCAGTGGTTCTCAACCTGTGGGTCCCCAGATGTTTTTGGACTTCAGCTCCCAGAAGCCCTGAGCATTGACCATAGTGGCTGGGGCTTCTGGGAGCTGAAGTCCACAAACATCTGGGGACCCACAGGTTGAGAACCACTGAGCTAATCAATTCAAACCAGCAGGTTTGAACTGATTGGCTGGGAGCTTTTTCCAACTGCGCAAAGTCTGTTGGGTATGAGGAAGTACCCAGCAGGGCTGAGCGCATGCCAGGCCAACTGAACAGCTCTGGGGACGCCGTGGAGGCAGCAGCAGCACCAATGCCAGCCCGAGCTGCAAATGTGCCACCTGGTAAGTTGGGCAGCTAACTTATAGTTATTTTTTTAAAAATAATTTTATTGTAGTTCCAACATATAAAACAAACAATTATCATTGTATTCTTAATTGTTATATTACAACTGTCTTCCTTCCTCTCTGGATTACAATTTTTATCATTCCATTGAACTGTTATTAATGCATCACAATAAATTGTTAGTATTATCTACTTAATTCATTAGTTCCTGTTTTTCTACTCAACTTTACTTGTTCCATGATATTCTCTGAATTTTAAGAACCTTTAATACCATGAATTATGTATTATTCCCTGTCAAGACCCATCTCGCTTCCAAAATCATCTGCCATTCTTTATAGATATCATCATCTGATTTCCCTTTTAATCTCTGTGAAACAATATCTGCACTAACTTATAGTTATAATATTGCCATGTAAACTTTGTCTGTCTGTCTGTCTGATCTAATTCTGAAGAATACTTCATGCATTTGAAGAGGGCTATAGTCTATGAAAGCTGTAGCTATAATGGGCTTGTTAAAGGTGTCACAGGAATCTTTTCTGTTTTTGTAAGAACAGACTGGTGGTAGGGAGGATGGAGGGAGTTCCAGATAGGTACTATTGAGACCTTATGATGTTTGTTGCTGTAGTTCTTGATTTTTTTAAAATATCCAAAAATATCCAAATGACGTTCTTGTTGTCCCAGACTGTTTTCTGGCAATTTTCTGCACCAGCTGCACTATTTTATCCTCATTCTTAAGGAAGTGTTCTTTAAAAAAAAATAATTCTGAAACACATTGGGACAAAATAAAAAAAGGCTTTTGTGCTCCTACCTATCTCTTTATTCATTAGAATTACAGTTCATCTCTAGATTAGTGGATCACTGAAGTGTCACTTTTGTGCTATTGCACTCTATAACTCAAAAAAATAAAAATGAAAAATCACTCCTCTCATCTCCAGGCTAAACATGCCTAGCTCCTTAATGCATTCTTTATGAGGCTTGGTTTCCAGACCCTTGATCATCTTTTTATCCATTGTTTTATCTATTGGTAAGCAGGCCTTGGAAGTAACTAGTGGTGGAGCTTGGAGTGTGTGGAGGAGGGCGGGGCTACGGTACGGGGGCATGGCCGCTGTGTCGGTGGGTGTGGCCAGGGCACGTGGGGACGTTGCTATGGTCCAGGATGCCCCAGAAACATTGCTGCCCGGGACGAACCACCGCCACTGCCTTCTTGTCCCTACGTGACTGGATGTAACTAGTTATAAATTAGTGTCACACTACTTTAGTTAATTACCTCCCCAACAAATGAAATGTATTATGTTATGATTGTAACTTAACAAGGGATAATATCCCTCATTCTGCAGTATAACAGTAACTTTAAGAATTATTCCTAAATTCATGGATGGTGGGGCTTCTCTAGATAGCGGAGGAGGACTATCATATAGTTCAAATGCTGGCACATGCTACTGCCTCTTTTTTTTTTTTTTTTTGGTAAGTGTTGAGGTGACTGGAAAAGAATACATTTTGGACCACAGTTTACCATTTTATAGCGTTCAGAGTTTTTAAAATAAATGAACGATATTTTTTTAAAAAATCCCCAAGGAATAAGTTTATAAAAGTCACAAATATAACAGCAATTGCCTACTTGAAGGGAACATGAAACCAAAACTAAAACTAATTACATTTGTAAGGTAATTTTCCAGGTTCAGAACCACCTTCCTGTTTGAATTTTCTATCCATGTGCCTAGAAAGGTCAAACTGACATACAATTATAGAGAACAAAATCACAGTTGAAGATTTCTAGAGCTCCTGCCAAAGACCACAGTATAAGAGGAAATTATCTCTGTCTAAAAAGAATTAGATGTTTTTGCACTGTTTGTTTTTGCATTTTGACTTTGCATTGCATAGCTAAGTTAGTTGTTCCCAGTTACTCTAAATTACCTTGCAAATGCTTGTCAAAAACATGATTGCCTTGCTCCTCTCAGCTCCCCAGGAAGAGATTGTGTGTGAGATACAGAGTTTGTTTGATTGGCAAGAACAGGAGGGTTTCTTTCCAATTTGGCTTTTGGAGTCATAGCGTCTCTACGTATGTGCTTGGGATACTGCTAATGGTTTTGTTTTGTCTGATGTCACAAACCATTCAGTATTATGACTAACCTCCCTGCCACTTTATGTGATAGTTAGCTTGAATCCAACATGTCTTAAGATTTTGCTTCCTCAGACAGCCACATCAGATTTTTGAAAATTGGCTTGAAGTTGCCTAGCCTCAGGGCTAGCACCTGCAGCACAGCTTGCAAAAGTCACTTTTTTGGGACTACAACATTCAGAATCCCCAGTGGTTATACTGGAAGAGTTATGTCTGGCTGCTACCTCAAAGATAACTTTTCCAAACTGTCAGTTGTCAACTGTCCAAGCTTGGTCTGGGCTGGCAGCCAGGAGAAGTTGATAGCAAACACAGGTCAGAAACTTAGCAGTAACTTAAGTGGTCAGTTTACTTAAGCAGGGAAACAGCTTTGCAAATGAGAAGCAATAATAGTCCCAACAGTGTCCATAAATCAGAAGCAGGCAAAACAAACACAAGTCAAAGGCAGAAACAACAGGCAAGGGCAGTGAACGGGAGCACAGAAGAAGTGGTCAGTTAATTACCGACAAAAGATAGAGGGGGAAAGACTCAATTCTTATAGGTTCCAAGATCAGCGCAGGTGATGCTTAATTAATTGCTGTTTGGCATAAATTTGCTGGGAGCGACACATGAGACCCTTTTGGTGTTTACACTGGGCAAAGGTAGGTATGGATAGGGCACTCTCCATGTCAGAATGAGTAGGGCTTCCTGCTGGGGCTGGCACAGCCCCCTGCTCTGTCTCTGGGGTGGGTGGTGGTACTGTTTGCTCTGCAGTCTTTGTGCCAGAGCTCAGAGCAGGTTCTGCTGTCTCAGACTCTGAGTCTGAGTCCAGGTCCGGAAGCCCAAGACACCAACCTAGAAATTGTATCTGCCTTTCTAAAACCTCTGAAGTTGAGTTTTTGTGTCTGCTGTGTTTTTCAATCCACTGGTTCTCTCCTTCTTTTCCAACAAATATTCAAGGTGATTTACAATCAAAATAAATCAATGCACAGTTGTTTTTAAAATCCATACACCAATCCACAATAAAAAGTTAGTAGGAGTGTAAACTGGGCAATTGGAGAGTCCTTGAAGACTGTTCAGATCTTGGGTGCCATGGTTGCAAAGTCCTTTCTTAAGTCCTTATCTGCCTTTCTTGTTTCTAAAAATGTGGGTATTTGTTAGAGGAAGGGCTTAGAAGATAAAAAGAGATGCTGCGGAGGCTTCAGTGGGGCAAATGTGTCAGAAGGTTGTAACCTTTGTCACTGTAGTTATTTATCTCTATCTCTAATATCCGTGCTGTTATCCTGCATTATTTTCTGGCAGCTCCTAGCACCAGCTACAACCTTTTAGTTCCACTCTCAAGTGAGTTTATTTTTAATGAGAATCATATGTTCCCTTCTTTTCTCCTACTTTCTTGTTTCCTTTCTTTTTTTAATTGGAGTTAACAGTACATCAGTGAAACAGCATTTTTGCACTACAACTCTTCTTTCTTTCTTTTTTCTTTCTTTTTCTCTTTCTCTTTCTTTTCTTTTTCTCTTCGAAAAGAAAGGACATTTGTTTTTCAAATCATAGGACTACTTCAGGAAACCACACTCTGGTTTTAAAAACAAGTATTGGAAAAGTGCTAGAGCAGATTCAAGAAATCACTACAAATAGCCCTAAAAGAATGGAACTAGTGAATGTGGAAGCGACAACCACCACCAAACCTGGCAAAACTCAAGGAGCTACATCACAAAAAGACACACTTGTTGTAGGTCATGCAATGCTTTAAAGGTCAACATTCTGCACTGAGCCTGGAACCAGTAAAGATATTTGCCACCTACATTTAATACAGCGAAAGCATGGTACAGTGGTTTGAGCACTAGGCTATGATCCTGGAGACCAGGGTTTGATACCCCACTTTGGCCATCGAAACCCACTGGATGACCTTGGGTGCATCACATACTTCCAGCCCATGATAGGTTTGCCTTATGGTCACCATAACTTGAAGGCACTCCACAACAATTTAATATAGCAGCATGCTTAGATTTTAGACTTGTTTGGACATTCCTTCAATATAGTCATGCCTCCACATTCACTAAGGTTAGGGGCACAGGACCCCGTGAAAGTGAAAAAATAGTGAATAACTCTAGGCCCTCCCAAACCATATCTGATGCACACAAAAAGTATGATCACTATATTTAACCTGCAGTGAATTCCTCTGAGGCATCAGAGTTCTTTCACAAGGCAGAAGTGGGCGGCTGGTGGGGCTTACTGTCATCTCCACTGCTGCCTCACACCATCTTTAATAGGGACTTACACGCCTCATTCATAGTTTCTCGGTCTCACATGGCAGTCCCTATTAAAAATGGCAGAGGGAGGCAGCAGACTTGCAAAATACAATAGTTCTGCATATGGGATTTTCTTTTCATGTTAGATTAACTGATATCAGATACAAAATTAAAGAGTGTGGCTAAGCTAGTAAACAAGAATTCCCTTTTTGCACTACCTCTAGTGGCTGCCAGCTCATTTTGGGGCACAACTCCAAGTGCTGGTTATGATTCATAAAGCTCAATATAGGTAAGATCCAGACTGTATTTCCCTGTTACAGCCTGCTTGTGTTTTGAAATCTTCTCTTGTCCTGCCACTTGTACAGGTACATCTGATGGAAATATGGGAGAAGGCCTTCTTGGCGGCTGCTCCTTGGCTCTAGAACTTCCTTCCTTGAGACGCTAAACTGATGCCCCTTTGTTATCTTTCCATAGGCAGGTGAAGAGTTCTCTGTTTTGGCAGGCCTTTGAGGACTGATTGCTCATGGGGAAAGGGCCTTTAATAACATGCTGTGTTGCCCATGTTTCTTGTTTTTTTTTTTTATAACGGGCATAGGTTTAATCGCCTTTAGTTCTATTGATAGTTTGAATACATTTTAACTTTTATAGAATGGGTACTTTTAATTGTACCTGTTTTAATTACTTTAAGTTGCTTTGATTCCCAGGTCTGGGGAAAAGATGTGAGGAGGAGGAAAAGGAAGAAAAAGATATGCATTAATTACTATTTTTGATTAAAGTGATTTTGCAGTACTCTGACATACAGATATGAGAACAGGAGAGAGGAAAAACGAGGTCAAATAACAGGACAGGAAGAGCACATTCCTACTGGGCCATTGGCCCAATGACAAAGGAGGATCAAACTCTATGGCAATTACTTCTGATTTTCCAGGTATTGTTCTTCATTGACTACTGTACGTGTAGCTCTCTACATGTGTGGCAACTGGAAAAACTGCTAAATGCTTCTTCCTGAATTCTAGGGTTTTTTTTTCAGGACTGACCTAAGATGTTTTGCTGCATGAGGTAAAGGATGAGATGTTCTTAACTCCTCTGTCATTTTGTGTTCAGGCCACCAGTTGCATGCTGCTTTATAACTGGTGATGAGAAAGCTTCCATTGATTTTGAGGTTAGCATGGCTAGAAGCTCTCAGGAAAATCAGCCAGGTGTATTGCTGGCTACTGCAGCTTCTTCTCCACATGTCCTACCATCCTGCCATATATGGCACTTTTCCACTCTGTCTAATGGGAAGGCCAGCCTTGGAAAAGACAATAATTAATATATAGGTGAACCTACTGTCATAGAGAACTTTACCTTCTCTTTGAAGTTGGACTGCTAAGACACAAGTCTATTGCTTCAGTGAGAACTTATCCCTACAGCAGTAGTTCCTAACTTATGGGTCTCCAGATGCTTTTAGATTATAACTCCCAGGATCCTTTAAAATGGGCCATGCTGGCTGGGAATTCTACAAACTGGAATCCCAAGGCTGGAAATCCCTGCCTTAAAAATATGAATGTTATCACAGCCTGAGAGAGAAATAAGAACTGGGCAATGAGCTTGTTAATTTGGATGCAGACATGGTTCAGAATTAATTTCATAAGAGAGATTCAAGGGCAGAGGCTTCACATGGCTGAGAAATACTACAAGGTGCCTGCTAAACTAATGCTCGGTGTCTGCAGTTGATGGAACATTTTGTTCAGTGACTGATCTGAAAATGATACCTTATGAGCACATGCTTTTGTTGTTGCTTTAGATTGCCTATTATAATTAAAGATTAGCTGTGAATTGATTTCTTTTTCTCTTTCTCTCTAATGTTGTTTACTAGATAGAAATTTTAAAGTGAATGCTTTCAACCATCTCATTAAAAAGAACACAATTATATTTGCTCAATTGTCCATAGTTTGTTTGAATATGTCACTGATTTTGTATTCTTGCCTTTTCTTTCAAGGGTGTAGATAACTGCCTTGATTGGCAAAAATTTAGTAGGAAAGATCTTTCACTACCTTTCTAAAACAGCATCCTGCAATCCTTTCCTACTAAAGCTTACGCCCAATTGTTTGGATATTCTCCAACATTTCACAGATGTAGACTGGGACACATGGGACTAAGCAACTTTAGAATGTAGTCCAATGACAAAAATTGTTAATGAGGATGAATATGCAAGCTAGGAGATGCTGTGGCAGTTTGTTTTTGCCTGACCCTACTGGAAAGGGTAAGATTCCACCCCTCCTCTCATCTCCCCAAAACTACTTTTGGACTTTGAACTCACTTTGCAGCAACTGAAGTAAGTTTTGGACAAAGGGGAAAGCGGGAGGAAGAGAAAAACTTAAACATTGTAAAAGCAGCTGAAAATTGGGATGACAAGGATTAATCAGGACTGTCCCTGACAAACTGGAACGATTAGAGCAGTCGTTCTCAACCTGTGGGTCCCCAGATGTTTGTGGACTTCAGCTCCCAGAAGCCCCAACCACTATGGTCAATGCTCAGGGCTTCTGGGAGCTGAAGTCCAAACACATCTGGGGACCAACAGGTTGAGAACCACTGGATTAGAGGGTATGCTTTAGTCCGAACTAGAATAGACACACTGAATCCATTGCCTAATTGTAAGTGAACCCTAAGTGAACCTTCATGTCAATCTTATTAATTCAGTAGACCTACTCTACTTGGGGGACTAGCAACTGAATTTAGATATAAGACTTATATTTCATGACCATGATCACTTACTATATATAAAAGAACTTAAAATACATTAGCTACTTGTTAACAAATACAGCTACTCATTAATAAAAAGTTTAGATCCTTGCTTCTGGGTACATCAATTAGTTTTAAAAACATGCCACAAGTTGAGAGTGCTTGCTGTGAAGAAGAGGGAAAACATTTTCAAAAGCATGCTTAACCTGGTTACTCCTGTTGAGGGTTAAGAAGTAGCCATACAGAATGTGCTTCTGCTCCAGATGGAGGCTTTGTCCCTGTTTTCTACTGTCCTCAGTGGAAGGTGACTTTATGTTAGGAGGGCAGTGTATCCACTTCAGGCTTTAGTCAGAAGTTTAAAGGAGATGTCCAAGGTGCTGAACCCTATCTCCTAAATAGCTACAAATCTTGGATGTTTCCTTTAAAATTTAGACTAAAAATTCTGGAGTGGATTGACTACCCTATTGACATGGGAGCCACCAGTCACCACAGGTTTTCAGCCTGGTTCACTTTTGGCTTCAAAGGGGCCAGTTGCATTATATTATATTTTCAGAAGGTGGGAATAGCAGCAGCCAGCATGGTGTAGTAGTTTGAGCATTGGACTATGACCCCAAAGACCAGGGTTTCATTCCCCATTTGGCCATGGAAACCCGCTTTGGGCATGTCACACACTCTTAGCCCCAGAAAATCCCCTAATAGGTTCACTTTAGGGTTTCTTTGAGTCAGAAATAGCTTGAAGGCACACAATAACCATTAACAATAGCAGTGGAGGTAATTTTCAGCAAGGAAGCTGAATCAGTGTCCCAAACCAGATGAATTTTTACCTCATGATTATTAGCAAGACCATCTGCTTCGCTGCCCCTGAGCCAGTGTTACCAGGTCTGACATTTCAGGGCCAAACCTGAGACCCAGGGATGGCCCCTTGTGATAGCACGGGAGTAGACCCTGGGGATGTTTTCCAAGGCAGCCCCTGGAGGTGGCATCGAACTTGATACATTAAGCATCAACGACAGTCTTATAGAATTGTTGTTGTTATGTCTCATGAAGTTGTTTCTGACCTGCAGCAACCCTAAGGCAAACCTCTCATGGGGTTTTCTTGGCAAGACTTGTTCAGAGACAGGTTGCCTTTGCCATGCTCTGAGGCTGAGAGACTGTGACTTGCCCAAAGTCATCCATTGATTTCCATGGCCAAGTGGAGATTTGAATCCTCTTTTCCAGAGTTGTAGTCTAACACTCAAACCCACTGTATTATGCTCCAATTTTCATAGAATGCATCATCCATTTTTTTTTAAAAAAAAACACAAAGTCTAGCAAATGAGGAAAATATGTGTGTGCATGCGCACATACACACCATTTAAAGCCACCACTCTTATCCTGAGATTCCTCCTCTTCTTTACTCTGAGTTCTGGAGAAAAGGGTCTAGGCCATAAGCAGGCAAAATATAACTCACGAACATCAGGCAGACCCTGAACTTCACTTTTGTGGCCCCTGAAGCCCTGCGGTCCCTCAAAACCCTCCAATCCTGCAATTAAAAGAAAAAGAAAAGATTGACACAATTTTCAGAATTTTTCTTTCCCCAAACTGCATAGAAAGCTCCTCAACCATCACTTCCGGTTTTGATGGCGTGGTGACAAGCAGCACTGCAGGGTTGCTCCCCTGCCGAGCTGTGGTTGCCGGTGATTTAACCAACTCCAAGACATCACGAGTCAGTCAATTTCCCCCCTAGTAAGGGGGGAATGGAAGGGGCTCGAAGTGGACCTGGTTCTGTGGTCTAGTTCTTATGCCTACTGAAGTTTGGTGTGGCAGAGGACAGAGAAGACGACAATGGGGTCACGGAGCCACTGTGATCACCAGTAAGCAGCCGCATTTAGTGGTGGAAGTTGTGTCTCAAGGCTTGTCAAGCTACTGCCAAGCTTTAATGTAAAATTTGAGTGTCTTACCCTAGCTGAAGAGAAATTTAATCCCATGACAACAAATATTGAACAGATCTAACAAGAGATAAGAGACTTCTCCCTTGTAAAAGATCAGGTGAGTAGAGGGAGACGGGACTGGAATGTTAAACAAGAATAGAAAAACTGTCTGCTTAAGTTATGGAATTGCCCCAGACAGAGTTAAAACTTCTACTGGAATGGATTGAGTACTTTTTTTTGACGTTTTTTGAACTACAATATAGGGCCTCAAGTTCATACAATAATATTTCATTGTTGATTGGAGAAGACTAGAATAATTGGACTGTGTTAGAGTTTTATGGAATGAAGAATAATGCATTTAACTGAAACTATTACAAATAAAGCTATGAAGAAAGTAGAAGATGAGGAAGAAGACTACATTATTTAATTTTTACCTATCAAGTTGGTGCTTAGAGACATTAAACAGCTATAAATAGGAGAGACAGTAAAATCTAGAAATCAAGGCTGGTAACAATAGCGAAAGGTAAAACTAACTTTGAAAGCTGTCCTTGAAGGGAAACATTGAGACGAAGAGGAGAAAAGAGAAAACATCAACGTGGGGGGAGTAGAGAGAAGAAGTCAAGAAACGCGCCATAAGAGAGAGTAATTAAGAGAAGTTTGGATATAAAGATTTAAAAGATATTTATCTGCTTCCAGCAAAAAGGAGGGAGAAAGGGGGAAAGAAAAGAAAAAAGCACGGGGACAACAAACATTAAGGACAGACTGTCTACTATAAGAATTTAGTCAGAGCGCCCACTTGAACTTCTTATATATTGACCTTTATGGATTATAATTGAATAAACTCATCTACTTACTAAATAACTCTAAATATTAAGGGTGTGTGGGTGTGTGGGTGTGTATAACTGTTAAGAAATATGTTTAGGAAGTAAAATGCAGGCTGGATGGGGCTGCTGTTAGGTGGATTAGTAATTGATTGACCGACCGAACCCAAAGGGTGCTCACCAATGGCTGCTTTTCATCCTGGATAGAAGTGACTAGTGAGGTGCCGCAGGGTTCTGTCCTGGGCCCACTGCTATTCAACATCTTCATCAGTGACTTAGATGAAGGAGTGGAGGGCATGCTGATCAAATTTGCAGATGACACCAAATTGGGAGGGGTTGCTAATATCCCAGAAGACAGGATCAAATTTCAAAATGACCTTGACAGATTGGAGAGCTAGGCTAAAGCTAACAAAATGAATTTCAACAGAGAAAAATGTAAAGCCCTACTCTTAGGCAGAAAAAATGGAATGCACAAATACAAGATGTGAGATGCATGGCTGGATAGCAGTACATGTGAGAGGGATCTAGAAGTCTTGGTAGATCACAAGCTGAGCATGAGTCAGCAGTGTGATGAGGCAGCCAAGAAGGCCAACGTGATTCTTCATTGCATCAATAGGAGTATGGTGTCTAGATCGAGGGAGGTAATGGTGCCACTCTATTCAGCATTTGGAATACTGTGTCCAGTTCTGGACTCCTCAGTTCAAGAAGGATATCAACAAGCTGTAACATGTCTAAAGGAGGGTGACCAAAATGGTGAAGGGTCTGGAAGCCATGCCCTATGAGGAACTGTTACCACCACGATCTGGCCTGGCCTTGGTGAACCAAAGATATCATTTTTGATATCACAATTCAGCCTTACTCTGCCACCAGCCAAGTGTTTGTGAGGCCCCGTCGAACAAGCGTGAAGCTAGGCGTGGGTGATACTTGTGCTCTCATCAAAGTACCAGATATAGCCAGTTCCGCTTCAGGGGGAAACCTCCTGACACAAACACCTTAATCACAAATGCACAGTAAAACAAAAGGACTCTCTGCCTGAGAGAACACCCTGGTGAGCTAGACACTTAACGGCCGAGCTAGACACATCTACGTACCAACTATACCATTGTGAATTCGGCTCATAATTCAATCATGTAAATCCCGACCTTTCGGAGGCTTTTGTCTCCTGCCCAAAACTTATTGTTCTCCCCCGAGACCAGACTAGCCTGCGGTCATTCTTTTCCCTATAAAACCCCCCAGTTTTTGGTAGTTCAGTGGACTTCGCTGGACCTGGCTGAACTCCACTGGAACTCTTGCTGAATCACAAGCTGAAATCACTTGAACCTCCTGTCGGATCTTTTTCCTCGCCTCGCTGCCGCGTGGTCCAGCAGATTCCCCTTGGCCTCCACGCCGGGTTTCCTCCTCTTCAATTGGTGTCTCCAGGACTTCGGACAGATGGCGTATTGCCCACTCCCCAAATTCTCTTTCTTTCCTTTTCTAAGTTTAGAGTGTGATTGTGTTTCATTATTTGTTTAATAAATATTGTTAGTATTTTGAACTGCTTGACTCCTCACTGACCCGAACCGGTATACATAGGATAAAAGATCCTGCTGCGTTCCCCTACCTCTCGTTAGCCAAGAGAGTGCTCCAGCTAATTTTCCTCATCTTGCTAGGTTTGTTTGGCATTTGGGCGCCCCTCCCGGGACCCCCACTTTACAAGAATGGCTTAGGGAGCTGGGTATGTTTAGTCTGCAGAAGAGAAGGTTGAGAGGGGACATGATAGCCATGTTTAAATATTTGAAGGGAGGTCATATAGAGGAAGGAGCGGGCTTGTTTTCTGCTGCTCCAGAGACTAGGACAAGGAGCAATGGATTCAAGCTACAGGAAAGGAGATTCCACTTGAACCTCAGGAAGAACTTCCTGACAGTCAGAGCTGTCCGGCAGTGGAATATGCTGCCTCAGAGTGTGGTAGAGTCGCTTTCTTTGGAGGTTTTTAAGCAGAGGCTGGATGGCCATCTGTTGGGAATGCTTTGATGGGTGTTCCTGTATAGCAGGGAGTTGGACTCAATAGCCCCTAGAGTCTCTTCCAACTCTATGATTCTATAAGTGTTGATGATTTCTAAGTGTTATTGAATTGATTTGTTAGAGTGATAAAGTGTTAGTGGGTACATTTAGATGTAAAAGAATTATAATATGGTTTAGTAGAAGGTTTATTAAATTTCTACATTATTGGTACCAAATTCATATAATAACTCAATTTAACTGTAATATTTATAGCTTTAATAACTTTGATAGTTAATTTTTAGACCTAAACCAATTTAAACGATTTAATGTGATTCTAGTGATCTGACACTCTGATCTATTGATCTATTGATTGATTCAAATGAATTGATTTATTTTTAATTGAATTCAAGTTGATTGTATAACTGACAGGGGATTTATTAAGAGAGAAGAGAAGAGGGACAATAAAACGGAATTAAGAATTAGAGAATTGTGATTTTCAAGTCTTTCCTCTTTTTTTCATGTGACCTTTCCTATAAGGATTGCATATAGGTGTTTTTTTTTCTTTAAGCAGCATTTCCCCAGCTCCCTGATCAGCATTTGTGACTGGTTTTTGTTGTTTCTTTTCTCTTCTTCTTCTTCCTCTTGTTGGGTAACCTTGAGGTGAGGCTGCCTGTTGAGACATTGATATTTCACCAACCAGCTGATAACCTTAGAGAAGTAAAGGGCTTGGTTGAAACTTGATAATTGAAGAAATAGTGTTAATAGCAAATTAATACTAGAATACCACCTATTGACTAAAGGTAAAATTACATTCTCTTTTAAAATTCAGTTTCAAGGAATTTATCTGAAAATGGCCAGTGGAGCAAGAAAAGATGCTATTGCAGCTACTCAAGCTTTGACCCAACAATCTCCAACAGAAGGCCATCAGTAGAGCTTTCTACAAAGTCAGTAGAACCATCTACTAAATCTGAGGATGTGGCTCTTCAAATTTTGGAGGAATTGAGGAGCTTTAAAGCAGAAGTATGATAGGAGCTAAAAGACACTAGGTAGGAAATGAAAGCAGACTTTAAAAGAGAACTAGACCATTTAGGGAAGAGAATGGACACATTAACCAAAGAGGTAACTATACTGAAAAAAGACATGGGAACTGTTCAAGACAAGTTAAAGCAGACAGAAGATACAACTAGACAATTAAGTGAAATTCAAGATCAAACTACCTTTGTAGTAACTGTTCTGGAACTGAAAAACAGAGAATCTTGTTTGAAACTGAGAGGTGTGCCAGAGGTGCAAGAAGAGAATATTCAAGTGAAAATTTTAACAGCTTTAGCTAATTATGTGAATCTATCTTTGGTGCAGCGAGAGGCAGAGACAGATAGGATCTTTTGTGTTAATGCCAGAATAGTGAAAGAGAAGAACCTCCCACGAGATGTGGTCATATCCTTTATAAAATTGAGGACCAAGGATGTTATACTTCAAAAAAAAGTTACAGAGAAGCTTTGATTGTAGAAGGTAAGGAAGTGAAAACCTATAAAGATATTCCCACTCAAATCCTTAAACAAAGACAAAACTATAAATTTCTGACACATTTCCTTCTCAAGAATTATATCAGTTTTAGATGGAATAGAGTAGAAGGTCTTTCCTTCAATTTTTGTCAGAAAAAATACATCACATCTGTAGATAGAGCTAAAATGATTTTGGATAAACTAAAGGATATAGAGAGACCTCAATTGACAACAGGTCAAACAAACGACAACGACATTAAAAAAGACAAATAAGCCTCTTCAGTTGGAGATGTACTTAACAAAGGATCATCAGATCCTCTGAAGATGCCAGTCACAGATGCAGGCGAAATGTCAGAAAGAACACGGCCTCAAAGCCCAGAAAACCCACAACAACCTACCGATCATCAGAAGAGTTAGATGAAGACACAGAAGATATTGACTAGGAGATAGAAGAAGAAGCAACTGACGAAGATCCTGAATAATTGTTTAGTGCCCTTCTATTAGATGTTTTTATCTTGGAACATTAAAGGAATAAACAATGTAGTCAAGAGAAAAAACGTGTTTCATTATTTAGAAAAATGGAATCTGGACAGAATTTGTTTACAAGAAATTCATATAAAGGATAGGGATGTAAATTTCTTGCAAAATCCCAGGTTAGGTAGACATTATGCAGCAACTGATCATAAGAAAAAGAGAGGGGTGGTAGTGTATGTTAATTCTAGATATGAGGATGAAGTGATATTTAATGACTCGAAGGGTTTTTATATAGGAAAAGAGGTTAATCTTATAGATTATAAACTATTAGTAGTGGGAATTTATTCCCCCATAGATGAGAAATATAAGTTCTTTGAAAAAATTACAAAGATTGAAATATAGCTGTGAAAGAAATCAAGAAAATCTATTAATTTTAGGGGACATGAACAGATTGAATAATCCACTTGAAGATAGATCCTTTTTTTTTTACTTTTAGATGATTTTTCACTTATAGACATATGGGGATATAAATATGGTGAGGAGAAAGGATATACATTTTACTCTGAGAGACATAGATCCATGTCTTGAATAGACATGTTTCTATTGTCTAAAAAAATGCATACAGAAATAAAAAGAATGGAAATATTATCGAAGGTGACATCAGATCTTAATCCAATATAATTGAAATTGAACATGAGAAGATGGGAGTTTACTTGGAAATTAAATGACCATCTATTAAGAAATGACAAATATGTTAACAAAGCTAATGAAATATTAAAGTATCATTTTAAAGAGAACACTACAGAGGATTCCCCTATGAAGATAATCTGGGATGCTGGGAAGGCACTGATGAGAGGCTATTTTATTAAATGAGGGGCTGAAATTAAAAGAAATAAAATGGAGCAGACAGAAGAAATTTTAGAAAAGATTAAAATCAAAGAGGATGAATTAAAAGAATCTCCAGATGACAAAAGAATAAATGATGAGATTTCCAGACAAAATAGTCTGGAAAGAGAACATATTCAAAAAATAGAAAAGAAATTAAAAGCTTGTAGGATGAGATATTTTGATTATGCTAACAAACCAAGGAAATGGTTAGCTTATAAATTTAGGAAAGAAAAGGAAAAGAAACAGATTTTAGAAATACAATACAATGGTGAAAAAATTATTGAACAGACAAAAATTTAAGAAATCTTTTATAGATACTATTTGGAATTATATCAGGATACCAACAATACTCAAATAAAACAAATAGTTATTAAGTCATATTTGGAGGGACAAAATATTCTTCAAATTACAGATGATCATAAAAAAATAGTCGACGCTCCTATTACCCCATTTGAAATATCACATGCAATTAGAAAGTTGAAAGTTTCTAAGTCTCCTGGACCAGACAGTTTTACTGCATTATACTATAAAATATTTGAAGAGGAACTGTTGTTACCCCTTCAGAAAACTTTTAATTTTATACAAAAGGAAGGAATTCCAGAATCATGGAAGTATGCTAATATAACATTGATCCCTAAAGAAAGGAAGGATTTATCTCAACCCAGCAATTATAGACCAATTTCTTTACTGAACACGGATTATAAAAAATTTTCTTCCATTTTGGCAGATAGACTTAGAAATATTTTACAGGAAATCATACATGAAGACCAAAATGGGTTTATTCTGAAAAGGCACTTTAAAAAATAATATTAGGAGTGTGTTGAATATGTTGGAATATTTTGAAAGACACAATGAGAAAAAATTGGCTATGCTTTTCTTAGACGCAGAAAAGGCCTTTGATAAGGTAAATTGGGTATTCACGATTGAGCTATTAAAAAGAATGAATTTTGGAGAAAACTATATTAAATGGATTGAGAAAATATATACTCAACAAAAGGCAATTGTTAATGGTGAAAAAACAAAGTGTTTAGATATTAAGAAAGGCACATGCCAGGGGTGTCCCCGCTCCCCATTACTGTTTATTACTGTGTTGGAGGCGTTAAGTAGATGTATAAGATCAGATTCAGGGACTGAGGGGATGAAAATTAAAAATCAAATATATAAGCTTAGTGCTTTTGTGAACGATTTGGTAATATTTTAGGTAACCCAACAGAAAATATAGATAAGTTACTGAACATATTGAAAGAATTTAGTGAAGTTGCTGGGTTTAAAATCAATGAGGAAGAAACTCAGATTCTAACTAAAAAATTAAGGAGTGAGGAGGAAAAGGAACTTATGGACAAATCAAGTTTTAAAGTGATGAAGAAGGTCAAATATTTGGGAATATGGATAACAAGACAGAATACTAATCTTTTTGAAAATAACTACACAAAGACTTGGAAACAAATCAAACAGGACTTAAATAAATACTCTAGATTACAGCTAACTTTATTTGGTAGGATGGCAGCAGTGAAAATGAATATTTTACCTAAGATGAGTGTTTTGTTTCAAAATCTACCAGTTATAGCTAATGATAAATCCTTTGTAAATTGGCATAGAGAGTTGACAAAATTTTTATGGGAAAAGAAAAAAAACAAGAATAAGATAGAATTATCTGATAGATTTGAAAAAGTGTGGAGGTTGTAACCTTCCAGATTTAAAATTATACTATCATGCAAATACCTTGACCTGGTTGACAGAGTGGATAACCTTGAAGAATGAAGGAATTTTGACATTAGAAGGAACTGACATAAGATTTGATTGGCGCACATATGTGTGGTACGATAAAGCAAATAGTGACAAAGAATTTTTAAATCATTATGTTCGGAGATCAATTCTCAGGATTTTGTTAAGTTATAAAAATAAGATTTTTAACAAGATCCTGTTGTGGATCTCCCCACAGGAAGCCTTTCTTGGGGAAAAATTTGATGGCAATAATAATTGGCTAACGTATAAAACTCTCCTTACCCAAGAAAAGCAGGGGAACATACAAATAAAATCAAGGGAAGAACTTTTACAACTGGGTTTTAAATGCAATTGGTTTCCACATATGCAACTCCACATATGCATAGAGATTTAGAAAGGATTCTAAATTAGAAGGATTTGATTTTGTTCAAATATAATGAGTTTGAACAAATTGTATTTCAAAACCTGCAACACATGGCTTCAAAAATATATAAATTTTTAATCCAATTGTATCTGTGGGAGGAGGAGGTAAAAGAGATTATGATTAAATAGGCAAAGAATACTGGACACAAAATTACTTTGGAGAGCTGGGAAGATTCATGAAAAAAACTAATTGATTTATGACCTCTCATGATTTAAAAGAAAACTATTATAACATGTTTTATCAATGGTATTTAACCCTCGCAAAAATAGAAAAAAATTATAGGACAGGGAACAATAAATGTTGGAAATGCCAACAAGAAGTTGGATCCTTTTATCATGTTTGGTGGTTAGGTCCATACATCAAAGATTTTTGGAATCAAGTAAGGATAGGAATATCAGAAATGTTATCAACCATGATACCTATGAAGCCCGAAATATTTCTTTTAAATATTATGAAAGAATTAGAGGCAACAGTAGTAAAGGATTGTTGGAGAATTTTATTGTATATGGTCACAGCAGCAAGCATAGTAATAGCAACATTTGGAAAAGTCTGGAAATCCCAGATTTGACTTAATTCGAATCACAAGGCCAGACAAGTTTTCCACTATCTAGAGAAACTCAAAGCAGATGTAGTATGTCTTCAAGAAACAAGAATAAGGGATAGAGATGTGAAATATTTGAAGAATCCGAAGTTGGGAAAATGCTATGTTTCGGCTTTTGAAAAGAAAAAGAGAGGGGTGGTGGTGTACGTCAACGCTAAACTTCCCTCAGAAGAGATATTTAAAGATGGGAATGGACACTACGTTGGAATACAAGTTCAATTGATAAATATAACATTATTGATAGTGGGGATTTACGCACCTTTAGAAAATAAGGCTAAGTTCTACGAAAAGATTGAAGGAGAAATACAAAGTTACATAACGAAGTATGGGCAAGAACTTATTCTGGTGATGGGGGATATGAATGGAGTTTTGTCCCCAGAAAAAGATAGGTCAATAAACAAAAAAAGTAAAGTGAAACAAGGAAAACTCCCAAAACCTTTTTTCAGATTGATGGAAGATATCTCACTGATAGATGTATGGAGACATAAAAAAGGAGAAGAAAAAGGGTTTACATTTTATTCAGACAGCCACCAAACAATGTCAAGAATAGATCTTTGTTTAATTTCAAGAATGTTACACAAGATAGTAAAAGAAGTTGAGATCCTTCCAAGGATATTTTTGGATCACAGTCCACTGCAAGTTTGACAATTTAAACCATGAATTTATGATTGAATTATTAGAACATATGAGATGTGGTGACAAATTTGTAGCTTGGATTAGAGAGCTATATAAGAATAACAAGGCAAATCTTATAGTGAATGGGGAGAAATCAGAATTTATAGAAATCAAGAAAGGTACACGCCAGGGATGTCCGCTTTCTCCTCTTCTCTTCATATTAACGCTGGAAGTGCTGCTGAGGAAACTAAGAGCTGATGAGAGTATAAGACGAGTGAAGATTAAACATCATGAGTATAAGTTGAAAGCCTATGCTGACGACTTGGTTCTCTTTTTGGAAGAACCGAAAGAAAGTATTGAGAAGGTATTGGAAATTTGTAAAGAATATGGAGATAAAGCAGGCTTTAAAATAAACAGCGAAAAGACGAAATTCCTGACCAAGAACATGAGGAAGGAAGAGATAGAAGAAATAGTTCAAAAAACAGGATTCAAAGAAGAAAAGAAAATCTGCTATCTCGGGATAAACATAACTAAACAAAACAATGGACTATTCGAAAATAATTATGGAGTAAAATGGAAAGAAATTAAAAGAGACTTACAAAATTGGTCAAGAAAAAGTTTATCAATATTGGGATGCTTAGCAGCAATTAAGATGATGATTTTACCGAAGATGAATTATCTATTTCAAAATCTACCAATAATTATTAACAAGAAATGTTTTCATGACTGGAAAAAAGAACTCACAGAATTTATTTGGAATAAGAGAAACCGAGAATAAGATGGAAAATATTAACAGACAGAAGAGAAAGAGAAAGAAGTGGACTTCCAGATCTAAAGCTGTACTATTATGAGAATGCAATGCTCTGGATAAAAGACTGGATTACTCTTAAAGACGAAAGGACACTAAATCTTGAAGGCCCAGACCTCAGATTTGGATGGCATGCTTACATATGGTACAATAAAGCAAGAATTGACAAAAATTTCACTAATCATTACATAAGAAGATTGCTTTTAGAAACTTGGAAAATATGGAAAAAGAAAATATACTCTAGAATACCACTCTGGGTGTCACCCACGAAGCTTTATACAGCAACCGGAGAGGACCTGCTGAAAGATGGATGACATACAAAGATATCATAACTGATCTTGGTAAAGAAACTCAAAGAATAAAGACGAAAGAAGAATTAATCAAAGAAGGTTGGAACTGCCAGTGGTTTCTGTATCACCAGCTTAAAGAAAGATATAAAATGGATCAGAAATTGGAAGGACTGGAAATAACATCTTCAATGAATGAATTTGAAAATATTATATTTGAGTACATATAACATCACAGATGTACAACTTTATGTTAACCAGAGAGTTAGAAACTGAAGTTATTAAACACTCAATGATCCTATGGGCATGTAATATCGGTCACGAGATTACACTCGAACAATGGACGAGAAGCTGGGAGGATACACGGAAATTCACGATGGCACAAAACCTGAAGGAAAATTACATGAAAATGTTTTACCGTTGGTATTTAGATCCAGAGAAGTTAAGTAAGATCTATAAAATGAAAGAGAAGAAATGTTGGAAATGTGGGGGAGAAAATGGATCTTTTTATCATATGCGGTGGTTTTGCGATGAAGCGAAGAATTTCTGGAAAATGATACATAAAACGATTACAGAAATCTTGAACATAGAGATACCGTTCACACTGGAAATATTTTTACTAAATATGTTACATCAATTAACGAAAGAACAAAATAAGCACAAGAATAGCTTATTGTATATGATAACAGCTGTGAGAATAGCTTATGCTAAATATTGGAAAAGGGATAGGGCTCCAGAATTGGAAGAATGGCTTTATAAAGTTCAAGAATATGCAACACTTGATAGTTTATCGAGAGTCATGAAAGGGGAAAAAGAGGAGTCAAAAAGACTGAAATGATAGAAATTAAGAAATACATTGAGGAAAATTGGGAAAAGATTTGTAATGATTAATGTAAGGTTGACATCGTAAGATAAGTAAAAAGAGTCAAGAAAGCTAAAGCAACATTAGAATAGGACAGTTAACAAGGAAATAAGTAAATATAGAGGGGAAAGATAATAGAGGCATTTAAAGAACCAAGTCAAAGAAAGCAGGAAGTGAAGGACTGAAAGAAAGACTTTGAATTTCGATAATAAAATCACATTAAGAAAATGCAATTGTAAATGGGACATGGATAAATCTTCATGACATTTGTTAGGTTTTATTGATATATAAAATTGTAATGATATAATAATGAAGAGATGTCTGATGTATATATTTGTTTCAATAAAAAAGATTAAAAAAAAAGAAATCCCAGATTTGGAAATATGGTTGTACAAAATTTTAGACATGATGATGATGGATGAACTTTCCCAACATATTAAGGGGAAATCAGAAAAGGCACTAAAAGAATGGCAACCTATCAAAACTTTCCTCAAACAGAAATGGAGTGATATTATAGTGGAATAATTGGAATATAAGATTGTTTGGTGTGTGTTGTTCTCTGGTAGTTTTTAGATTTCTTCTTGTTTGTTAGGTTATTATCTTCTTTCTTATTTTATTTTTTATATGAGGAAGTTAAGTTAGAAATAGAGTAAATCGCATTAATAGATTAAAGATTTGAGACTTATGAGATGAAATTTGTAATATTAAGACAGAATAGAACCCCAGCTAGGAATGGGGAGGAAGTTTGTGTATGTTTATGTCAATGTTATGTTAGTCTAGGACTGCTTATTGATGTTCACATTGATACATGAACCCATACTTTATGTATACTTATGTAAGAAATACTATCTGTTTTTTCTTTTCTCTAATTTTCTCTCCTATTTCTTTTACCTGTTACTGGACACTTACTTTTTTTTTGTCTCTTTTTTTCTTTATCCTCATTTTGATATATGATGATATATGTCTTGATATGTTTTGTTGTGTTTTTTGTTATAGTTAAATAAATTTAATTAATTAATTAATTAAAAAAATAGAAAGCCCCTCAGCCATGAAAACAAATATATAAAAATATCCCACCCATTCTCAAAAACACCCCAGTATCCATACTACCCCAAATACTTCTATTTTCGTCTATAGTGCCTCTGAAAATGGCAATAAGATTTGCCACAGTTAGGGCAGCCAAACTGAGAACAGGAAACAGCTGCTGTACCTATATTATTTGTAAAGAAGAGGCAACCAGATAACAAACACCACTTGCCAAAATCTCCCCTTCTATACAACCCTTATAAGCAAAGTAGCTGTTTCCAGTTTTCATTCTGGCAATCCTGGACTTCCCGTCACCATTTTGAGAGGGACTACACTAGAAAACAGTGGCATTTGGGCTTGTTGTTGTATGTAGAGAAGTAGAGGCCGAGCGGTCTGGGGAAAATTGGCCTCTGGCCTCCGTGCAGTCATCCACTTCTAAGCCTTGTGATCTGGCAACCCGGATCTGAGCAGAAATGAGAAGGTTAGAGAACAGTTAGTTAACTGTAAGTTGTTAGAGACAGTAACTGTAAGGCCATTTCCACACTAGCCTGTTATAGTGCTATTATTCCACTTTCAACATCCTATGGAATCCTGGGTTTGCAGTTTAGAATAATAGCACTATAACAAGCTAGTGCAGAAATGGCCTAAGTTGTCAGAGACAGCCATAGAGATCACTAACCATTAATTCAGCTGTTAACTCTTTTGGATACTTCCCCATCACTGAACCTGAGAAAAGCAGTGGAGTTGAGGGGAGGCAAAGCAGGACATGTGGCCCACATAGCTCCATTTTCCAGGGCAGCTATTGTTATCCCTTCAACATCTGCTACCTGAACCATTGGCCACATTCTTCCCAGGCAAAACTGACCTTGCAGGAAAATGCCAGCATGCTTTCCTTCACACTAGTCCCCTCTGTTATGTGATTGTGTAAATGCATTCATTCACATTCCCTGGAAATTAACACTTACTGAGAGTCAAACCATCCATCAAAGCTAATTACAGAAACTGTAATTTGTTTTAGTGCCATTTACCATTTGCACTTCCTCATTTAGAGGCTGATGCATGCCCTGTTCATTATGTTACTCCTGTTACTATCATTATTCACCTGGGTAACAATTTCCATGAACATAACAGCTTTTTCAAGACAGGTGTTCGTTTGTTTAAAATATTCTCTTTCCTCGTTCAAAGATGTTGCCTGTACAGGCAACATGCTATTCAACCTGAAGCGGAGGACAGTCTCATAAAGCCATAAATCTGATTTGCTAAATCTTGTGCTAAATTATTTGGCTTGAAGCTAAACAATTGACATAATCTCATGTGCCTGCTTCATTAAACAGTTTTACACATGAGTACACCATTTCTGAATTAGAGTTTCCCTGGGGTTGGCCCTTTTGGGGAAATTATTATGTGTAAACTAAAACTATTAGGAATCAGTTATCTTTAGTGGAGTAGCAGATAAAGCATTCCTTATTCTCATGTCACTACCCTAAACTGAAACTGAATTAGGAAAACAAAACAAGGTAGGCAGTTTCAGGCTACAAACTTAGAAAAAGTTCACTGATGGCTTTTACATTTACATACACATTTTGGAAGCCTACATCCTAACTATCGAATGAAAATATCAGATTAATATAGTAGTTCTTAACTCACCATCTTTTTGATGGAGATGCGAAGCATGGTTGGAGAGAAGGAAGAAGAAACAAAAATGGAGAAAAGCCTGGCAGACAGAGAAGTGGAAGGAGGGAGTCTTTATACAATCTATAACCCTAGAAACTTTCCCAGGCTACATGGTCTAATTACTCAGACACAGAAGGTATTTATGACCATGCATTTCAATGGGCAGGGAGAGCAAATCAGGATGCTTTAGATTAGAAAAACAGAAGATTTTAGCATGCAGGCTATCTAAGTCCCCTTTGCTCTAAAGCAAGGTGAGGGAGGCAGAGAATGCTGGAATTTTCCAGCAGCCCCATCCTCCCCTCTCCTGTCTCCCATATTGAGTTAATTTAGTAGAAACTACTTCCCTACTTCAAATTCAATCTGTAACTACTGAAGTAAAGTGGGAGTGTAAGTAAGGGAATGGGAGAAGGAGAGAAAAGGTGAGACATTTTAAAAGCAGTTGAAGAAGTGTGACAATAGAGGACTAATCAGGACTGTCCCTGCCAAATCAGGACAATTGGGGTATGTCGCGCCCCCCATGTCTTTGTCAGCATTTCTTGGCCCTCCTTCTGGCTTCTATCCTGTCTCATCTGGTGACAATAGCCCAAATCCTCTTGATAGTCCAAAGTAGGACAGACTTGCTGAAGGGTGGTCAACATTTATGTAAATGCCATAGATTCAATGGGTCTCTTCACTGTCAGGAGGATTTAGGCCTTTATTTCCATTCACTGCCAGGGACTGTAACCTCTTGCTTCTTTTGTCAGTGCTGAGGTGGGTAGACTTCACTGTCTTCAACTCCTCCCTTTCAGAGTGTGAATTAAGTTCTTTAGCAATTGCTTGAAAGCATATGTTTCTCTTGTAGCAGAAACAACGTGGGGACTCCCTATAACTTATCCACTGCAAGATTGTTTGATTATCACCTCTGTGTGTGGTGTGAAGCACTTGCAATACAACTGCACTGCCAACCATCTCTCCTGCTAATAATGGCAAGTGCTATCCAGAAGAAAGTGGGAATGTATTTTTCCTGTCATAGGAACCTGGAACTTGAGAAATTTTGTAGGAAGTACCCTGTTACTTCAGTGGAGAAACCCTATCCCAAGGTCTACAATTTTAATATTAAAATATGATTCTGTGTGCCAGAGAGGTCTCCTAAAGGGGCATGTAGGCAGCAATGATCAAAAGATTGAAAACCAGGTCAGGCCAGTAAAATCTCCAGTCACGTAGCCCTAAGAGACCTCAAGATGTGTAAACCCACAATAAACAAAGGGTCCACAGCCCCAGGAAGCCGACTTGAGGGGATTAGCGTGTCTGCCCCAAGTTGAGCAAATATTCCATCAGGCAAGGACCATTTACATGACTAACACAGCCGAAGATCCTGAGACTTTGGCAACACCTTGCAATCCCATCACACAAAGGAAATTGCCATGGTGGAGCATCGTTATCGCTCCAACACCCATTGTTCTCCCTGGGAAAGGATTAGTCCTCCAGTTTTTGAGTGGTTCTTTGGATCACTCCCAGTCACCCCAGCAGACCGTTGCTCCATCCATTGAGGAATCCCCTCAGCCCTCTCCGTGCTGAGTCCCATTTCTCTGCTGTTTTTCCCAGACCAAGGATTTCAGGACAAAGGTGCAGTATCACCCCAGCTACACTCCTTCAATAATCCCCTATGCAGTTTCCTCTCTTTTGCTTCTTAATAGGTCTTGAGTGAGTGTGTGAGTGATTGCATTGCTACGTGAGACTTTCCTTCAATAAAATCATTTATTGGACATTTTTGTTTGGTTTTTGGCTTGGCCTGATCCCATAAACACTGAGTAAAAGACCCCGCTAGGTTACCCTGCCTCTCGCATTGCTATTGCTTGTGCTCTGGCTAGTTTCCATTCCCTATCACGTGGAGCACATTGAGGTGTCCCCCAAGGGACCCCAGAAATCAGGGTAACAACCCAGCATATATTTAATCCTCAAACAAGGGTAATAATGTAGAATTCTATTTCCCTTTTTGTAACATTTATATTTTGTTTCAAGGACAGCTTCATTGTTTCATGTTTCTCTATGCATTGGGGAATGATTTTTTTCCCCGAAAAGTGTAAGTAATTTTTTATATATCTACATTGTTGTTGTGTACCTTCAAGTCATTTCAGATGTATGGTGACCCTAACGTGAAGCTATCATGGAGTTTTCTTGGCGAGATTTGTTCAGAGAGGGTTTGCCTTTGCCTCCCCCTGATTTTGCCCAAGGTCACCCAGTGAGTTGCCATGACTGAGCGGAGATCCAACACTCAAACCACTATACCATGCTGGCTCTTGTGTATGTGTGTGTGTGTGTATGTATGCATGTGTGTGTGTGTGTGTGTGTATGTATATATATGCATAAGTATATATGTGGTGGTGAATTAAAAAGCAAACTGACTGTACTTCTCTCAAGTGAAACAACCAAAACAATCACAGACCTGCATACACACTTCAGGAACCACAAGTCTGAAATTCTTACCATGAACCTGGAACAACCAATGGCCAGACATTTTAGCTCTGAACATCACAGCCTCTCTGATTTTGTCCTTACTTGGCACTGACATACCAGGCATTCTGGACAAAAGTAAGGATTTTTGGATCTGTAGACTTAAGACCCTAACACCATGTGGCCTCAGCTTAGAGGATAATATCATCGCCAACTAAAGAATGCCAGAACCTGAATGTTCTAAACTGGCACCTTGGATACAGCCCGTTTTCATCTTTAGGAACTTAAGGAGAAAGTTGAAGCACTTTTCTTATTTTATGTTTTTTAGTTCTGTTTGCTAATTGCTTCAGTAAATATACAGAGTGTTCCCCCATCCCCCCAAAAATGTATATACCTTTAACAGCTTATAATTCTAGGGAATTTTTTTTCCTGTGAAAGGGAATTCCACAACCTGGGACCAACCGCCAAGAAAGCTCTCTCCCATGTCCTCACCAAACGTGCATGAGATGGCAGTGAGAACATCATTAGGATTTGGGCAGGCGCATGCAGGTAAATATGGCCTTTCAGATAGTTTGGACCCAAGACATATTTTTAGGAGATACACCCAGTGTTGCTTACACATTCACACACATGCCTCACATTCAAGACACATAATAAGTTAAGAATGGAAAGAGATTTAGGAGGCAGGGCTCTATTCTCCTACTAAATGCCTGCAGGAGTTAATGGAAACACAATGGTTTTGTGCTCAAGGCAAAATACAAGAAATATTTGTATACTATTTGCTGCTTTGCAGGATTTTTCTCTCCATTAGATCCTGATAATCTTGATAAGTTTTAATTAAAAGGCATCATGTTATTTATAAAATTCCTTACTAGGAATACGGTACTTTGCTTCTGTAGAACAAAGGTGACCTCTGGTGGCTAGTGAGGGGACCCATGAATATTTGCAGACATTCAGAAGCTGGAGTAAGCATGCACAGAACCATCATACATATATAAGTTCTAACAATGTAGTTTTATACATGGCTAGTGAAAAGTAAGCCTCCATCAATTCAGTGGCCCTTGCTCCCAGGTAAGTGAGTAAAAGATTGCAGCCTAAATGTACTTCTGAGTATTTCTAGCACTAGAGCAGAAAACAAAGTGTTATAGCCTAACATTCTTGATTTATTAAAGAGGCAAAAAGTGCATAAAAACATTTAAAGCAAGAGTGAGGAATGTATTGCCATCTGACTCCTATCAGCATAGCCATGTTGAGGTTAAACCGTTTATATGATGCCTTCCCCATAAAATTCAAAAGAATTTACAATTTAGACACAACTGTAACAAAGTCAAAAGCAGCTGGTCTGGTGTACTGGCCAATTTATTCATTTCCTTTATTAAGAAGTTCTGTAGATGGTTCACAGAAGGTTAAAAACACATTAAGGCAGAATAGTACTGCAAAACTGCAATGAAATAAACAGCGTTTAAAAAGAAATCCAAGTAGGGTATTTTTTTTTTTAAAGAAAGGACACTGTGAGATGCAACTACTGAAGATGTCCTTTTATCTGTAGTCAGTCACCATACTTCATCTGGTGAGAGTACTCAAAGAAAGGCTTGGCTTGAAGATTTCAGGGTCTAGAGAGGTATACAGGTGAAAATAGCTGTGAGCTTATTATTATCTAGCTCAGAAACAGGCAAAACAGCCCTCTAGGAACTTTTGGACTGCAGCTCCCAGCATTCCTCATCATTGGCTATACTGTCTAGGGCTGATGGGAGTTGAAGGGCAACAACTTCTGAAGGTCTGTATGGTTCCCATCCTAGATCTAGCCACACAATTTCAATGATAAGGATTGATTTTGCACTCAGTCATGTGAAGTAGTAAGGCTGTGTAGCTCCTGTCAAAAATGATTGATGACTGTCAAATTTGATTGATTTATGACCTGTCAGATTTGATTGATTTATGACCTGTCAGAAGTGATTGATTTATGACCTGTCAATCTCCCTCCCCCGGAAGTGCTAGGGCGGGACATCCAGAATGGGCTGTGTCCTCTCCCCTCCCACACGGTCCAAGCCGGCCAATGGGGCGATTGCTAAATCAGGTTCTAACTGGGCCCCAGCAGAGCCACGTGACCCCCTCAGATCCACATGGGCCAATCAGGGGCGATTACCAAGGCGCGCTGCCATTGGCCTAGCGGGGTCGTGTGAGCCTGCCCACCACCCTCAACCAATAGGGACGGATTTGGACCCCTCGGAATCACGTGCATCAAACCGGCCAATAGGAAGACACCCTTTGAGAGATATAGTGTGGGGAGAGAAGCGGCCATTTTCGCATGCCCGAACAAGTCCTGCGGAGACAACATGGAGGCTACTCCCCATAGACGTGGTCCTGCTTGCTATACTTCGCCTCTTTCACCTTTCGATATTCAACATACAAGGCAGTCGCCATTTGATGACCCTGAAAACACACGCTCAACAGTCTGGAGTACGGATTCTGCTGACCAGGACCCAGATCTTGAATGTGATTGCCGTTGTAATTTAAAATCAGTTATCCAGAGGATAAGGGAAGATGGGAATTCCTGATACCCCACAGAGCCCAGATGCAGTGGATGGTCCAGCCACTCAGACTGAACAGGCGATAGAGGTGGGAGACTCTGAACCAATTCTACCTACGCTGGTTGAAGAGGTGATGAACGGAAGCATGGAAATTGATTCAGGCTATGAGAGCTCAAAGATAAGAGCTTTTTTGTTATTTTATTTTTAATATTGATGGGCAGGTTACCAGTTGCCAAGAAGAAAGGGGAATAGGTTGTTTTCTCAAAGCCAGCGCCACCAAACATGTATCTATATTATTTCTCTCTCCTTGTTTTCCACACAGGAGGCAGAAGACATGGACACTGATATTGCTGAGAAACAACCTGACAAGAGTTGTGTGACTGTGAATGTTCCACCGACTCCTGAGGAGTAAATATGTTTTCTGGTCTTTCTAGCAATAAAAAGTAGTTTGTATTACATCTGTGTGTTCATACTTATTTAGCTGGGAAAATGGTAGGGTATGAAAAAATCCTAAGGGATATATATTATTCACCAGGGGAAGTTGGGAGCTTTGGCGGCGTGAACCCCTTCTTTCAGGAAGCCAAAAAAAAAAAGAACCAAAAACTAAGGAGAGGGGAGGTTACCCAGTGGCTTTCTGGGCAGGATGCTTATATGCTACACAGACCAGCGAAAACTCATTTTAAGAGAAACAAGATTGTTGTATCTAAAGTGGATTCTCAGTGGCAGGCTGATCTAGTTGACATGCATCATTTTTCTAAATACAACAAAGGGTATAAGTATATTTTAACAGTCATAGATATTCTATCTAAATACACCTGGGCCTTAGCTTTAAAGGAGAAAACTGGTAGAGAAGTGTCCAAACCCTTTAACATCATTTTCATGCAAGATGGAAAAAAACCTGACAAATTACAGATTGATCGTGGCCAGGAATTTCTAAATAATGCCGTAAGTGGTCTATTAAAAAAGCATGGGGTTCATCATTTTGTCACCAATAATGACGTCAAGGCAGGGGTTGTGGAGCGATTTAATAGAACTTTAAAAACCAAAATGGGGAAGTATTTCACAGCTAATAATACTTTTACCTATATTGATGTGCTTCCCCTGTTTATAAAAAGTTATAATCAAAGTTTTCACCAAACAATCAAAGCAAAGCCCACAGATGTTAATGACTCCAATTCTCTAGCAGATTTTTAATTTTTTTTCTTAGCTCCCTTCCTGGAGGCTAAAAGTATCACTTTTGCTCTGTTTATTATTTTAATAGCCTTTTTTCTCCAGTAATTCCTTTCATTGATAGGTTTCTTTTTTCGTTTCCTACTTTTTGGAGATTGAAAATGAGGATTGCCCCCACCTACTTGCACATTTTCAAAAGGTACATCAATAGGAACCACATAGTCAGACTGGCTTTCAATAGTGTCAGAAGTATCATCAAAAGCAGGCACCTCGCATTGTAAACTATCTGCAATTTTGTGTACAGCTGTACGACTGCTAGCATGATGTTTTAGTCTTCTCAGCAACTGCTGAGTACACACATATAATTGCCAATACTGTAACATATCCTGTTCAACCATTTTTACACATTGATCAATTGCAGAGGTTGAGGATTCAGGTCTTTGCCTCTTATGAGCTGGTTCTTCACTGTTGTCTAAAACAGAGGAAAAACCCAGGCATCAGTAATTGAACCTCCCCCATCTCTCTCGTCATTTATTAAACTCTTTTACTGTCCAAAACAGGCTTATGATAACCATACTCACCAGTTGCCTTCTTTTTCTTTTCAGCTGTATGCTTGGGAGAAGGCTTATGCTCTGTGATGGCCACTGCAACAGCAAAGAGCCATATTAGTAAATTCTTATGCTTTTGGCCGTACACCCTTAACCACCCCACACCAATAAACACAAGTTTCTGATTTACCAAAATCAGAGTCTTCTAGTTCCATGCTTTTTCTCCCAGACCCTTCTGAGCTAGGTCCTGAAGGGAAAAAATATAGCATGCCTTTTCTTAGTTTAGCAGGGGCAAACCTTTGGGGATTAACAGACCCTTAAAAAAGAGACATAACACTTTTACCTGCTTGTTCAGATGACATGGCAAACTGTGCCTATGTCCTGGAAGTCTTCAACAAAAATATGCATTATGCACCATTGTCAGAAAGAACAACCAAAAACGAGAATTGATGTAGTGAAAAATAGCATACTTCATTGAATCTGGAGATAAAATAAACATGGGTAGCCTGAACACAGAGGGGAAAGAGAACCATGCATGGACATGCTAGCTTGAACAGACAGACTGTAGAGAGGCATGCTGAGACATGCCCACGTTGTCCAGTGAAACAAAGGATCATGCGCATGCTCTGTGTGTGAGAGCGGTCTCTTTTAGAAACATCCTCAAGAGAACATGGAGGAGCAAACATACCGTCTCCTTGAATGTTATTTGCGTATGGTGTGTGGAGACTCACCCCCAAGGCACCTTCAAAAAGAATATTTATTTTTACAAAAAATTTCTTCTAGGGTTCAAAATGAAATGGAAGAAAAGTTCACTTCCCTTGAAATAAATTCAGTTGAAACTGCCAAGCACACTTTTCAGTAAGTGATGGAGACAACGTTTGAAGATGGACAGAACAAATGGGGAAGAATTATAACTATTTTGGGGTCTGCTGGATTTCTTACTAAGACTTTACTGCAGAACGGAAACTCTTTGCAAGACCAAGTGCTGCAAGGTCTTTCACAGTATTATGCAGAATGTTTGATAAAAAAACATGGAGAATGGATCACACAGAACTACAGAAAGGTAACTCTATTTGTGTAAAGTGTAAAGAAACACAATAGTGTGCAGTACTTAACAATGTTCATTTTGTTTTTGTAGGGAAATGGGCCTTTCATGATGTTTGAGCAACACAGACAACCTGCAACTCAGTATGTCAAGAAAAGTCTTGTAGTCTTTTTAAAATTTTTTATAACATACAAATGGCTTTTTCCCCCTGTTTAAATGTTTTACTGCAATTCTAAATAAAAAAAATATACAAACATTTGCACTGTTTTTGTTTTTACACACTTCACTGTAGCTGTGACTTCATAATGCATATAGCAACAAATAAAAATCTGTACAGCACATATGTCATGGGTTTTCAATGTAGGACACACACACACACACACACACACACACACACACACGGAGCAGCACAAATGTCAGGCCTTTTCAATGTAGCAGTCACAATACATATATGAGTATATAAACTGATGAGCAGTCACAAATAAAAATCTATACAGCACACGTCATGGCTTTTCAATGTAGCGCGCGACACACACACACACACACACACACAGAGGGAGAGAGATTTGCCCACAGAGGGAAAGAGATTTGCCCTGTTTTTGTTTTTACACACTTCACAAATAAAATCTAACCAAACATATGCATCAGGCAATGTACCATTTTAAACACACACACACACACACACACACACACACACACACAGAGAGGGAGAGAGATTTGCCCTGTTTTTGTTTTTACACACTTCACAAATAAAATCTAACCAAACATATGCATCAGAGAGTGTACCATAGAATCATAGAAATGTAGAGTTGGAAGAGACCACAAGGGCCATCCAGTCCAACCCCCTGCCATGCAGGAAAACCCTCAAAGCACTCCCGACAAGTGGCCATCCAGCCTCCGCTTAAAAACCTCCAAAGAAGGTGACTCCACCACACTCTGTGGCAGCACATTCCACTGCCGGACAGCCCTGACTGTCAGGAAATTCCTCCTGAGGTTCAAGCGAAATCTCCCCTCCTGCAGCTTGCATCCATTGCTCCTTGTCCTGGTCTCAAGAGCAGGAGAAAACAAGCCCACTCCCTCCTCGACATGACATCCCTTCAAATATTTAAACATGGCTATCATGTCCCCTCTCAACCTTCTCTTCTGCAGACTAAACATACCCAGCTCTCTAAGTCTGTCCTCATAGGGCATGGCTTCCAGACCCCTCACCATTTTGGTTGCCCTCCTCTGGACCTGCTCCAGCTTATCCATATCCTTCTTGAATTGGGGTGCCCAGAACTGGACACAGTATTCAAGATGAGGTCTAACCAATGCAGAATAGAGTGGTACCAATACCTCCCTCGATCTAGACACCATACTCCTATTGATGCAACCAAGAATTGCGTTGGCCTTCTTGGCTGCCGCATCACACTGCTGGCTCATATTCAGCTTGTGGTCTATGAAGACTCCTAGATCCCTTTCACACGTACTGTTAGCCAGCCACGTGCCCCCCATCCTATATTTCTGCATACCATTTTTTCTGCCTAAGTGTAGGACCTTACATTTCTCTCTGTTGAAGTTCATTTTGTTAGCCTTGGCCCAGCTCTCCAATCTGTCCAGGTCCTTTTGAATTTTGATCCTGTCATCAGGTGTATTAGCAACCCCACCCAATTTGGTGTCATCTGCAAATTTGATCAGCGTGCTCTCTATTCCTTCATCCAAGTCATTAATGAAGATATTGAACAGCACCGGGCCCAGGACAGAACCTTGTGGCACCCCACTAGTCACTTCTCTCCAGGATAAGAATCTGCCATTGGTGACCACCCTTTGGGTACGGTCAGTCAACCAGCTACAAATCCACCTGACAGTAGCCCTGTCCAGCCCACATCTTACTAGCTTCTTTGCAAGAATGTCATGGGGAACTTTGTCAAAGGCCTTACTGAAATCAAGATATACTACGTCCACAGCATTCCCTTCATCTATCAAGCAAGTAACTCTATCATAAAAAGAGATAAGATTAGTCTGGCATGACCTATTTTTGAGAAATCCATGTTGACTTTTCGTAATTACGGTATTGTTTTCTAAGTAATTAGAAACTGACTGTTTGATGATCTGCTCCAGGATCTTTCCAGGTACTGATGTCAGGCTGACTGGGCGATAATTATTTGGGTCCTCTTTTTTTCCCTTCTTGAAGATGGGGACAACATTTGCCCTCCTCCAGTCTGCCGGAACTTCTCCGGTCCGCCAAGAGTTTTCAAAGATTATAGCAAGAGGTTCCGCAATGACCTCTGCTAGTTCTTTTAAAATCCTAGGATGCAATTCATCTGGCCCTGGAGACTTGAATTCATCCAGTGTGGCCAGGTATTCCTGTACTACCTCTCTATCTATTCTGTGCTGCATTTCCCCCACTTCCTCACCTGCTCCCCAACTGCCAGGTTGCGTGTTTTTATCCTTTTGGGAAAAAACTGAGGCGAAGAAGGTGTTGAGGAGTTCTGCCTTTTTTCTTCCTCCTGTTATTAATTCACCATCTTCCTTGCGCAGTGACCCTATCGTCTCCTTCTTTTTCCTTTTGCTGCGGACGTATTTAAAAAAGCCCTTTTTATTGTTTTTAATGTCCATTTTAAAGAGGCCCCACACACAGATGGGGGGGCATGAATGAAATGGAAACTTTTTAGAAAATAATAGAATTCCCTCCCCACACACAAAATGCATGAATGGACTGGAAGAGAAAGCGAGAAAAATAGGGCTTTCCACACACACACACACACACACACACACACACAGAGGGGGAGAGAGAGAGAGAGAGAGAGAGAGAGAGAAAATATTACACACAGGCTAACAATATGAACATACTTACCTATCTCAGAAATAAAAGGGCTCTCCTGGGAAGAAGCACAGTTTCCTTAAAGTTTCAAGAAGGCTCTTTTATAGACATCAGGACTTTTGATGTAAATATGATGGCATCCCCAAGTTTTAGACAGGATGTTCTGGAAATTGTAAACACGTAGACAGGCCTTGGGAAAGGGGATTACCAAAAGTTTTCACACAGTAAAGGTAAGCTCTTTATAAATATTAGAATTGATGACCTGTCAATATGATGGCATCCCCAAGTTTTAGTCAGGAACTACTGGAAATTGTAAACAAGTAGACAGGCCCTGGGAAAGGGGATTACCAAAAGTTTTCACACAGTAAAGGTAAGCTCCCAGTTTTAGTCAGGAAGTTCTGTTTTTCAAAACCACAAAAGGGTCCTAATAACATTTTATTCCTACTCATGATTTGGAAAAAAAGACAAATAAAACATCAGTTGATTTTCCTTTATTCAACACTTTTATAATTACAGCAATTTTGTTTTTATTCAACAGTCATTTACAGTTGTTAGGAACCATTTATAAGATCTTTTTGTAATAACAGTTTGGACATACTCTATATATTCCTTGTCAGTAGGCTTCAGCATTTTATTTAGAAACTGGAAGGATTTTTCAGCTCTCATGATTGCAGTCAGAGTGTTCAAAACCTGATTCACATTTTCTTCCTTTAACTCCAGAATATTTAATCCATATGCTATTATGATGACTTCTTAAGGTACATTTGCAAAGCTTATTTTACTGCATATTTTTCTCAAATGTTTAGATATAATTTTTTTATTCCACCTTAGACAGGTATGTGGCTGCTGAGCCTCAGATTTTTCTTGACAAGCCCAGCATTTTCTCTCCAGATATTCATCAAGGACTTTATTTATAATCACATAAAGAATTACTCTTGTCAAAGATTTCATAGTTCTCCATCTCTTCTTTGATGAAATGGGTGCTGCTTCCAGGCCCAAGATCCTTTGCATTCTGACATGTGCAGGTTCTGTGGTCACCAGCTCTACAGAGTCCTAAAATTCAATGAGAATAGTTTTAAAATATGTCCTATACAACATGTCTCACCAACTGATCCCCATGTATGTTCACAAACCTGTATTTCTCCTATGGCTGCCAGCTTCAGCAATGCTGCTGTGCATGGTTCCTGGGCATTCCTTTCAGCAACTTGTACCTCACCACCGCTTGTTCCAGGTTCCTGAAAATTGAGAACAAGGATTATTAGTTTCTGGTCTCCCCAAGGTAGCCCTGAACTTTCCAGATATGTTTCCCTTTTTACCTGCACTACAGCATTCTCTGCTGAGAGAGAGTCCAACATAGTGTGCCACATTTGGGACTCTTCCTCTGGTGGACAATTCTCTTTATCTGCATCCATACTGCATTTCTGAGGGGTGCTTGGCGCCTCCATGTTGTCTCCGCAGGACTTGTCCGGGCATGCGAAAATGGCCGCTTCTCTCCCCACACTCTATCTCTCAAAGGGCGTCATCCTATTAGCTGGTTTGACGCACGTGATTCTGAGGGGTCCAAATCCGTCTCTATTGGTCAAGGGTGCTGGGCGGGCTCACATGACCCCACTGGGCCAATGGCAGCACGCCTTGGTAATCGCCCGATTGGCCCGTGTGGATCCGAGAGGATCACGTGGCTCTGCTGGGGCCCAGTTAGAACCTGATTTAGCAATCGCCCCATTGGCCGGCTTGGACCACATGGGAGGGGAGGGGACCTGGCCCATTCCGGATGTCCCGCCCTAGCACTTCCGGGGGAGGGAGACTGACAGGTCAGAAATCAATCACTTTTGACAGGTCATAAATCAATCAAATCTGACAGGTCATAAATCAATCAAATTTGACAGTCATCAATCACTTTTGACAGGAGCTACACAGCCCTACTACTCATGTATTTGGTTGCCACCCTGAAAATGCACTGCTACCCATATTTACTCATTATTTAGACGTGTTTTATCAGTAAATGAAAAGGTGTACATCATCTGTTCTCAGTTCTATCATTTTTCTGGGTGTGGAGTGCAAAAGTTCCAAAGCAAAGATCTTCTGTTTTCCATAGGCTGTCTCCATGTGAATTGGGGTAAATGATTTTCAAAGGTTTTGACCTACCTGGAGAATCCCCAGGGACTCTCTCTCTCTCTGTTCAGACTGTCACCTCCATGTGTAGGATGATGACAGAGGTAATGATGCAGGAGGCAGGGCTAAGATGAACATCTCCCTCTCTTGATGCAAAATAGGAAAATAATAAATGACTAGGGCTATTGTCTCACTTAGAAAATATTTCCAACTTGTAAACCAGTATCTGGTTATAGCTTGTGAACCAAGACTTTGTGCTAACATGAGTAATTTATTTTTGTCATTGTAAGGATATGTAAATCTTCACAAATGCCCACCGTGTAGGGGCTTTATCCTCTAAGCAATGAGAGGGCTGCCTTTGAAAACTGCAGTTAGCATTCTCAAGGCTGGATTTTTTAACTAATGGGGATCAGGGACTGGGACGTGGCATTTTGACCAGTGCTTAGGAAACTGCTTTGGCATTGGTCTGTTTCCCAAATCTATTGGAAGTGCTTTTGTTTACTATTAATAGCTTTCTCATGTCTTGGTAATGGGGTATGTGAAGGAACACCATTCTCCAGATCAGAGCTTGGGAAAATTGCATTTTTAACCAACTGTCCAAATTCCCCAGCAACATGGCTGGGTAAGACAGTGTTAGGAGAGTTTCCTATTACTCTGAATTCAACTCCCCAGAGCTAGTTCCACTATCACATTCATTTCTATTGCAGAACCTGGGAGAGTTAGGGGGTTTTGATTTGTATCTGCCAGAATCCTCCAGCCATCAGGACAACTACCCACGCTAGTTAGGGAATTCTAGCAGTTGTATTCCCAAAAACTAAATTTCTAAGGTCTACTCCAGACAAGCCATCTTCCACAGAGATTTGTGGTTGTTTTAAAAAAGCACGGGCATGGCACGTGGCTCTAGGATATTGTTTACAACTTTTGAGGTGAGAGTATTGTAGGTCTACTTTTCTGTTAAATTCTGCAAGAAAGTGTGACTCTGTGGGACTAAAATGTTCTGTCTGCCCGACTGAGGATTAAGGGAGGGGGGAAAATGATGTGAATCATCTGTCCATGTGGAGAGTCTACACTGCATTGCACAAAACATATACTCCCTTCTCCTGTTTATTTTAAAAATGAGATTCAAAGAAAGCCTATGAAACCAGCACACAACAAAACAAACTATAAGCTCCTTTCTCTGTGCATCACTAGTTTGTCTTGTGTGAGACAGCCATTTGTGGTCAAATTCAATGGCTTGCCCGTAGGCCTCCTCAGCTGGCTTCCGATGCAGTAGGTGCTGGTAAAGAAAACTGGGGGTTCAACAAGTACCCTGGTGGCTTGGAACACAGACCCCACTTCTGCCTTGTCTTTAACTGCTTGAACAAGTTGACCTTACCAATTTGCTTTCTGGAAGTTTTCTGATTGATCACATCTAGTATCATTATGATATTAGTGCTACTATGACTCAGACCTGGTTTAGCTGCATGACATTTGCAGGCAGACGCAAAGAACCCCTTTTAATTCCACATACTTGCTGCACTAAAGACCAGATAACTGCTACTTTAACATCCCACATTGTCCTGAGCAGCTATGTCTGGGACAGTCCATGGCACCAACAGAGATCATTGGGTTAAGTCTGCTGAGAGAAAGGGCAACTGATGTAAGCCCCAAGGGGACAATATAAAGAAATTTGTCTTAAGGCTAGCTCTGATTTCACCATTTTTTTCTGCATTTCCAAGACTGTTTTTAATATGGCATACATTATGACAGCATCAGTCCTTTTTAATAGCAATACTCTTTTCTAAGATCTTGTTGATGCTTACATCAAGTATTGCTCATAAATTGGGTAGTTTTAAAAACTCTATTGGAATTCTTAATAATGTCTGATTATTAAGTATTTTTATGTCCAATTTGTTCCAGTAGCCACTGAATTCCATCCAACAATCCAGCTAAGGTGGCAGCTTCAGTGTCCTGAATCTGTAAAAACCAAGAGAGAAGCAGATGTTGAATGTCTCGTTATACAAAAAAAAAAAACAAAGGCTCTTTCTTCCAAAAGAAAGCAAAGCTGTACAGGACATTGCAAGGCTGTATATCTGTGTGCATCTTTTATAGGATGGTAGTGGAAATATGGAGAGCCAGCATAGTGAAGTGGTTTGAGTATTGGATTACAATCCTGGAGACCAGGGTTTGATTTCTTGCTCAGCCACAGAAATCCACAGGGTGAGGTTGGGCATGTCATACACATTTAGCCCTAAAAAAAACCATGATAGGTTTGTCTTAGGGTCACCGTAAGTTGGAAATGACTTGAAGGCACAGCAACAAGTGGAAATATGTCTGAATAGTGGTGAGAGAACAGAGTGATAAGTGATATTTGTTATAGTCTTCTGCAAAGCACTTTCCTATGAAGAAAGTGGATCCCTGAAATCAAGTTTTGGGATGAGTAATGGACTACATCAATCACCCCATGACCCTCAGTCAAGATCTCTGAACCTGCCTTCAGGCCACACTCCCCCCACTGACATCAGGGACATTGATATTACTCATTTTGCCTGGCTCTGTCCTCCAGTAACAAAGCTTGTGGAAGGAGATTTGCACAAAGTGGTGGTGGAGAATGTCTGAATGCAAATACCTCTTCCTCCTCATTGTCATGAACAAAGTTAAGAATCACATCCATTTACAGTCCTGTCCCTATCTACTTTTACCTTTGGCTATTCTCACCGCTGGAACACAGAACCAGTCTTTTTTAACTAAAGTAAGATAGATCTCAACAGGAAAAAAGGTTGCACGTTCCTGACATATAGGACGGTTGAGGGCAAAAAGTTTTCCTACACACATAAGTGCATGTTTCTTTAACTATCAGAGTAGCTGAGTTGAAGCCATTTCATTACATGCCTTTGCTCAGCTATGATAACTGTGTCAAAAGTTAATAACTAAGAATAATCTGATAATTGACTGTATTGCTCTGAGAACATCTATTTGCATAGGAAAGATGATGTTTTATACTAAGAAAGGTCATTCTGTAGATTTTGCAACTTTGTTAAGCAACTCTCATGTGCATCTTCTCTCTCTGTTCATGTAACATTGAAAGTGGTATAACTATGCTAGTTTCAAATAAACCTTGTCCACCTAAGTGAGCTCTTGCTATACATATAGCTAAAACCAGAGTTCATAAGACCAGACCCTTTCTGAAAAAAGCACTGCATATGTATCTGTGTGTGATTCCCTGCTAACCTGATTCAAGGCCTCAATCCAGTTCCATGCCTCATGTGGGAAGGTACAGGTAGACCAATGTTTCAGTCTATCCCAACATTTGGGGGCTCACCTGGGATTGCAGTCTATCCTAGCAAGACTTTGCAGTTAATTATATAATATAGAGAAATACTTCCTGAACCTACAGACAGACAGTTTCATGATACAAACAGGTCAAAGAATATAATTTTGAAAAGAGAGAATGAGATAAAATAAAAGTTACCATCCAAGGTTGGCCGAGCAGGTTTAGTTGCAGATGATGCGCCACGTAAACACAAGGGATCCTTTCAATCTCAGCATTAGAAATGCAAGACAAAACCAAGAGAGGTCTATCTGAAGGTCCAAGAGCTGGATCAAGCATTGCTGCTATTTGAGCAAATTCTGTTTGACGGCTATGTCCTGCAAGAGGGAGATTCATTTCAACATCTTCTGTCAGTTAGGGATTAGAGTATAATTAGACTATATTTTTAACACTATAATATCTTCATGTTTGTTAAATATCAATATTAGATGGTAGCAGAGATATGATAATTAAAAGAAAGTTATACCAGGAATTGCCAGGAAGTCAAGGTGTGTCAGAAGAAGAATGTATGTATAAGAATTGGATAACCATGTTGACTTTGTTTTTTTTATTATATGTATTCAAATTAAATATATATATATATAAAAACTTTTATCAGTTACAGCAGTGCCATCCATATCTTGTTAAACTGCAGTGCCCAGCATTCCTCACCACTGGCTATACTGGTTATACTTGCAGTCCAACAACATCTGGAGAGCTATTTGATTCTTACTCCTGACTTCTAAAAGCACTCTTTAGAAAATGTCAGCATATTCAGAAGTCCTTACTTTTATGCACCTCAGCATCTGCAACATAGATGAATCCATCAATTAGTCCACACATATTTTTAATGTGTTCAATCAGAGTGTACTGTGTTGTGCCATCAATGTTGTTCTCTACATGGAACATTTTGTTGATGAGAGCACCATCTTCTTCTTTTGCTCTGTGTCTTTCTTTGCTGGAAAAATGCAAAACCAAGTTCTTCAGATACTGTGCAAGGCAGGCAAAAATTGAGAAGCTAGTCTGAATTAAAGGTGTTGAAAACAAATAGGAGCATATTTATATCTTTGTAAGTGCTTTTAACTGTTTCAAATTTTGTTAGTCACTTTGAGTCCCAGCTTTGGTGAAAAAGAAGGATATACCTGAAATAGCAACAACAAAAAAGAAGCTGTCTTCTCTTGGTCTGACCATATTCCATCTAGACCAGTACTGTCAGCTCTGATTGGCAGTAGCTCTCCTGGGTTTCAAGCAAGATGCCTTCCTAATCATATGTGGAAATCTTGGTATTCCCAGGCAGTTGCTCATGCAGGTTCTAACCCAAGTCCAATCCTGCTTAGCTCCCACAACTGACTGGCACTGGGTATGTTCAAGATGGTACAATGACTTTCAGGGTGGCAAGATGACTTAAGAAACAACAACATGGCCATGGCGAAAGGGAGCTGCATCCTGCAGTCTGCATGACATTAGAAATGTCATTGACATTACTGGGTTCCTGGTTGCAAGGCCAGATAGAGCTTGCCATTTGGGTGAAAGGGGAGAGAGGTGCTCTTAATTGGTACCTGAAAACACTGGCCAGCGGCAGTCTGCTTTGTGTGCCACTCTGATTCCTGACTGATTGGGAGGGAGAAGAGTATAGGGAGGTCTCCATGGTCATCTCCAATCACTTGTACATTTTGCCTCCTGGAAAAATGCTCTCAACAAGCACAACTCCCATGGAATGAATCATGCAGCACTCTAGCTTGTGGTCAAGGGCTTCCCTGAAAGAAGTTTTCAATGATAAAATACTTCTTAAAGTAGAATTTAATTTCCCTTGCAAAAGATACAATATAAAATATACCTGGTTTTTGAATACAGTGTCAGAATGTTGAATTTCTGGCTGTTCAGATGAAATGTGACTCCTGATCCTATCCCTGTTTGAGATCAGTGGTGGGGTAGAGGAGAAAGAAAAGACTTTTGAGGACAGATCTGAAACAACCAGGGCGATCAAAAATGGAATACACATAGTGGCTAAATGAGAACAGCTATGAATAACTGAAGGCATATTTTTCATTTTGTTCAAAGGCCTGAGGTCTCAGAAGTGAGACTACAGAATCCCTAGATACTTCAAAGATATGACGTTTATTGTCTCTGCCTATAATCTAGCCTTCAGAGACTCACACCTAGCCCAAGACATTCCAACAATTAATCAAAGAATGGATCTGCTGAAAGCATTACATTTCCATCCTTTAAAAGACAAATGCCATTTCCGCACTACACTGTTCCAGTGCTATTCCACGTTCAACATCCTGTGGAAATCTGGGATTTGTAATTTACTGAGGTCAAAGAGCTCTCTGGCTCAGAATTCTAAATACCCAAACTGCAAACCCCAGGATTCCATAGGATGTTGAAAGTGGAATAAATAGCACTAGAACAGTGAAGTGTGGAAATAGCCAAAGATTCTCCCCTCAGCACAGAATTCTCTGAAAGCTTGCTTTCAACACGTTGGGCAACATTAATTGTGCACCTGCTTTGAGAAGCTAGGTGTCCCCTTCCCACCAAGAATCACTTCTGGAACAATGCTGTGATTGATCAGAGTATAAACACACAATTTTAAAGTAGCAGTGACACTTCTCAACCAAAGTATACAGTAGTTCCTTTACTTATAAAACTCACATGCAAAATTAGAGACATGGTTATAAGTAGCACCATTAAACACAGGCATAAGTAGCATCATTAAACACAAGCTAATAAATCTGTTATGCCTCTATAACAAAATACGAGAATAACAAAGTTATATTTCTTATACAAGCTATAGCAGAATATTAGTAGTGCAGTCATAGTTTTCAGCATATCAACCAGATCTCTAGCTAAAAACAGATTTTCTGGCAAGGAAAAGCTGTGCCTCTATGCTTTGGTCAGGCTTTTATATAAAGTTGTCACCAGTTATGTGAAGTTATGTGAAGTTACCACTTCAAAGCCCACTGTCCCCGGCTTTGATCTCCCCAAAACCTACTTTCAAAGTTTAGTAATAGTAAGAATTGTGTAATATATGTTCCTGTTCCTGTAAGAAAGACTATAAATGTGTTAGCATGATTAATATATCTATATGCAACTACCCAGACCTAAGTGATCTTGTGTCCTTTGCATGAACCATACGCATTTGTTATTGCTGTGCTTAACATTTACAGTTGAATTTGCTTACCCAGTATTTACAATACTAGTATTGGATCACTTTCCAGGTCCCTTTCTTATTTTTAATCTGGAGGACCATATATCTTATATATTTATATATTTTTATTTATATAAAATATATTTATATAAAATATGTATGTAAAATACTTTTATATTTTAATTATCTTGGCTGCTTGGTTGACAAAAAGGTAGTACAGGAGGTGATGCTTTGGTGAATGCTATCAGCTATGAAAATTATTCACCAGTTATGAAAAGCATTTTCTATTTCAGGTAGCCCAAAGTAGGCAGTATCAACCACAGTACTGCTACTTCTCTGTGCCCAAGGAAGCTCTGGCTTTCTGCATCTCAAACTGATAATCTAAATAGTTCATTTTTAGGATGCAGCTGCCTAGTTTCTGCAGAATCTCCTCCTCTCCATCCAAGGTGAACAGAGGCCTTTTCCACACCGGGCGAGGGAATCGCCCCACGCCGCTATTCACCGGAGCTTTCGGCTCCCCGGTCCAGTCCACGGCGCTCCAGAGCAGTGCATGCTCGTCAATACACACTGCTCTGCCGTCCCAAATGGCGGCTTCCAGTTGGTTGAGGGTCTCAACCAACCACTGAAGCTCGCTAGCCTAAAGCCTGCCCCGGGGCAGATCGCAGGCTCGCATTGGTGCAAATCTGCATAAGGGAGCAGGCTCGCAGTGGCGTGCTCTGTGCTTTTGAAAGACCGGAAAAATCAGGTCTTTCAAAAGCATGCTAGAGGACCACCTGGGGTCGTTCCAGACCAGACGATATTATGTTCTGTTTTTATTGCACTAATTTAATTCATATATTTCATATTTAAGACGTAAAATATTTTACATTCATGTTTTAAAATTTTTACCTTGTAATCTGGTATTTTTCTGAAACTGTCTCTTCCAGGGTTTTTATTATGGTATTGTATCCTATTATTGTATTTTGCTTTTTAGATTAATTACTTGCTATGTTGGATTAAAATAAATGTACACAAGCATACACACATATATACACATGTACATATAAAATTTTAAATGTTACAAATTTAGAAATTATGTTTTCAATTTTCATTTTAAGTTGAAATGTTACGGTTATCTCGCTATATTTTATGTCTGATGTTTGTAGAAGATTTTAACAAAATTAATTATTGTTCCAATTATATTGTTTTAATTTTGCCGTAATAAAAATTTGAAATTTGACTGAGGTGCGGATCTACATTAAATAGTTCCATGGTTCTTACTTGGAGAAGTAAAAAGAGAAAGACTGAGGCCATTTCCACACGGGGTAATAAAAACGGTACAGTGCGTCCTCCACGAAGGATATCTGCACGTTGGAGCAGACTGGGTCTGGACTACTTACTGTAGATCTGCATCTCTGCCGCTCCGGAATGACCCCAAGTGGTCCTCCAGTGTGCTTTTGAAAGACCTGATTTTTCTGGTCTTTCAAAAGCACAGAGCGCGCCACTACGAGCCTGCTCCCTTGTGCAGATTCGCAGGCTCGCACTAATGCGAGCCTGCAATCTGCTGAGGGCGGGCTTTAGGCTGGCGAGTTTCAATGGTTGGTCGAGACCCACGAAGCCGCCATTCTGGACGCTGGAGCAGAGCGGATCGATGACCACGCACTGCCCCGGAGCAGCCTGGACTGGACTGGGGAGCCAGAAGATCTGGTAAGTAGCAGCATGGGGCAATTCCCTCACCCCGTGTGGAAATGGCCTGCGCGAGCTATGATTTTCAGAATTCAGAGCCCTGTGTTTCCATACACATCCTCAGTACGGGGGATAAAAGAACACCATTCTTGCGGCAATGGGAGGGCAATATTTCCATACATAAAGGAAAGGAAGGTAAGTAAATATACCTCCCTGAGATTACTCCTTCCTTCCTTCCTTCCACTATACCAGAAGCACTTGGGATGTCTTGACAGCAGAGTTCTCCACAGCAAAAGGTAGGAATAATAAATTACCATGTATTTGTCTTGAAGGTATACCAGCCAGTGGCAAAATTTCTGGACTCGTCATCATTTTGTGCACCAAAGATGCATCCAGGTTTTCCAAACCAGGCCCAAACATAGCAAAGCGAGGTTCAGCCTGTGTAATCAATGATTGTAAAAAGGAAGCCATGGCTCCATATGTGGGCTGCCTGGGTTGCAGGGATCGTTTGTAACAAGAATAGCACTTTTTATACCTATGTAAAAGAACACACAAAAACAACAAAGCTGGTTGTAAAATCAAATAGGTATGTTATGCATTTGCCAGCATGATTGATGCCTGTTCTGGGCTGCACAACAGTAGGGGAAAGTTCAGTAGGCCCTCCACATTAGTGAGGGATAGGGCCAGAGAACCCCCGCGAAAGTGGAATAATCACAAATAATTACAAATAACTCCCCCCATCCTCCTCCCATTCCCTTCCTGGTCTCTAGCACAGGAACTTTCTTTCTCCACACCCAGTCCAGAGGCAAGAGAGTTGGGGGGAGCTCCGAAGGTGAGAAGGAAGGAAGTGTGCACCCCCAACCACTTTTCGTTTTACTGGGCACAAGTTTTCAGTAAGGAGAAGAGGCAAAGCAATGTCAGGGAGAGCTCGGAAGGCACAGGGAAAGTGTGCGTGCACATCTTCCGCCACCATATTGCCTTTCCTTCTCCCTTGCGTGAGTTCTCAGCACAGTGAAGAGGCAAGGAAATGGGAGGGGATTGCTCCAGGGCACCGGGAAAGTGTGTGTGTGTGTGTGTGTGTCTTCAGCCATCCCACCATCCCATTGCCTTTCCTTCTCCCTTGCATGAGCTCTCAGCACAACGAAGAGGCAAGGAAATGGGAGGGGATTGCTCCAGGGCACTGGGAAAGTGTGTGTGTGTGTTCTGCTGCCCCATTACCTTTCCTTTTTCCTGGCACAAGTTCTCAGCACTGGCAAAGAGGCAAGGAAATGGGAGGCAAATGCAAGGGAATGTGGGGAGGAGGAGAATTGGGAAGGAAGCATGGGTACCTCCTGAATAATCAAATCCGCGAGAGTCAAACCTGTGAAGGGAGAACTGTACATGGTACAATACAGCTTAAGCTGACCAGGGATGGATTAGATATCAGTCAAGGTGGAGAACACTGGCAACTCAAATGTAAGTTGCTCTGGAATTTTAGAAAGAGTGAGATATAAATACACTGTACAAAATGTGTGTGTGTGTATTGCTGGACTTCAATTCTGATCAGCTTTAGCCAGCGTGGCTAAGTGCTGAGGGATAACAGGAGCTGCAGTCCAATATATGGTGAATGACATACTTTCCTTCCCCGGCACAGAAAGTGCTCAGGACTGAACCAACCTACATATTCATACAGTCAGCCTCCATATCCATGGGTTCTGCACCCACAGATTCAACCAACTATGCCCCAAATATATTTTTTTAAAAATTTAAATAGCAAACCTTGATTTTGCCATGCGCCAAGCAATATGGCTGAGGTGTAGGCATACCCCGCTGTAGCCTCCTGCCATTTCACAGATCCTCAGGCTCTCTCTGACACTAATTTGAGTTGTTTGCCATTTTCTATAAGGAACACAGTCTTACCATGCCATTGCATATAATGAGACTTGAGAGTCCACAGATTTTGGTAGCCATGGGGGCAGGTACTGAAACCAAGCCTCCCTGGATATCAAGGGCTGACTTTAATCCTTTCTATGCAACAATAAGTGTGAGTGTTTTACTTTTTGCTGATGGTTTAAACAGTTTTTATATTTTATAAAAGCTTTTTTCAGGGGAGGGTAATCTTATTGTTATATCTCCTAGCTTGACTTTTTTTTACCTTTTCAATATTGTACTATGTTGTTATGCATATATTTATTTAAAAATAGGATAAAAACATATGAAACAAAATGTATGCTTGCCAAGTCTAGCATATGAGACAGAATGAAATGATTGGTTACAATGGGGAATGGATCACAAGAGACCAGTGAAAAATTAATGTACTTCTTGTTGTGTGCTTTCAAGTAATTTTCAACTTGTGGCCACTAAGGTGAATCTATCACAGGGTTTATTTTAGCAAGATTTGTTCATAAAGGGTTTGCCTTTGCTGGGGGAGTGTGACTTGCCCAAAGTCACCCAGTGGGTCTCCACGGTTGAGTGAAGATTCATACCCAGATCTCCAGAGTCACAGACCAGGTCTCAAACCTCTACACCATGCTGGCTCTCAGTAACATACGAGTACAGCAAAATATAAGAAAAGATATACCTTTCTTGTGAAACAATTTAGCAAAGAACAGGTTGCAGAAACTGAAATCTAGCTAACACAAAGCTAGTATAACTGGCAGCTATATCAATGTAAACACATTTAGATGTATCACAAGGAGGTATTCAGTACCTCTTTCTTCAACGCCTTTTTTTGTCAGGCTGTGACACCTGGCGGCACCTCCAACCTCTGACTCAAACGGTCACCGATTGGCTGTGGGGTTGTGTTGGGAGAGCTCTTTTGCAACATCATCTGTCTTGTAGCTGTTGCCCTCCCAGAACTTCAACATAAGCAAGCTGGTCAAGTTTTACATTCTTCCAGCATCGAACAGGATCTCAAAAAAAGTTCTTTGTGAGCTGCCCACAACCTATCCAACTGATCATAAGCAAGCTGCCCACCCACTAGCCAGACACTCCAAAGCAAGTGAGATGCCTTTATTTTTTTTCTGGATTTGTTCCCAGGTTTTCACATTTATTGATGCTACAAAGCATCCATTAGCTTCTGTAGCAGTGATTTTGCAACCAAATTTTTGCATAAAATTGTAATTCTTTACATTTAAGCCCAACATTTAAGAGACTCATGGCACAATCCTATGCACGTCTATTCAGAAATAAGCCCCATTAAGCTGCATGATGTTTACATAAATCAGATTGTTTTCAACTGAACACAGTGTAGTTGCTTCTCAGTAAGTTTGTGCAGGATTGTTCTGTCAGAAGATACTTACACTGCCATGTAATCATATGAGGCACAGTTATGGAACTCAGAAAGGGGTCTGTTAAATATCTTTACATCTGGGAGTGACTTCCAGTCACAGGTATGCCAAGAAGGGATGTCCCGAATCAGAAAGTATCTCCACAGTAAGGTATCTTGGACTGCAAGCCTCCAGTAGTGACTGGTACTTCCCAAATAACATAAATCTTTGGGTGTCAGAAAGGACATAATGTATAGCTTTACATTTATCTGAAAATAAGAAAGGTTCTGAGTGTCAGAAAGGACATAGTGTATAGCTTTACATCTCTCTGAAAATAAGAAAGGGTTTTTTTTATTTTAAAAAATGGAAATTTAAGAGCATAAGAATAGGCCCATTGAAGTTTTCTCTCCATGTACGTAGTTAAGAATATAAAAATGACAAAACTTACTGTGCTAAAAGTATAAGAACAAGTTCTTTGTAGTTAAAACTAAGATCCTCTGGGATACAATATAGGTTGAGCCTACCTTACCTGGAAACTCTAAATCCAAAAACCTCCAAAACCTGATTTTTTTGCTGCCAGCTGCCCACTTCTGCCTTCAAGGCAGCAGCTGCAGTTCTCCTACTTGTTCGTCTCTCACATTTGAGGAAATGCCACAGCTGCCGCCTCAAATGTAGAAGTGGGTGGCTGGTAGCAAAGAGAGATTTGCATTGCATGAGGCCTAGCAGCAAGGAGAAGGGCAGCATATTCTCTCAGAAACTGAACCTCTGAATACTGACAAGTCTGAATACAGATTGGATTGGGGAATATGGGGAAAAGTTGAAGGTACTGGGCAACACAGTTTGGGGAATTCTTAGATACACAGGATCTCAAACCTGTGTATTTCAACTTCATCTAATTCCTAAAGTAAGGTAAGGTATGTCTAACAAGTGTTACCCTATGAGAAAATAAAATCCTAGGCAACGCCAGGTAAATAAGCTAGTCTAATATATAAAAATCAAAGTTTGTTTGTCTGCGTCAGGGGAAAACCTCATACGATTGGTTACTTAAGAAGATTCTATGGAATCTTGGGATTTGCAGTTTAGGGAGGGGCCTTTAGAATTCTCAGCCAGAGAGCACTTGGGTCTCAGTCAACTGTGTCTGTCTTGAATAGGTTGGATGCTATGGAGACAAGGCTTAGCAGCAAGGAGGAGGGCAGTGTATTCCCTCAGGAACCCAACCTCTGCATGTTAATAATTCTGAATGCAGATTGGATTGGGAATATGGGGAAAAATTACAGGTACTGGACAAGACAGTTTGGAGAATTAGAAACACAAGATCTCAAATATTTCTAACAATTATTACCTACGAAAAAATAAAACCCTGGGCAACGCCGGGTATATAATAAGCTAGTACAAAACACTACTAAAAGAAAAAGTGAATTTTCATAAGAAAAGTGCCATAGGGCTCTCTTCAGGCGAGGGGGCCTTTCTTGTAAAATTAGAATTTCCGAGGTAGGGGTATACCCACAGGGAAGAGGCTCAACTGGTGTCAACGCCCTCCAAATGAGAATTCTGCACCCCTCCGTGACATTTTTCCTTTACTCCCCTAAATTTCTAGCACTGCAGGAAAGAGAGAGAGAGTCCCTCACAGCTAGAACTCTCTCTTTGCTGTGTTTGGGACCTCGGCCTCCCCGCTTCTCTTCCTCTGGCTCCAACGCATTTCGAAAGAGCCAGGAAGCTACCGCAACGCTAGTCGTTTGGAAACTGAAGGACAGTTTCAGGGGACGGTGCTTCCGGTTTGGAAGAGCCACTCTGCCCTCCCACCGCAGCCTGTTTGTAAAGCCTGTTCGGCTGAAAGGCGCGAACAACGTCACCGGGCCTAATCCTCATTTGTCCAATGGGGCCGTCCTAACCTTGCTGGGGCCAATGAGGAGAAGAGGAGGGAGGAGCCAAAAGGCGTCAGTCGAGATTCTTCCAACACAAGCGGAAGCGGCGCCTGGGCGCCGGGGGGCTCGCCTGCTTCGTTGGAGCTCGAGAGCGGGGCCTGGAGAGGGGCGGGTGGCTTGGCGAGAAAGGGGTTACCGGCAAGACTTCCAGGGCGCTGGGCAGCTCCGTCCCCTCGCCCTCCTCCTTGGCTGCCGAGGCGTCGTTGTCGCTTCCCGGAGGCCGTCCGCGCTGCCCCCATTTGTCCCGCAGGAGGCGGAGGCTGCCCCGCAGCGCGGACTCCAAGCGCCGCCAGTCCCCTCCGTGGCCGACGGCCATTGCGCGCGAGGAGAGGGGCCGAAGAACCACGGAGTCTCCGCTGAAAGGACGGCGACGCGACTCTCCCTTCCCCTCTCCCCCAGCGGCGGCGGCCGAAACAGTTCCCTGGCGTGGTTGGCGCGCCCCGTTTGGCACCGGGCTCCGCTGAGGAAAGCGCGCAGGGCAGTGGAGCGCTCCGGGTGCCGCGCAGCTGGCCTCTCGGTGGCGAAGCAGGAGCGCTGGGGAGGGAGTAACGCGGCGTGTTCCGCGTTTTCCGCGATGACTCCTTCCGCCTCGGTGACGGCTCCTGACGCCCAGCAAATTCGTTGCTAGCGCCACTGTTCGGCCTTATGTACCCCCCAGGCCTCTTGTGTATTCATAGGACGGCCGGAAATGAAGGTTTACAGTTCCAGAGGCTGCTCCGTGAGTCAACCTGCCGCTTTTTAGAATCATACAGTTGGAACCGCCTGCTGTGCGGGGACACCCGTCGAGGCATTCCCTGGCCACCCCGCCTCTGCTTAAAAACCTCCAGAGAGGGAGACGCTACCGCACTCCGAGGCAGCGCATCCCACTCTCGCGTGGCTCCTGCCATCAGAAAGTTTTAAACCTTTTGTTCCTCACAAACAAGTCAGGCAACTCTTCTTTCTGCCAGACAGGTTAGGTGAGCTATGTAAGGCTGAAAAAGGGGGAAACAAGGTTTAACTATAATTAAGTATGAATCTTTAAAAAATAAAAATGAGGAGAGCCACTAATTATTCTCACTGGGGTTTGGAAGGTGGAAAAGAGGTTGCAGTCTGCATCACACCTGTCAGCTTCACCAAACAGTATCATTTTGTTGTTGTGTGGCTTCAGGCAGTTGCGTAGGGATGGGGGGTAGTGGCGGTGGTGCACCCCTGGCAGCAATTTTTTGCGGGCGCCGTGGCTCTTCGCTTGCCTTCCCTCGTGCACCATAGCTCCGACCCATACGTTGTAGCCCCACCCCGTGTGCTGTAGCCCCCGCCCGCTCCCCCTGCTTGCACTTCATGTTCTGCCACAGTCTTCAAGTCACTTCGGACTTAGGGTGATCCTGTCAGGGTCTTCTTGGCAAGCTATGTTCAGCAGGGTTCTTTTGCCGTTGCCTTCCTGAGGCTGAGTGTGATTTGCCCAAGGTCAACCAGTGGAATTTCCATGCCTGAGCAGGGATTGGAATGCTGATCTCCACAGTTGTCATCCAGTGCGCAAACCTCTGCCCCATTCTATAAATATACATAGGCCTAAATACCTTAAAGGTACCCAATCCCATCAGAAGCTAAGCAGGACAAGCTCTGGTTAGTACTTGGCTGAGAGACTGCTAACAAATACCAGGTACTGTTGCCTGTATTTCAGAAGAAGGAACTGGCAAGACCATCTCCGAGTATCCCATGTGTAAGAAAACCCTATAAAATTCATGGGGTCACCAGGCTCCTTGAAGGCATGTACTCATAGGATGCATAGAATTGTACTGTGCAGCTGGCGAGGAAGCACATCTTGCTCATAGACACAGTGGAAATGTTAGATGTGGGATTTGCTCATGCTTTTCAGGCTCCAGCTGAGTTATTACCTACAGCAAATCGTTTTCCTTATCTACTAGGAGAATGGAGTGACATGTTAGAATGAAATGCTCTTACATTTAGGGGACCTTGAACACACCATCCTTTTTTAGATGCCAGTACAGTTTTAAGCTAGACTGGACACTGATTTACACAGTTGCATGGTACACTTGCATTAAAGAAAAAAGAAGAGTGCTTCACCTCTAAACCGTGCCAATCTTGTGTATTCATTAACAGTGCAGCTTCTTGTACAGGTTCAAAGTAACCACTCTGTATACTCATAGCAGTATAAGTATACTGTATAAATACTTCTAGCCAAAACTGCACAGTGCCAACCCAAGTTTTGCAGATAACTCTTTAGACAAGGATGTCTCAATTGAACTCTACAGTTCTGCAATGGGTTGCTAGAGAACTTTTTAGTTGTAGAAATAATTTGTATGTGTATATTTCTACATACAGACAACCCTCCATATTCACTAGGGTTAGGGGTGCAGGGCCCCTGCAGAAGCAGAAAAACTGCAAGTATCAGTGTGTGTCTGTGGGAAGGAGGCTGAGGTATATTGGGGAAACGGGCACTGAGGGTCCAAACCAAGAGAGGGAAAGGGACTAGGTCAGCATATGTTTCCTCTCTCTTGCTCATCTCCTTTGGGTATGGGGGGGCATTAGGCAAGGATTTGTGGTGCTGAGAAAATTGGGCTGCAAGCTGTCCTTAGCTGGGGATTGTGGAGGACCAGAGGCTGGTTTTTAAAGGGCTGCACAACCTAACAAGCTACAGAGAGGGAAGAGTTGCCCTGGAAAGGAAGCACCTCAAGGTGGAAGTCTGGTTGGAGAAACTTGCCAATAATCAAATCTGTGAAAGGCAAACTTGCAAAGGTGAAAGCCTGTGTGCATATGTTTATCTACAGTGTGTGTGCATGTTTAAGTATATACATACTTACACACACACTTTTTTTAGTTGTAGGTATAATTTGTATGCATGGATTCCCTGAGATCTGAAAAATATTTCAAGGGGTCCTCCAACGTATTTAAAAAAAAATTGAGAAAGGTTGCTCTAGATTTTTCCTGCAAGCAGAGGTGGGAGAAATCCACATTAAGAGGGAAAATAGAATATGCCTTGGCTGGCTCTCTCAATAGAGGCATTCTGTTTGTTTTCTACAGTAACAGGCAGAATTTTCACCATTGCAGGAGCAGCCTCAGGTATGATAGCCACCATGCACCCAGTCTGACTATTCATCCATGTATTGTTTTTATTTCTGCATTCATAATTCCAAGTATTATTCCTTGCTTCACAGACTTTATAGCCCAAAGCTATTTGAATATTTTATTGAAGAATTCACTGTCTACATGACTTTGCTGTGTTATGCCACTCTGTAATGGCATAACATAGATGTTTGGGGTAACAGTTATCTCAGATAAATATGCTTATGCAACTAGTGTCAAGAGTTGTTTGTGACTGGGCAGAAATAATTGGATATCATCATCACTTTGCAAGCATCTTGTGTGTATCTGTTTTCTCTCCACTGTTAAGTATACAGTCATTCCCACCTGAGAGTCTATTAAAATAAACCAGATCTACATCACCAAAAGCCTTTGGCTATAGTAGTTGCAGAAAGATCATTCTAAAGCAAGGGTAGGTGAAATACATTGCTGGAGCTGCTCTCCCCTCCCCACCATTGTTTTGGTTTTGATTTCAAATGGCACTGAATTTTCCTGTTCAGAAGTTTCTGTATTCTGAATACACTGGATCCCTGAAGAAGCATCTGTAGACCAAAACATATCAAGCTTTTCAGCTAATAAATCCCTCAATGAACATCTTGAGATCCTTCTCTTGTGCTTTTGTTTTTCAAAAAAAGAAACGGACTTTCAGACATTTCTGTATGGGTCTTCCTGTCCTCCAGATGGCTTTGGGCATCCAGTCCCGCAATCCCTTACCATTGGCCATGCTGATTAAGGCTGATGGGAACTGTAGGCCAAAAAAAGTATCTGGAAGGCCATGCTGGCACTATAATAAGTTATAGAGCTATTTTTCAGTTCCTGTGCAGTTTAAGTCAGGACATGCACTGAAATGTTGGGTATTTCACTGTTGAGGCATGATTCCCCCCACCCCTATTTAATAATGTTTCAGGTTTTGGAATGTAAATCTGCTTAAGACAGTTAGGTTGATAAGTGCTGAAAATAGTTCAGTATGCGTTTTGCATTTTTGGTATCCCAATCATGCAGTCTTAAAGGTCCTTCACACACAGCTATGTATTTCTGTAACATTCTCTCTCCTGTCTCTTGAAAGTCCAAAGCCGTGCTGCACAACCTGCTGGGTGGTTTGCTATTTGATTTGGGATCTGTGCGTTGAACTTCTTCCTTTCCTTCTCCACAGTACTTCAGTCCCCAATAACACATTTCTCCACAGTACATCATAGCTAGTAGATGGGTATCACTATATATGCCTGCCAAAGTGGAAGAAATAATCCAATTAATTGAACAAATTCAGAAAGTTTTTTTTCTTCATCTAGAGGGTTTTACAATCAACCACCTTCTGAGTCAAACTGTGTCTCTTGTTCCCTTCTCTCTGGAACACAGGGGAAGAAAGTACAGCCCTTCAGTTGTTAGCAGTTATAGTTGCGGACAGCCCAACTCCTTTTGTCCCCTGGACAAGGTTTTAAGGGGGGGTTGGTGAAAAAATGCCCTGCCAAATTACCAAAATCACTTCAAAACACAGGTTTAGCTTGTTTTTCCACCTCAACACCCCCCATACTAGGAAACCAGCTGAAACTGGACCTGGAAATGACATCCAATCACTTCTGTCTTGCCCAGAAGACATTAGTGCAGTCTGTGGCAGACCACTTTGCTTTGCTGTGTGCTTTCAAATCACTTCTGACTTACAGCAACCCTAAAGTGAATCTGTCGCAAGAGTTTTCTTGGTAAGATTTGTTCAAAGAAGGTTTGCTACTGCCTTCCTTTGAGACTGAGAGAGTATAACTTTCCCAGCGTCGCCCACTGAGTTTCCATGGCTGAGGAGGAACTCAGACCCTGGACTTCCAGAGTCATAATCCAACACTTACTACACTGTGTTGTCTACGCATGGGGTAAAAATCGGTTCCCACCCTCAGCGCAGTTATTCACAGCTGATCTATAGCCTGGGTGACATGCTCAACTGCCAATGACTACATCAAAAACATATTCATATGTATCTGTACTATAGTTTTTATTTTAAACTGCTTTGGGAAAGGCAGGATATAAATTAACTCAATTATTCTCAGCTGACACAGTGAAACATCAGATACAATCTAACACAAAAAGAGCCATAGTGCTCTGTGTGGAATGTGCAGCCCCCATTTCTTTTTTTCCCCCCATTGGCTTTATTAACATGCAAATACCATTTCCAAAAAATGGAAAAAAAAGGAAAAGAGAAAAGAGAATATAAACAGAAATTTAAAAAAAACTAACAAAAGAAACTGAAGAGCAAACACATGAACTCAAGGAACCCCACAAACACTGCTTACATCCTTACTCCCTGTGACTTCCTACACTTCATGACAACAGTTATTTAACAGAAACCTATATGTATCTCCTCTTAATTACTGTCCTTTTTTATATATAATCACACATCCCTGAAACCCAGAGAAGGATATGTACTAAATATTAAAACGTATCTTTACTTTGTCATCAAATCTTTCTTTCACATAAGGTTGCCAAATTTTAAGGTAGGATTATATAAAGTTACTTTTTAACCAATGCGTTAATTTATCAATTCTAGCTAATTCTATCATTTTCCGTATCCATTTTTGCATTCTTGGAAATCTTATCTGCCACCAGTATTTAGCAAATATTATTCTAGCTGCTGTAGCCATATAACTTATTAAAATTCTATTTTCTTTTTCAATTTTACCTTTGTGGTCTATCATTTTTAAAAGGAATAATTCAGGCCTAAATAAAATTTCCATTTTCATTTTTTTTTTTTTTTCTACACTAATCAGTAGCCAAAATTTCCTAGCTTACAGGACCCCCATAGGTGGCAAAAAGTACCCTCCAGTGTACTAAATTTCCAACATTTGTTATTTCTATTTTTATAAATTTTTGCCAATTTAACCAGAGTCAAGTAGCACCTGTACATTGTTTTGAAAAAAATTCTTTATAGTTGTAAGAACACATAAATTTTATACCTGTCTTCCAAACTCTCTCCCAGCGTTCCAGTTGAAAAGAATGGTCTACGTTCCTTGCCCACTTCACCATACAGTTTTAAATCAGTTCTTCCTCAGTTTCATATTTTAATAACAACTTATATCTTCACTATTAGGTGGGAATTCTCTTTTACAAATCACCTTTCCCAATTTCTGATTTGCTTTTTTCAAAATTAAATTTAACTTTGGTACAGACCCCATTTCAAAGCCCCACTTGGCCAAGGAAATGTCTCTTTAAAAATGAGCCCTGTACTCATATCTTATATACTTCTCCTCTTTTGTCTTTTTCTCCTTTTCCCAATACTTTTAAAATCTTTTTTTTAAAAAATCCCAACTTGGCCATGAAACTTGCTTGGTGACTCTGGGCTACTCATTATCTTGCAGTCAAACCTGCCACACGGTGGTGTTGTGAGGACAGAAACAAGGAAATGGACTATGTACGTTGCCTTAAGCTCCAAATAGGAAAGGTGGGACATAAGTGAAATAAGTAAACACTTTTAATTAGTCATGCTTACAAACGCACTTTGTTTTTATCCTACACCATACAGAATGCATAGAGAGTCACTGTGGTTTAGTGATTTGAACACTGGACTAGGACTCCAGAGCCCAAGGTTCGAATTCTTGCTTAGTCATGGAAACCTATGGGCTGACCTTGGGCAAGTCATACTGTCTCAGCCTCAGAGGAAGACAAAACCCTTCTGAACAAATCTCACCAAGAAAACCCTGTGATAGGGTTGCCATAGGTCAGAAACAACTGAGAGACACACAACAACAAGGATTTATACCTTCATGGATCAGTCTAGTTGTATCCACATCCTCAAACAAGAATTCTTCATCTGAATTATCAGAACATCGAAATCCAAGCATTGTCACCAAGTAATGGATTCCTTCATTAAGAAACTGAAGGAAAGAGAGAGGAAAAAAATAACATTTGAGAAGTGCATATCATAGGCCTTAGATCAATATACTAAGACAAAATGATTTTGTTCACCATTTCTCTGCTTTGAAGGAGCTCTACTTCCCCCACCATATTTTCTTTTTATGCTTAAAAACAGGTACAAAAACACTGATATTTGTCTCTGTACATATGGGAGAAAGCAAGCTTAGAAAAAAGCCTGGCTAACTGGCTGTCCCTTATCCCCTTTTCTCATGTATTTAAGCCTCTTGCTTACCTCAGTTTTGGCAATGGTGCCAAGTGACAGGGATGCCTCAAACAGGCATACATCTGCTATCTTCAGAGAGTTTCTTTTGAGTTCCACAGAAATTGTTATTACAACTTCAAGATAATACAGAATGTAATTACACATCTTCATCTAGGTTAGGAGTAATTCCCACTGAACGTAACAGAACTTACTTCTGAGTAGACATACATGCTGACAGCTATTCTTACCCCGTAAGAGTAAGTTACTCTTATGGACGCAACTGCAAGCTACTCTTAGAGAAGCAACCAATTTTATTATGACTTTTTTTTAAGCAAAAGAAGGTGTACCTTTTTAAGCATATCAGTCTTCTCCATCAACCATTCTTTCCTGCCTTTAACAGTGTGACAAAACATGTAGAGTAAAGCCCCTCTCCTCCAATAAAGACATTCTAGCAATTCTGTACCAAGCACTGAAAGTGGCTAAAAAGAAGGGAAGGGGGAAGAGATTTCCATATTAATTACAATACTTGAACCTTAAATAAAAAGTGACAAAATGCAGTATAGTTGGAATCTTCTGGCTGAGCAAGTTTTTATACATATGAGGAGACTAAAGGAGAAAGTGATTTGACCACTGGACCAGGAATCTGGGAGGCCAGGGTTTGAATCCCTGCTTTGCCATGGAAACCCACCGGACGACCTTGGGAAAGTCATACTCTCATTTGCAGAGAAAGGCAATGGCAAATCTCTTTTGAATAAATATTACTGCAAAAACCGTATGATATGGCAACCCTATGGTGAACCTAAGTTGGAAATAACTTGAAGGCACACAACAACAATAAAAAATGAAAAACTGGGAGAAGACTGTAAAGAAGAGAGGGCCTTCTTACTTGCAGACTGCACATGGCCTTTTTTAAAAATTAGCATTTGTAGTTCAGACTTATTACTCACTTCCTGAGATATGCTGTTTTCACTGATCAAGATTTCTGGCTCTGAAAGTACGTTAATTAATTCTTCAACTTTCTGCAAAGAAGACTCTTCTGGAAATTCTTCATCCACAAGCTGGTTTTCCTCAAAATATGTGATATCTAGTATAGCCTTTAGAAAAGAGGAAAATATAAGTTCTGTAACAGTCCTTCCTAGTTGACAGCCAATCTTGTCAAGGTAAGGTATCAGGTATCCTGAGTAAAAGAAGCTTTTAGGCTGGTATTTAGTGCACCATTCTCTACATTCCTCCTCATCCTCTCCAACAAAAGATTCCTAAACTAAAAGCTTAAAAGGGTATCCTGGAAGGGTTGGGCTTATTAAGATCAGCAGCAGGCTGAACTCAATTTGTTTATCACTTTACATGATGGAATTTATTTTCCAAGATCAGGACTGCATCCACAAATATACCAGGGGCTGTGGAATATATGGCCCTCCTGGTATTGTTAGACTGCATCTTCTAGCACCCCTTCATAGCTAATGGTGAGAGATGATGGGAATTGTGGTCCAGCATTTGCATTTTCCCCTCAATTCTTAGAATACACAAAAGGGAATAAAAGCCACAACATGGCTTGACCACCTTTACACCCAACACTGTGTAATCATTATCTATAATTCTAATCATATGTTCAGTTCACAGCACTTCTGCTCAGGTCAGAACTTACAAATAAGTTTTCTGTTGTAAATATTGATGTAATAGGTCTGCTGTTCCCTGAGTTAACATGTCATACTCATCTTGCTGCATCAGCTCATCAAAAGTAAGGGTCTTCTGCAGCAGCTAGGAATATCTGGCCCTCCATATTCTGATAAACTGCTATTTCTATCATGCCTCCATATGTTCCAGACTGGCTAAGACTGATGGGCACTGGAGTTCAAGAGCAGCTGGACGGCCACAGCAGTGCCAGCCCTGCCTGTTCTTCTGGAAGAGACCATAATGCATGTTTTTGACACAGAAGGTCCCAGGTTCCCTCTCTGGGGCTTCCAGTTTAAAAAAAAAAGAAGGAAAAAGGTAATGAGAAATATTCTGGAAATCTGTCACTAATTAGATAAGATAATACTATGCAAGATGGACTAATTATCTGACCTGATAGAAGACAGCTTCCAGTGTTCCTGCTCAGTGCCATGTGCTGGCAGAGATAAACACCATTTATTTATTAATGATAGTCAATCACTTACTTCATTCATTCAGCTTGAATTGTTTGGGAGTAATCAGGAAAACTGCACAAGTAAATATAAGAATAGCTGAAGTTGTAAACTAAGCTAACCTAGAGCTGGGACACCTGCCACATTTCATATGCTATTAGACACCCAACTCCCACCAGCATGGCTCATGGCCAGAGAAGTTGGCAGTTTATGATATAGTCACTTAATATTGTGATTTTTTTTTTAAGAACATGAAGAATCAATAGTTAGCTACAAGACATAGGTATTCTATTGTCTAAGCCACAAAATAATCAGGGGAGAAAATATATGCTTTAACAGATCGCAAGTTCTATCCCAAACCATTAAACTCTTACATTTTTTTCCTAAATTTGAGACCTGCACTACAGACAATGACAAACACCCCCACCCTGTTGTTCTTTAAGTATTTTGGACTATAACCCTCATCAGCCCTAGCTCACATAGCCAATGGTGAAAGTTCCAAATTCTGGCCTAAAAATATCAAAAGCACACTATAAACTGATTTATGGACTGCACTCACTGCACACTTAGTACACACAAGCTGAACTTTCATTCCCAATGCATTAAATATGACACAGTTGATGTTCCAATTTAGGTCAACTATAAAGCATTCTTTTCATACTGGCCCATTTTTCAATTAAAAATCCCTTTATTCCCCAATACAGTGCATTCTTAATGTGTCTTGAGACATATTTCCAAGTGTGCTTGGATCTGCAGTCTATAAAACTAAAGATTCATTACTGCACAATACCTGTGTATAAAGTTGCATAAACCTGGGAAATGTGGAATTTTCTCTGGGTTCTTTAGATAGGTCTGTCAAGTTTTCCAGTGTAGCAGAAGCCTGTATTAAGAAGGGATCTGTTGTAGAAAAAGGGGAGAAAAAGACCATGTTGAAAGAGAACAAAATTAACCTGTGCAATTCACATACAGTGATATTCTCTCCATAAATTACTGGTATTACAACACAAACTCTGAAACAGTAGTTGAGTTGTTTCCTTTAATACATTTTATTCACTGTGGATATTTTAATGTTGAAATACTGTAGCAACAGAAGAATTTTTTAAGTAATTTCTTTTGTGACCAAATGAGACTGGAAAAAGCCATACATGACAGGAACAGGAATGGGGATATTGATCACATCAAGATAAAACAACTCAAGGTAGATTATCATCAATATGGGCATCTGTATCAATTCAAAAGAACATCAACATGACCAAAACACCCTAAAACAAGTTGTGTAGGAGTACTAAGTAAACAAACGAAAAACATCCAATTCATATTAGAACTTCTGTGTAGGGGTAGGTTTCAACATTTGATCCTACTACAGTCTAGATTTATTTATATTTATTAAAATACTTCTACCTCTTAGCAAGAGATCTTGAGGAGGCCCATATTTAAGACAATCCCAGATAAAAACAATAAAATAATAAAAATAATTAGAACAGAAGGTTCCCTTGAAACAAAAGCTGAACCCTAAAGCAGAATCCAAACTGGAACCTTATGCTAGAGTCTCAATTCAGATCTGACACTTTAAAATATTTTAAAAAGAGAAAGAAAAAAAGTGAAGCAACCTTTAAAGCAATGGCTCTCAATCTTTGGTCCTGGCTTCCCAGAACCCCTGCCTATCTTGGTTTCAGCTTCTGGGAACTTAAGTTTAAAACATCTGCAGAACCAAAGACTGAGAATCACCGCTTTGAACAAGCATGTAGTTTGAGAATACACAAATATGAAAATAAGGCCAATGAATGGGGAGCAGTGACAACTAGGATGAAGTGACCACCCAGGTAATCCTAATCTTCACCCAGTTCCACATCTCCTCCCCACATCTGTATTCAACTCCAATGCACTGTAATTTGGATCATCTAGAACAGTGGTTCTCAACCTGTGGGTCCCCAGATGTTTGTGGACTTCAGCTCCCAGAAGCCCTGAGCATTGACCATAGTGGCTGGGGCTTCTGGGAGCTGAAGTCCATGAACAACTGGGGACCCACAGGTTGAGAACCACTGATCTAGAATGAAGACTTGGATGCACGTAGCATTGCTAAACTGGAACCTGGGGAGGGTTCCTCTACCTTTGATGGTTCTGTAGACAAGGGAATGGCCTCATGTACTGGCAGGTCTTGCTTGTCATGCATCCAGGTAACATGCCTGCTGAAATGTCCTCTTCTGTTGTTATTTGCCTTCAAATCGTTTCTGCTATATGACTCTATCAGGGGATTTTCTTGGCAAGATTTGTTCAGAGGGGGTTTTGCCTTTGCCTTGCCCTCCGGCTGAGAGAATGTGCCTTGCCCAAACGTCAACCAGTTAGCTTCTGTAGCGGAAAGGGGATCTGAACCCGGGGACATTTCCACACTAGACTGTTATAGCGCTATATTCCACTTTCAGCGTCCTATGGAACCCTGGGGTTTGCAGTTTAGGGAGGGGCCTGCAAACCCCAGGATTCCATAGGACGTTGAAAGTGGAATAATAGCGCTGTAACAGTCAAGTGCGGAAATGGCCCTGGCCTGCAGAGCCCTGATCCAACACAACACTACCGCCACTTCCCTACACAACCGTTCAAAGCACAGGAGTCCTCGCTAGTTTCCACTCTGACAGCCCTAAGGGAGGTTCAGCTCCGACTCAAAGCTCTAGTCTAGAGGAAAAGACGCCGGGAGGAGCTCAACCGCAACCAGCTACCCGGCTGCGAGGGGAGAGCGCCGAGGAACAAAGCCGGCCGCGCTTACCTCTGGCCCAGCGGTGCAACCTCGCCTTGAGCCCGGCGACCCGCTCCTCCAGGCTGACGGCGGAACCCACCTCCGCCATATGGAACGCGGGCTCCCCTGTGCTTACTGCCTTCACGTGACTACCCCCGACGTCCCTCTCACGTGACCACGCCTTCCCCTCCTTTCCGCCACGCCCCTAAAGTGGTTCGTCTGGCGCTGAGCGAGATAGGAAAAGGGTAGAGTGACAAGCTTGCCAGGATTTCTGGGAATGCTTTCCGGTCTGTCGCAGGGAAAGCGAATGAAGCCATTTTCTCCTTAGACTGTTTACTGCTATTATTCCATGGGATGTTGAAAATGGAATAATAGCGCTATAATAGTTCAGTGCGGAAATAGCACGAGTATCCTATGTCACTTTAAAGACTAACTACGTTATTGTCACTTGTGCCTTTTGTGGGCACGCCCACTTCCTCAGAGGCTGGGCGTGTCATTTCATGCCTCAGAGGAGGTGGGCTATCATCAACGAAAATGCATAAAAGGCTAGATTCGTTAATCTTTTAAGGAGTTACAGTGTTCTTTGCTGAATCGCTGGGTTTCTCCCTCAGACTGTTTCCACACTAGACTGTTATAGCGCTATTATTCCGCTTTCAACATCCTATGAAATCCTGGGGTTTGCAGTTTAAACATATAAGATGTACTGGCGTATAAGAGGCACCCCATTTCCAAACATTATTTTTCAGGAAAAAAAGTGAGTCTTCTATGCCAGCAGATAGGGTACTTTGACTTCTTTGGGAGGGAAGCTCTAGAGCTGTTTCCGCACTGGGCTGTTATAGCACGATTATCCCACTTTCAACAGCCTATGGAATCCTGGGGTTTGCAGTTTCGGGAGGGGCCGCCTGCAAACCCCAGGATTCCATAGGATGTTGCAAGTGGAATAATAGCTCTATAACAGCCTAGTGCGGAAATGGCCTTGGTGTTGATACTGGGATCGTAGCGTACATCTGAGGAACAGTGATGACAAACTCACAGTAAACAGCTCTGGGATACTGTCACTGTGGTGACAGACCCCATCCTGGGGAATATAAATTTGATATCAAATATGCTTGCCGTGCCAGAGAGGTTGCCTGGGTGGGTACACAGACAAGGAGGTTGAACGACTGAGACTAGGTCAGGCCAGGAAAATCCCTAGTTACATTTCCCCTAGGAGACCTCAGGCTAAACATGTCTGCACAGAGAAAGGGTCCTCAGCCAAAAACAGCCATCTTGCGGGGATTATTGGGTTTTCTCCAGGTTGAGCAACTCCGACTTTAGAAAATCCCACACGGCGAGGCCCATCTGCATGAATCAATCATGCAAACTACCAAGTTGCTATTGTACAGCATTTCTCCCTCTAGTTTGGCCATTGTTCTTCCCAGGAGAGGGCCTGCCCCCAAGGTACGTTCTGCCTTATAAGTAGTCCCCGTTTTTGAGGGTCTCTTTGGAGCACTCCCCGCCGCACTAGCAGACTGGCACTCTGTTAGTCGAGTGATCCCCTCAGCCGCCTCTCTTCGCTGAGCTCCGTCTTTCTTGCCACTTCTCAGACTGAAGACTTCAGGATAGGTGCAGTATCACTGCCTTTACAGCCTCTCCACTGAATCTCCTATCAATTTTCGCCTCTTTCCCTTCTCTTTTTTTTTAAAATATTTTTATTGACAATAAAAAAAATACAGACATAAATAAAAAAAATATAAACAAGTATCACATACAGAAATAACAAATAGTAATATTAATATAAACCCCTCATTCTATATAAACCTCTTTCCAGTCCTTTTTCCAGATTTTGGCCACTAAGGACCATTCCTTTTCGACTTTAACCTTATCAGTCTTATCATCCATTAATGCAGTCAACAAATCCATTTGAAACATTTCATATAATTTCAATATCCATTGATCCTGCGAATGTATCTCTTGACTTCTCCTGTTGGAAGCATAGACAATTCTTGCGGCTGTCACCATATATAGAAGAATTCTACCATATTGCTTCTGGTACTTTTTATTAGCTCCCACAAACATATTCAACAAATATAGCTCCGGACTAAGTTTCAAATCGATTTCCAATATATTTTTAACTAAATTATGGATCTTCCCCCAATATTCCTTTACCCTCTTACACTCCCACCACATATGATACATTGTTCCTAATTTCTTACCACATTTCCAACATCTATTACAATAACTGCTAAACATTCTGGCAATAGTTTGTGGTGAATATACCATCGATATAACATTTTAAAAATTTTCTTCAAATGTACACTTCTCGTGAATTTTACTTTTAAATTTTCCCAGGCCTTTCCCCATTCAGCTAACTCAATAGAATATCCCAGATCCCTTACCATTTAATCATAAAATCCTTAATTATTATCTGTTCAGTTTCTAATTTTAATAATATGTGATATATTTTCCCAATGATGTGATCCCCCCAATTAGATATTTAATATCTAATTCTTTAAATCTGTACCCTTCTCCGGTTTCCATCTTCCGCAATATCTTTCTTAAACATTTCTTTAAAATTTTCTATAATGAAACCCAAATTTCCCCTTTTAAAACCCCAATTCCTTCAATTCATCCAATGTTAACAATCCATCTTTACCCCCTCGTTTACACAGTATTTCTTATACGTCAAACATTTCCTATTTGTAGTATATAGTTTTTTAAAAAAGGCTTTTTGGGACTAAATCCATCTTGGCTTCTTTAAATAATTTTTTTTTTTTTTTGTAAATATTCCACACCTTCAAAAAAACTCTTTCTGATTATATTTTTATTAAATTCTTTATCTTCTAATGCCTTGTGGTACCATAAGTACCCATGCCAACCAAACTTATTAGATGTACCTTCCAATGTTAATAATCTTACATTTTCTGTATTACCCAATTTCCAGGATCCACTTCAAAGCACAAGATCTATAATATAATTTAAGATTGGGTGGGCCCCAAAACCCCCTCTATCCTTGCTATCCATTAAAATTTTTTTTTAAACCCTTGGGCCCTTCCCCCTTAAGTAAGTTTTTTAATTTTCTTAGACCACCCTTCAATAATTTTCTCATCTTTCAATACTGGAATAGTTTAAATATATACAATAATTTAGGGAAAATTATCTTGATTACTGCAATACGTCCTAACAAAAAATTTTTAATTTTGACCATATGATTAATTTATTTTCTATATTTTTCCCATTTGAGAAAAATTATTACTCACCAAATTAAATTTTTTTGCTTGTAATAAAAATACCTAAATATTTAACTTTATGCCCAATCTTGATATTTAAAATTAATTCCAATTTCTTTTTTGACCCCTTTTATATTCTTAGTTAAAAATCACTGATTTATTTCTATTCATTTTAAAACCCTTTTTTATTTTTCCAAATTCCTTTTAAAATTTTAAATAATTTTGCTAAAATTTTTAATTGGGTCTTTTAAATATTATAAGCAAATCGTCAGCAAACGCTTTTAATTTATACATTTCCCCTTGAATTTGACATCCCTTTACCTCAGGTCATCCCTAATTATTCTATTTAATTTTTTCTAAAGTCAATATAAATAAGAGCGGGGAGTGGACAACCTTGCCTAGTACCCTTTTCTATTAAGATTCTTTGTTTTTTATCCCTTTAAAACAATAATAAACGCGTTTTTTGTTTATTATATATAGAATTATCCAATTGATAAATTGCTTCCCTTTGGATTAACTTTTCTAATAACTTCCTTCATAAAATTCCAATTAAGATTGTCAAATGCCTTCTCGGATCTATAAAGATAAGAGCCAATTCCTTTGGGACATATTCATAGTACTCTATTATATTCACTACAAACCCTTTAAAATTTTCACTTATCTGTCGCTTAGGCAAAAAACCAGTTTGGCCCTAAATGTATCCATTCACTCAAAAAAATTTTTAATCGATTTGCCAGAATTATAGTAAATATTTTATAATCTAATTTAACAAAGAAATAGGTCATAATTATTCACGTCCAATTTATCTTTTCCTTCTTTCGGTATTAATACAATATTTGCTTCTTTCCATAAAGGTGGAATCACCAATATTCCTTCCTGATTAACCAATTTTTAAAAGGTACCAACAGTTCATCTTCAAAAATTTTGTAGAATAAAACCGTTAATCCATCTGTACCAGGAGTTTTCCCCCAATTTTAATTTCTTAATTGCAAAGCTTATCTCTTGAGATGATATTTTTTTATTTAACCCTTTCCTCATAATTTCAGTGATTTTGGGGATATTACCTTTTTCAAAATTTATTTTTAATTTTTCCAATTTCCCCAGGACCTAAATTGTCTTTTGAATATAATTTCATAAAATAATTATGAAAATTAGAGATAATTTCATCTTTTTAAAATATTTTTCTTTTATCAACCCTAATCTGTGTTATATAATTTTTTTCCCTTTTTTCTTATGTAATTTATATGCTAGCCATTTAGAAGCTTTATTACCAAATTCAAATTCTTTTTGCTTAACATAGTTAATTTACGTTCAACCCTTTTCCCAAAATTTAACGTGGTTATTTGAGTACGTATTACCTAAATTTTCCCTTTTTAAATTTTTTTATTTGAGGGGTCCATCTTCAATTTTCTTCTTTCTCTTTAAAAAGTAATTGTAATTTATCTTCTTTATCCCTTTTTTGCTTTTTATGTACATATTCTTTTTTTATCAAAATCCCTCTAATATATGCTTTCATAGATCCCAGACCATCTCTATTTTAGTTCCTTTATGCAAATTATCAAAAAAATTTTTTTTAAATTCCTCCTTAATGTCTTGTATAACTTTACAATCTCTTAATAAAAATTCATTAAGCCTCCAATTATAGCTTCTCTTTTTGAGTAAACCTAACCCTAATGGAGAATGGTCAGAAATTAATCTGGGCAGTACCCGAATATTATCTATTGAATTCCCCAAGCTTTTAGTTGTCCAAATCATATCAATCTGAGACCAACTTTGGTGATATTTTAGTAATATGTATAATCTTGTTGATACCCATGTTTCTGATAACCCACAAATTCAATGTTTGAAGCCCTTTTTTAACATTATTGGGTAAGTTCCCATGTTTAACTCTAGTTTTCTTAGTTGATTTTTGCTTTTTTGCCCAATTTATCATCAATGACCCCATTCCAATCTCCCATACAAATTATTTTCTGGAAAAATCTATTTGTATAAAAAGTTCAAAACCTTCTAAAAAACCCTTTTTTTTTCCAAGGGAGCATACAACCCGATTAATAATATTTTCTCATTATTCCAATTAATCTCAACTGCTATAATTTTGCCCTTAGTATCCTTATAGACTAATTTAGATTGAAATCTATTTTTAATATAATTGCCACCCCTTCCTTTTTTTTATTTTGATTACAGGCTGCATAACATACTCCTAGTTTGTTATTCTGTAAATTTTTTATCCCTCTCTAACAAATGAGTTTCCTGTATACATATTACCTCCGTTTTCTGCTTCTCTAAAAAGTTAAAAATCTTTTTCTCTTAATATTCCATGAACAGATTGATAATTCCATGGTATTACACAATCTTATTATATTTCATTGATTAATTCAAAAAAGAAAGAAGTAGTTTTACCTAATGTGGTAACTATTTGTTGTAATGGTTTAAAACTTCGTTTGCCTTTTCCCCCTGTAGATGCGCAATTTCTTTTGGTGGGAAAAATGGCTTCGTTCTTCAGATGTATCAGTCAAGTCAATTTCCTCGTCTTCTTTTGAAAAACTTAATTGAAGTTGATTTCCAGTCTTTCCACGCAGTCGCTGCTTCTTTTTAAATTTTTTTCCCCTTTACCAGATAAGTCTTGTTCCTCATCTTGTTGTAATAAGCTTAAAAAAACTTCAGCCTTTTCTAACGTATTAATCACGTATCTTCTAAACTTGTAAACAAATATTATTCCCTCTTTTTCTTTCCCACTTATATCGAATTTGTCTTTCACGTAGTGCTCATGTCAAATCTTGATATTGTTTCCTTTTTTTCAAACTTTTTATATGGAAGGTCTTTTAAAATTTTTATTTTTGGATTTTTCCACTGTAAATTTATTAAAAACTCTGTTGTATCACCAGATCCCAAACCCCTCTCTAATAAAATGTACTGCCACATTTTCGGGAAGTGTTGATTTGGCGAACCGTTGAAATTTCGCGATATAATTTATCAATTTCAAGATCTGTTTGGGGCCCCTTCCCATTAATGAATTAGCAAGAATTGGGACCACCCTTTCAGATAAATTTTCACGGGGTCTTTCCCTCAGTCCCCTTAGCTTCACACACTTAGTACGGGCACGTGTATCTATATCCAATTTCAACTTAGATATTTCTTTTATTTCTTTTTGGTTGTTTTTGTTTGTTCTTAATTTGGTCTGCAATAATTTAGTATTTTCTCCTATTTGAGTTATTTCCTTAGTTATATCTGTAATCTTATCTTTCATTTTCTTTCAATTCATCAGAAACTTTTTCTTTCAATTCCCCAAATTCTCTTCTATAAACCCAAATTTTTTTTCTTTTTTTCTCTCCATAAATTCCTTCCTTTCTAATCTTAAATCATTCCCAAATCTTCTAATTTTTTCCAAAACTTTTTTATTAGTGGTGGGTTCTTGTATATCTTCTAATGAACTGCTCCCTTTTCCGAGCTGCCTTTTTAGCTCTCGTCCCATTGCACTCATTAGCTTCAAAACACCAACTATTTTCCAAGAAATCAAGTAATAAAAATTTTTCTTGAAATTACTAATTCCTCCAAAAGAATAATTTTAAGGTTTAAGATTTAATTTTAAAGTTTTTAAGTTTTAAGGTTAATTTTAAAGTTTACAAAATTTACAGATTATTTACTTTAATGCCTAACTTGCAATCGCAAGTATTATAATGTCTAACTTTGGGCTAACTTTGGAATCAAATTTTAAATTAAAAAAAGGGGGGGAAAAATTTAACAATTTTCAAATTTCAAATTTCAAATTTCAGAAATCATCTAAACTTGAGTTATCCAACTTTTAAATTTTAAAACCCAAATTTTTAAAATTTTAAATCAAATTTTAAACTTTAAATTTTAAATTTTTAAATTTTTAAATTTTAAATTTTGAATTAAATTTAAATTTGAAATTATTAAAAAATAAAACTAACAATTTCTTTTCTTATCTTTTTACCTTGTCTTTTAACTCTTATATTATATACTTATATTAGTGATTTATATTTTTAAAAATTTAAAGGGTTTCCCAAAACTACATTTAAACCAAAGGGAACCCAAGAAAGGACCCAGTATCTACTGTACTTTCTTCCCCTGTCAAGGGGTAAGTTCCAATAATCTTCTAAACCAATATTACTTTCTATCCAATAGATGGCACTCTAATACTTATATAGATAGATAGATTCGCAATGGAGCAAAAAGCATGCCCTAAATTCTACCAGTGCTGGCAATTAACGTGTTACATATACTGACTCTTGTTTACATTAACTTTAACCTTGAAAATTCCCCCACTCCCCTAATAACACAAGAGCCCAGCTGTATGTAATAGAAACTTACTCCTAAACTAAAAGAATAGCAATTTATATATTATATGTTAACAACACATATTATGTGTTTATGTGTTTAAAAACAGATCCCACTTACAACTTCATATTTAAATAAAGTACAAATATTTCAATTTAAAACATGCTATAACACAGAAAAATATAGCACTCTAACCACTCTAGCAAATATGTCCTCAAATTCCTTCCTATCTACAAACTATACCAATCTTACATTTTCCCTTCCCTTTCCCCCCCCTTTCCCCCCCTTTTTTTGTTATTCAAAAAATATTGATTATTGTTATTCAAAAAATATTGATCACCAAAACAACCCCAAGAAACTAAACATCCAGGAATCCAGGTAGTTCAAATATTTCAAAGTCCAGTTTTTCGGCAATCCCCAAAACCCCGTATCGTATCTTCACTGTTCTGTATAATATAGAAATTAAATTCTGTATAATATAGAAATTAAAGTTTGCAATTAAGCTCGAGCTTCCTTTAAAAAAAACAGGATCGTTTGGCCCCTTCAGATCAAATCCTTATAATTGATTGTCATTAGACAACAGCAACTGCAAGTGTCAGCAAATGTTTTTGATTCCCATAGTCCATATCAGAAAAACAACTCTTCCTCAATCGCTTAAGGTTTCAGTTAAGGTTTCTGTAGTAATTCAGGCAGAGTTCAGGCAAAAAAACAGAGTTCTTTGAAAAACAAATTGTCTCAGCTGCCTATATCCAAGCCGGTCGTTATCCAAAATTTTTGCTTTTAACTTTACCCCCTCCACTTCTCTCCGCTTCTCTCACTATTCAGTTCCAAAATCCAACTCAAGATGAGCTTTCGATCTGCGACGGACTTGCCAAATACTATCTTTGGCTTCTCCGCGATGTGAGTTCTTTCCACGGAGCCGGGCTTTTTCTGCCTGCTCCCCCCCCTTCCTTAATGCCGGAGCCGTTTTTCCTTCCCCCACCATCACTCACCCTCTTTCAGGCTAGATGGGGCTTCTTTAATGTTATTTGTCTTCGTTCCGGCTCCAAACAACCACCAATCGCCGCGACCCTCTCATTCACCTCTTTTAGTGAAAATCGGGGAAGATTCCCCAATGCCATCTTCCACTCCGTTAAACTGATCGCTCCGACCATTTACGGAGCAAACCCCCCCGCCCCCCATCTTTTCTCCCTCCTCCTCTTTCCCTTCTCGATAGGCCTTGTGTGGGATGAGTGAGTAGTGCATTGGTGCGTGGGGGAAACACATTTATTAAAAAAAAACCGTTTATTAGTACATTTATGGCTTTTTGCTTGGCCTGACCCCATAAACATTGAGTAAAAGATTCTCTGGGTTACCCTGCCCCTTTTTTTGCCATTTCCCCGTGCTCCGTGGGTTTCCCCCAAATTTTGTATCTTGGAGTGAATCACGGGGTCTCCCCCAAAGGGGTCCCCAGAAGTCAGGGTAACAATACAGCCACTTTTTTTAAAAAAATTAAAAACTCTTCTTGCGATTTCCAGTTTTTTGCTTAGACCTAACCTTTATAGCTTTATTTGGGTTAGAACAGTGCTGGTGAATCTGTGGTCCTCTAGATGTCAGATTCCAACAGTTATTAGCCCAACCAGTGCAGTCAATGGTCAAGGACAATGAGAGGTTCTCTCTCCCATCACATGCCCTCCAACATTTCACAGATGAAAACTGGAACATGTTTGGCCAAGCAACGTCAGACCATGGTCGAGATGATACAAGTTATTAATGAAGAGGAACACGCAAATTAGGAGAGGTTGCAGCAGTTTGATTTTGCTTGAGTCTAGTGGGAAGAGCAAAATTCTGCTTCCTCTTTTCCTCTTCCTGCTGCTGGGTTGAGGCCAACTACTTTTGCACTTGGAACTTAGTTTGCACCAATGGAAGTAAGCTGAAGTTGAAGGGAAAAATGGGAGGAGGAGACAGAAACTGAGACATGGTTGGGCTGATAACACATCAGATCTACCTCATTTCCCAGATAAGTTATCTTACATTTCATGTAGCGTATTTGCACAGTGTAGCACGTTGACTGTGCTGCATTAAAAGAGTAAGAATAAGCGAAGTACTTTAGACATCAGTTCTAGAATCAAGCAAATCCTGTTCTTCAGAGTTTCATCACACATGAATGGACATGTTTTGTTTGTCAGTTGCTAAAATAAATCTGCTTATAACAGCTTTGCAGTTTTAATTTCAATATCTTCTATTTGTTTCATTATATTTCTGTAGCAATATTTCTTGTCAAACATAAACTGTTCAGGTCTATTGAAATGTAAGTATGAGATATTGCTGTTTATCACATCTGCAGTTAGCATATCAAGAAGCCAAACTACATTGATAATACTGCCATTCCTTCAAAGAGCTCAAAGAAGCATATAATTGCTTCAGCTCACCAACCCTGCATTGATCCTCACAACAAACTTTGTGATTTAGATTTCATTTATTTATTTTAATGTATACCTGGCCTTTCCCCCAGCATGAGACCCAATGCAGCTTACAATAGTTTAAAACAAAAATTCAGGCAAAATCTTATTTTACAAAAGTTAAAAAATAATTGAACAACAACTTTGTTTGAAAATGCATAGTTAAAAATAGATTACAACATATTTAAGACATAACAGAAAGATAAAAGCACAGTACACCATTTTCAAACATCCTTCTGCCACGTAATTTAAGAATCAAAGCTCTGCCTAAAGAAAACAGTCTTTCTTTGTTGGCAAAAAGAGGATGGGAGGGAGGGTAACCAGACCTCCTGTGGAAGGGAGTTCCACAGCCTTGGAACAGCCACTGCAAGGCTTTCTCCTATGTCTTCACTAAACATGCCTGTGATGGTGATGAGACTGAGAGAAAGCACTCCCCCTCAAGATCTTAAAACTCAGGCCAGCTTATATAGGGAAATATGGTCTTTTAAATAGTCTGGATCCATGCAGGTCTTTAAAGGTCATAACCAGCACTTTGAATTCTGCATGGAAACTGGCAGTAGCCCATGAAGCTGTTTCAACAGGGCAGTCAGCATCAATATTTTGGACCTGATGAAGTTTCCAAACAGTTTCTAAAGTCAACCCTACATAGAATGCATTACAAGAATCAGTTGTGTAGCTGGGGCTTTTGCCATCCGGGGTAAACTGCCCTGCCCCTCTGGCTACGCTGGGGAAAAGCCCCCTCCGGATGGCACTTAGCACCTTCTCTTCTTTCCTACCACCCCCTGTATCTTGCGGGTCTGCCTCACTGTCTTAAGTGGAGGGCCCCCATAAAAGGGTTTTTCCCTCACAACCCCATCCCTCCTGCGCTCCTTTGGGGCTGGACTCGGGGAAGGGGCACAGTCCCTGAGGGAGGGGGTGAGGAAAAGTAGGGTTGGGAGTCACTAAAATGGATGGACTCACCAACAGAGGGTGGATGGATGGAAATAGCGCCTGTTGCCTTCCTCGTTTCCCCCCTCTGCAACAATGACAGCCGTTGGGAGTGGCCCCCTGACCCAGGCACAGGAACAGCGCACAAAAGGAAAGTGGGACAGAGCAGGAAGAGGAAGACACAGTGGCCCAGTGCAGCTTCTTCCTTGGAGGGTGACTGAGGGGCCTCCTGCTGCCACAGCTGGAGGAGGCAAAGGAGGTGGCCAGGAGTGGTTGGGCCCCCTGGGGAGCCCTCCTGCTACTGCTGCCATTGAAGAGGAAGTTGTCAGGAATCTCTCCCTTCCAAGCCGCAGCCAGCAAGGGAGGAGGAAGGTCAGGAATATTTGCAGGGAGAGTCGGAATATACCAAACACTAGGAAAACACAAGCCGAGCCAGGTCAAGATCCAGTCCAAAGGTTCAGGAGGCAGACATCCATCCGGAGGGTTTCAGGGAGCAGGAGGCACTAGGGTTGTGAGGGCTTGCTAGTAATTTGCTGCAAGCATAGAGCAGCCACACCAGCAGACTTAAATAGCCACTGTTAACAAGTGCTGCTTGTTATTGTTTCCTCAACCTAGTCCACGCAGCCTCCCTCTGAGCAGCCCATTTCAGCCTTCTGCGTGATTGAGGGCTGATGGGCACAGGTGGCTGCAACTCCTCTGCATCACTGCTGGTTCGCTCTCCATCATGACCTTCCTGGGGCAACTTTGTCTCTGTTTGACCTTCTAGTGCAGGGGATGTTTGCAAGTTGACTTGCGCACTCACTGGCCCAGTCCTTGGCACAGTCAGTTGCTCCTCAATCTCAGAGGCATCATCTATCCCGCTCACTGGCTTGGTCCCAGGCACAATCAGTTCCTCCTCAATCACAGTGGCATCATCTATCACAGAAGCTGGCAGTGCCACAGAGGTCTGTGTGCTGGTGGTGATCTGCCTCCCTGCTGGCCATCCTGGCCCCTCATTGGCCACCGACCATGTGCTCCACAAGGGCTGACAGGCTGCCCTGTTGCTGCTGCACCTTCTGTCCCTTGTCCCCTTCTCCCTGTCCGAGGGAGAGCCGCTCCACCAGGTGAGCCGGCACTGAGGTGGGAAAAGGCCAGCCACCACCAGACAGGTAGAGCCCCCCTGCCTCTTCACCCTGCCCTCTCACCTCCTCCGAGCTACACAGCTTCCCTTCCACTTGGTCTGGTGGGTAGAGCTGGTCTACTGAGCCGTGGGCAGCTGGGCAGTTTCAGTTCCCAGTCCAGGTGGGCTTAGACAAGATGGCACCCAGGCAACACAAAGAGAGGGAGTTATTGGGAGGGGCACCTGAGTCGCGGTGCGCTCCAAAAAGTGCCACTCGAGGTGCACCGCCCCTGCCACCCACCCCCAGATATGCCAGTGACAGGAATCCAAATGGGATGTAATCAAGGCAACATGTCATCTCCAGGAATGGTACAGCTGACATGCTTGTTTCAGTTGTGCTAATGACTCCTGGTCACTGCTGAAACCTGGACATCCAGGTGGAGAGCTGAATCCAGGAACAAAGCTAGGCCGTGAGCCTGAGATTTCAGCAGGAGTTTAACCTCAACTGGCACAAACTGAATGCCTGTTCCCTGGTCTGCCTTACAACTGACCAGGAGCACCTCTGTCTTTCAATTTGCTCACTTTCATCCAGTCCATTACAGACAGCAGACATTGGTTCAGTTTTGGAATCACATAGGAAAGAGAGATAGAGTTGAGTGTCATTTGGCTAATGGTGGTACTAAACCCCCAATCTCTAGGTGACCTTCTCCAGGGGTTTCATGTAGATATTAAATAGCATAGGGGTCAGAACTGAGCCTGAGGGATCCCACAGGCCAAAGGCCAGGGTATTGAAAGGGCACTCCCCCAGCATCATCTCCTGAGTTCATCCTTCCCAGAAGGATCAGAACTAATGTAGAACAGTACCGCAAGTCTCATCTCAAAGAAGGATACCATGGTCAATGGTACCAAAAGCCACTGGGAGATCCAGCAGAACAACAGGGGACACACTTTCCCTGTCTAGTTCCTGGCATACATCATCTACCAAGGCAACCAAAGTTGTCTCCATTGCATAGCCTAGACTGAAGTCTGGTTGAAATGGGTCCGGATAATCAGTTTCACCCAGGAACCTCTGGAACTGGGAGGCCACTGCACACTTTAGAGGAGCTTTGCCCCAAAGAAAGAGATATTGGAGAATGGGCAAGAATTTCCCAGTTCAGGGAGAGTTTTTTTCAATAACAGCCCCATTGCATCCTGTTCCAGGCAGATGGAAGTGTGCCTTGCTGCAGTGAAGAATTCACTACTTCACTTACCCAATCAGCAGGTCCCCCTCTTTTAGAGTCAGGAAGGGCATGGGTCCAGTATGCATGTGATGCGTGTCACATCCCCAAGGATCCTGTCCACATCTTCAGTTGCACAAATTGAACATAGCCAGTAAAAAAGGACAAGCAGAAGCTAGGTTTACATCCACTGGCTCTGTATCAAGTATGGCATCCAAGCCAGAGCAGATCTGAGTAATTTTATCTGCAAAGTGCTGTGCAACTTCTTCATAGCAGGCAGCCAAGTGGTCTACAGGCTGCTATTGTGGGACAGAGCTTAAAAGCCCCTGACCACTTGAGACAGCTCTGCTGGAAAATATTGTGCAATGGTGGATCACTGTTCAGTGGTGGCAGTGAAGACAGATTTTCTCCAGTGAACTTTTGATACTTTGAGTCTTTTGTCATCATCACTCTAGTCTCCCACTCTTTTCATTGCTACCAGCTCCCTAGTAAACCAGGGGGCTTGCTAGCAGTGGTGGAGCTTGGAATATGTGGAGGGGGGGTGGGAGGGGGCATGGCTATGGCATGAGGGGTGTGGCCACTGTGCGTGGGGGGGGTGACCATGGTGGGGGGGCATGACCAGGGCATGCAGGGGCGTGGCTCCTGGCTGGAACGGTCCAAAAACATTGCCAAGAGGGCAAACCACCCTCCTTGCTTCCCCCGTCCCTACGCGACTGCTTGCTAGACTCTATTTTATGTGAGTGGGTGATCAGAGACAATCATGCCCACCACCATGGTCATTTCTCATTTCTAAAGGACAACCAGGGCTTCAACAGTATTCCATCCAGGCTGATATGCCTCCATGAATGGACCATTTTAACTGGCACTTTTAAACAGAAATCTGCCTTCTGCCAATCCTCCAAATGCAGTCGCTTAGGAATGTGGAGGCGGAGGGGGCAATTTGCCCCAGGCGGCAATGTTTCTGGGGCATCCCCACCTGTAGCCATGCCCCCGCACACTCTGGCCCTGCCCTGCCATGCCCCTGCATGCCCCGGCCATGCACCGCACACTGCAGCCTCGCCCCCGCACAGTGGCCCCTCGTGCTGTAGCGCTACCCCCCTTGTACACACTCCAAGGTCTGCTGCTGTCCAAATGAAAGATTGTCCTCTGTAAAGTAGGACAGGCTGCCACTACCTGAGCAGCAGAGCTATCTGGGATCTTATGTTATAATCTGATTACTTGGAGACTGCACTGAGAAATTGTAATCCGCTATTCAGCTATGATTCCATTCATTTTACTTTTATGTTTCATCCAATAAGTAACATGCTGGACCTATATCCTGTTTGAAATTCCTGTTTAGCTAAGATTAACTCTGGGCAACCTTCATGTTACCCTGATTTCTGGGGTCCCTTGGGGGACACCTCAATGTGCTCCACGTGATGGGGAATGCCAACTAACCAGAGCACAAGCTATAGTAATGCGAGAGGCAAGATAACCTTAGTGGAGTCTTTTTACCCAGTTTTTACGGGGTCAGGCCAAGCCAAAAACCAAAGGAAAATATCTAATAAACGATTTTATTGAATGAAAGTCTCACACACGAATGCAATCACTCACACACTCACTGAAGATCTATTAAGAAGCAAAAGAGAGGAAACTGGATAGGGGAATAGTGAAGGGGTTGCAGCTGGGGTAATACTGCACCTTTTCCTGAAGTCCTTGGCCTGGGAAAACAGTGGAGAAGTGGGGCTCAGCACGGAGATGGCTGAGGGGATTACTCAACAGACAGAGAAACAGTCTGCTGGGATGACTGGAAGTGATCCAAAGAAACACTCAAAAACCGGGACTATTTGTAGGGGAAAAAGTACCTGGAGGACTAATCCTTTTCCGGGGAGAACAATGGGTGTTGCAGCGAGAACGAAGCTCCACAATGGTAACTTCCTTTGCATGATGGGATTACACAGTGTTGCCAAAGTCTCCAGATCTTCGGCTGCGTTTGGTTGTGGTGTGATTTCATGTAAATGGTCTTATCTTGATAGGATATTTGCTCAACTTGGGGCAACCACGCTAATCCTCTCAAGTCGGCTTCTCGGGGTTGAGGACCCTTTGTTTACACAGCTTGAGGTCTCCTGGGGCTACGTGACTGGGGATTTTACTGGCCTGACCTGGTTTTCGGTTGTTTGACCGTGACTGCCTATGTTCTCATCCGGGCGACCTCTCAGGCACACGGAATCATGTTTAATGTCAAAATTGTAGACCTCGGAATAGGGTTTTTCCAGTGGAGTAACACTGAAACCAAGTCACTATCTCTGCCTAACCAATTTCACCTAACTGGTTTGAAAATAAAATGAATACAACATTTACTCTTCATTGGAATGTGGAGGGGAAAATACAGCAAACTGCAACCTCCTTTCTAATATACGCATTGCAGGTGAACAGTTCTAACACTCTGTTTTCATTGGATCATTGCAATAATATCCTAACCAAGTAAGCATTGGCTTGGGAATTCCAGTGTTTTTGGTTAAGATTTAATTATATTTTATGACTAGGTTGTATAATTATTAACTTACAGCAGACTTAACATAGCTCCCTTTCCCATATTAACTGTGGTAAATTATGCCCTTTCAAGCCTTTCAGTTCAAACCTCCAGCTACTGCTCCTTGCAAATTTTGTACAAAGTAGATTTTATTTCTTGTTGCCCAGTGAAACACACAGTGTGTGCGGGACACTTTTCACACACGCTTTCTATTTGAGGGAGAGAATATGTACATGTATACTGTATGAAATGTAGTATGGATGTTCTTCCCATTGCTTTTCCTCCCTGTACGTTGGTATAATCCAGTAAAAGTTACAGTTCTGATGAAAGATATAATCCTTCTGTGTGCTCTTTTGGAGGAAGGATGTGTGCAAACTGGAGGAAGGAACATCAACAATTTAAGATGTTTAGATGACACTATACTTGTTGTGTACTTCCAAGTATTTACAACCTATGATGACCTTAAGGTGACTCTATTACAGAGTTTTCTTGGCAAGATTTTTTCAGAGGAGTTTTGCCTTTTGCCTTCCTCTGAGCCTGAGAAAGTATGATTTGCCCAAGGTCACCCAGTGGGTTTCCATGGTTGAGCAGGAATTCATATCCTGTTCTCTGGAAACCATTACACCATGCTGGCTCTCATACTTCTAGCAGAAAATAGCAAAGACTTAGCAAAGACAACTATTGAGGAAGGACAAGGAAGACATTGCAAATGCAGCTTTACAGCTGAACATGAAGAAAACAAAAATAATGTTTTCATCTGCCATCAAGTCAACATCAACTAATGGTGACCCTATGAATGGGAGACTCCAAGTCACCTTATCATCAACTGCCCTACTCAGGTATTGCAGACTCAGGCCTGTGGCTTCCTTGATTGAGTCTCTCCATCTGTAATGTGGTCTTCATCTTTTCCTATTGCCTTTTGCCTTACCAAGCATTATTGTCTTTTCTAGTGTGTCATGTCTTCTCATGATATGTCCAAAGTATGACAGTCTTAGTTCAGTCATTTTGGCTTCTAGGGAGAGTTCAGGCTTGACTTTCTCTAGGACCCATTTTATTGATTGATTGATTGACTGATTGATTGATTGCAGTCCAGGGTATTTGCAGAACTCTTCTCCAGCACTGCGCTTCAAATAAATTGACTCTCTTATGTCAGGTTTCTTCAGCTTTCACAACCATACATAGAAATACAATGGCATGGGGAATCCTAACTTTAGTGTTCAGTGACATATCTCTACACTTCAGGATCTTATCTAGTTCCTTCATGGCTGCTCTTCCAAGTCCTAGGCCATTTCCGCACTACACTGTTAAAGTGCTATTATTCCACTTTCAACATCCTATGGTATCTTAGGGTTTGCAGTTTAGGGAGGAGCATTTAGAATTCTTAGCCAGAGAGCTCTTTGGCCTCGGTAAACTACAAACTCCAGAATTCCCCAGGATGTTGAAAATGGAATAATAGCACTATAACAGTCTAGTGTGGAAATGGCCCTAGTCTTTGTCTGATTTCTTGACTGCAGCTTCCACTCTGAGCCTAGGTGTGAATAATATTGTTGTAAAATTATATAAATAACCTGTGGTTATTATTTTTATTTCTTCAGTGTTAAATTACAAACCTACCTTTGTACTTTGTTCCTTGACTTTCTTCAGTAACTGTTCCAGGTCTTCGCTATTTTCTGCTAGTAGTATAGTGTAGTCTGCATATCTTAAACTGTTGATGTTACTTACTGCAGTTATCACATCTCCTCACTGCCAGATTCCCAAATAGGCAAGCAGAAAGATCACACCTCATCAGGATTGTAACTTTTTACAAATTTATTAAGGTTTTGGAGAATTGCTCCCTTTTTTGACTATTCCATATCCTCCAACTGCCTTTTTTTGGCAGGAACGGTCCCAATTAATCCTATGTCACCGCACTTTTTCAGCTGCTTTTAAAATGTCCCAGTTTCTTCTCTTCCTTCCACTTTCTCCCTTTGTCCTCAGCTTACTTCAGTTGCTGCAAACTGAGGGCCTTTCCACACTACACTGTTATCGTGTTATTATTCCACTTTCAACATCCTGTTGGTTGCTGGGGTTTGTAGCTTACTGAGGTCAAAGAGCTCTCTGGCTGAGAATTCTAAATGCCCCTCCCTAAACTGCAAACTTCAGGATTCCATAGGAGGTTGAATGTGGAATAAAAGCACTGTGACAGTGTAGTGATGAAATGGCCCTAGTCAAAGCCCTTAACCATACTGGTATCTACTTTAATATATATATATATATATTTTTCTCCAACATTGCTAACCAGAGCAGCAAGGGGCCAAGAGTTTGATGTAGTGATACACAGGAAGGGAGGGGAAAGGCTAAGTGACTTGTCAACAGTACTTTTGTTTTCCTCAGTAAAATTAACAGCATCCTCCTTCCATGGCTGCTTGGATGAAATAAAAAGATTTAAAAAGAAAGAGTAATTAGGTGCTTAATCAAGACTAACCTGGCTGAATTATGGTCATGGATATGCTAATTTAATACTACTAACTCCTGAACACACTTCTTGGTTTAATCTATGGTGGCAGGAAGTATAGTGAAACAGTGTAGAAAATGGCAAAAATCTCCCAGGATATGGTACCTCTTCAGTTCAGCTGAGTAGGCAGGAATACACAGGGTTAACAATAGACCTCTCTTCTGCTGTCAACTCTAGAGTGCTACATATGTCTTTATCAAGTCTGAAACCTAACAACCACCCTGTAAGATGAGTCAATGTTCTTACTATTAGAAGTGCAAAAAAAGTTTAGTACTGAAGAGTACTAGTTCTTGTCCAACTCTCTGTGATGAAACTGATACTCCAAGTGTTGTCCCCGTGGTAAACCCTGTCCCGGGGTCTACAACTTTGATATAAAGTTAATCTAACCCACCAGAGAGGTCACCCGGATGAGCATGTAGGCAACCACGGCTGTATGATCAAAAGAACCAGGTCAGGCCAGTAAACTCCCCAGTCACGTAGCCACAGGAGACCTGAAGCTGTGCCAACCCATAGTGGACAAAAGATCATCACTCTTTAAGGAGCCAACTTGAAGGGATTAAGAGTTTTCCCACTAAGTTGGGCACTGGAAGCAATAAAATCTCATCAGGCAAAATCCATCTACATAAATTCATGCTGAAACCCAAAGATCCTGATACTTGGGTAACACCTTGTTATCTTCCAATATCAAAGAAGGTGCCGGTGTGAAGTTGTTTTCCGTTGCTGTCCCCTTCGTTCTCCTCAGGAGAGGACTTGCCCTCAAGGTAAATTTTTCCTACAAATAGTCCCCGTTTTTCACTAGTTCTTTGGATACCTCTCAGTCATACCAACTGACCATTCCCCCCTACCAATAGCCGCGTGATCCCCTCAGTGTCTTTTCACTGAGTTCTTTTTCTTTCTCTGCTTTCTGGACCAAGGACTTCGGGAAAAGGTGCAGTATCACCCAAACTACGAATCCTTCAACAATCCCTCTATCTTATTTCCCCTCTTTATTTCTCTTTAGCCCTTGGATGTGCGTGTGAGTGTTTGCGTTGATGAGTGCTACTACTATTTAATAAAGTCATGCATTGGACTTTTTGTGTGATTTCCGACTGGGCCTGACCCTGTAAAAACTGTGTAAAAGAACTCGCTAGCTTACCCTGCCTCTTGCATTGCTATTGCTTGTGCTCCATTGAGCTTATTTTCCCAATCACTTGGAGCATACTGAGGTGTCCCTCGGGGACACCCAGATTTCAGGGTAACAAAAGGATGTTTTTCACCTCTTTGCTTCCTGCCAGTCCCCTGTTAGCTGCCCCAGAGACTGCAGCTGGATTGGCTTAATAGCTGCAATAACACTGCTTATAATAAAGCCTTTTTCTTTAAGCAGGATATCTGATACACACTTGTTGCACTCACTATCCATTAATTGATCCCCATCCTGAAGATGTCAAAACTGAGGCTGAGAAAACTCAGCTTTGTACCAAGGCCACTTTATAAAGGTATGGTAAGAGTCAGAATTCAAACCAGGAACTACCTATTTCAAGTGTAGCTTCTTTGCTATCAGATGTTCCAGCAAAACAAAGCAAATTACACCTTCTTTGCAAAACAAAACAAAAAACTGAGAAAGGAGTTACCAATACAATGTATCTGATGTTTAGGAAGCCACTGTGTCAACATATTGAGGCAAGTGCTTTTATGTTTTCACTTATGTTTACTGTCACTCCTGTGTAAAAGAGGCCCTGGGCTCACAACATTACTTTTAAAATGCAAACAGTTCCAGGGCTCCTAAAAGCAGTTAGTTATCACAATAATTGCACTTTTTAAAAGGAACTCTTTGGCTGGAATCCTGTTGGTGTCTTAGGCATGGATACATTCCATTGTGGAAGTAGTTGGACATTTTCAGTGATGTTACTAGGGTTGATGTCACTCACTGTGGTAACTCAGTGTCATCGCCATGGAGCCATTTCCATTGGGGAACCAGAATTCCAAGGGTTCTGGTCTAGCATTGCAGGGATCTGCTGTCCAGGTGTCTGATCCATCAGTCTGGCTGATCACGTACAAAGGCACTGGGGATCTTATCACACATAATCTAGTTGCCACCTTTTGGGACAAATGGAGGGCAGTGGGAGAAGGGAAAGAGGGCAAGATTGGCTGGAGGAGAGTGACAGGAGAAACAGTGTTGGGAGCCCCAGGAAAGGAAGCTATTCTCCAGGTCCAGACCGGGGCATGCCCTAGAACTGTGGGGGAGAATGGTCCTGGTGGCTGAGGGATGTGGAGAGAGGCGTGAAGAAAAAGAGGGGAAGATGCTGGGCAAAGGAGAAGATGCATGGCAATCACAGAGGCTGCACATGTACGTGATGAGTGTCCCTCCCTGGGGCTCACCCACCACCACACTTCTGTTGGGAAGGCAGCAGCAGTAGCAGCAGTCCCCCGCTTCACTTACTCACTCACCTGCCTAAATCAAGCCAGGGTACGCCTGACGCTGCCAGCACCATTCCCATTTCTAGTTTTGAAGCTCAGCTCCTGAGGACGCCCAGCTCTACCATGCTCCTTGCCTCCTGCTGTCTGATCCAGAGCTGCTGGAATCACCACAGGGGCGTGGCTGGGGTGTGAGGAAAGAGAACAGAGAAAAAAAGGGGGCAATTATCTTACATGAAGCTATGTGGGCTTTTGTGGAGAGAGGAAGGGAAGACAGAAGAGGCAGCCGGTCATTGTGGTATCATCTTCCCTCTGATGGTGTCAACTGGTGCTGCCTGCACCCCCTGTGTAACACCACTGGACATTTTAATCTGCTGTGGAATAACTGTATTCAGTTCAAGATTAGAGTAATAGAGCTGTACGTGCACTGCCACTGTGCATGACGCACAGGGTACGTCCAGACACACATTCGAGTTGCACTGCATTTGGTAGCATAACGCTACCATTCAACACAAGAATTGTATAGCACAAAACCATGATGTGGGATCTTGGCTTTTATCTTTCTCATTTCTCAAAGGTAACAAAATAGTTTCCTTTAAAGCACATTTTAAAAGTATGAAGCTACAAGGTGCAATACAAAAGCCCACTCTGCCTTCTACTCTCTGGTGACCTCAATAGTTACAGCAGAACATGGTGCATGGCACAAGCCATCACCTGAACCATGGGATACTCTTGTTCCACCATTTACTAAGAGCATATCCCTATAAATGTAAAAGTCATTAAAATTAATTACTCACAAAAGGGGTGAAATTATTGCTTGTAAAGTTGCAGTCATAATACAATATAGTTATGTCATGGCTATAAGGAATTGAATTAATGATAAATAATTCTTTATTTGTAACAAATTGGAAGAATAGGCAGACACAGATCCATCACGCACAGGCCCAATAATGAAAGAAAAGCCTTCCCTCCATCTCAATTGCCACTGTGGCCTTAATGGGAGAGAACAGTAACCACCAGCCAGCATCTGCTACACATCTCCTCCCCCATTTCTATCCCCTTTTCCTTGTGTGTCCTTGTAAACTTGAGGGCAAGGAACTGTAAACTTGACAATTGTAAACTGCTTGTGTAAAGCATCATGCACACTGATAGAGCTGTATAAATTAATGACAATGATGATACTTCTAAGCTCTGGTACCAATGACTGCATATAATATGCCACTGTATGATTGCTGTTTTGTGCTGCCATTTTAAAAACTTGAGCATCAGGGCGATTTCTAGTCCTCTTTTGACTCCTGCTGTCCCTAAAATTCTTTTGTACCTCTCGAGTGAAAAACAATACAGCTTGGTGCATGACTAGTCATGAGATGTTGGTTTCAAATGGTAACACCAGGCTGCCAAGTAGCAGCTCAGCTCTGAACTAGGGATGCCCACATTTTATGTCATCAGAAATTCTTCTTTCAGGAGGCAGTCTGAATGAAGTCAGTGTTACCCAGCACTCAAGACTTCATCATAATGGAATATATACATTTGGTTGTACTCAGGTCATTGAAGAGAAAGAGAAACCTCTCTTAAAATGGAGGAAAATCTCTCCTGCACACACAACGTCTGATAGGTCAAGCTCCGGGATTCTGGGAATTTCCATCACTGAACTCTTTTAGTGAGCAAGGGACTGAAAATGAGTAAGGGACTGAGAAAGATACATGTGTTATTGCAGTTTAGACCTCCTTGGAGACACCTCTAGATATCATTTTGATATCAATAATTTGGCTTTCTTCCACCATCCCTCTCCACATGTTTGAGAGGCCCCTGGACAAGCACAGAACTAGGCTCGGCCATCAAACGCTGCAATATCCCAAAACAATACAGGCAGGCCAGAAATAGCCAAATCACCACTTTAGGAGACCTCTCTGCAAACACCCTCATTACGTATGCACGCTGTTTTACAAAGGACTCCCTGCCCCGAGCAGGTAACTTGGCAAGCTAGAAGCTTAACTGCCAAGCACTGAGCATTTGCATACAGTCTACCTCTTTGTCAAATCGGACTTAACTCAATCATGCTAAATGGTGACCTTTCGGAGACATTGTCTTGTACCCAAAACTCATTGTTGTCCCCGAGTAAGGCATAGCCTGCAGTCACACTTCTCCCTATAAAACCCCCTGATTCTGAGACCTTCCTCGGATCGCTCCTGAGTTCCATCCCTCCTTGCTGCTGCTTTGCCTGGGCGAGCCTTCCCCTCAGCTCCAGTAGCTGAGACCGCAGCAACCTCCGATCGCTCCGGACTTCCATCCAGTCTTGCTGCCGCTTTGTTTGGCGAGCTGTCCCCTCAGTTCCATGTACTGAGACTCCAGACCAACGAACTCAAGCTTCAGGACAGGTGTCGTATCACCCAAACCAACTATCCCTCTGAAAATCCCGCTATCTTACTCACACCTTTATTTTCCTTTAGTTAATCTGTGTGCGTGTATTGCTTACATTGTGTGCCTGCATTTAATAAAGATCATTCATTATTTTCCAACCGGTCTGCTCCTTGACTTGGCCTGACCCCGTAAACACTGGGTTACAAGATCCGGCTAAGTTACCCTGCCTCTTGTAACGCTAAGCAGTGCTCTGAGCTAATTTTCCCCACCTATAGTTGAGCACATTTTGGAGTCCCTCACGGGACCCCCAGTAAACAGGGTAACACATGCCAGGAAAGGCAGGTGGAAAATAAACCCCAAATACCATATTCAAACCCTAAGCAGCGAGGGAGATAATCATCAAATCTTCGGGAGTTAACAAACAGATACTTATGGGTAATTTCCATATATATCATGCTAGTACTATACATATTACTCTTATTAGTTCTCTCTCCACAGAATATATTCTTTGGATCTACAGTTATTGGGCTCTTTAGTTAGGTTGCTAGATAAGGGGTATTAATTTTAGACCCATTTGTTAAAATGCTACAGGTGGCAAATGCCCACTTTTAAACCTGTCAGTATAGTCACTGACATTCTTACTATGAGTACTGCTCAGGTTTGGCTTATTACTTTCGCTACTCCCATTTCAGAACACATTTCCTTAGGGAGAGTCTCTTCTTAATTCAGTGGGAGTTCACATTAACAACTGAAGCCTTTGTGAAGTTAAATTTTAAAAACATCAACAAGACATTTTATAGTGATTGTTCTGTTTGAAATGGGAAACGCAAGGCCGTTAACACTGGATGTGCATGATGCTAGTTACTTTCCCTCCACCTACACGTGCTGTTTTGAAACCTTATTATAGCGACCTAATACAATTTTGGGCTAAATTCAATCCCTGCAAAATATAAGAGCAATGCACTGTACCCTTAAAAAATAAATTTCATCTGAAACATAAGCCATTACTGCACTACACTGTTATAGTGCTATTATTCCACTTTCAACATCCTATGGAATCCTGGGGTTTGCAGTTTAGGGAGGGACATTTAGAATTCTTACCCAGAAAGTTCTTTGGCCTCTGTCAACCACAAACCCTAGAATTCCACAGGATGTTGAAAGTGGAATAATAGCACTATAACACTGTAGTGCAGAAATGGCCATAGACGTTACAGTAAATATAGCCTCCTGGCAGGCATATGCACATGTATTGTTACAGTAGTCTACAAGGTACGTAGCAAACAGCCTTATATTGTCCTGTGTCAGAACATTGGCCACATAGTCCAGTATTGTCTCAGACTAGTACTGACTCCCCAGGTTTTCAAACATGAGTCTCCTCTGTGCTATCTGGAGATTCCATTATTATCTGGTGGTCTTTCCCCATCTAAATATTATCCTAATCTCACTCTTTTCAGCTGCTGAAATCAGACAGGACTGGCTGTGTTTGGGGCAGTACGGTGCTTCAGTGACGTATGGCTCCCCAAAGTAGTTTTCTGTTTGTGTTGTGAGGGATGCTTTAGCAGTTTAGCAGATAATATCAACTTTTTGGTATACTGGCTGTAAAGGAGGCAGACTGACATGAAGGCAGCCAAATCATGGGCCATTTCCGCACTAGCCTGTTATAGCGTTATGATTCCACTTTCAACATCCTATAGAATCCTGGGGTTTGCAGTTTAGGGAGGAGCCACTTGGCCCCTCCCTAAACTGCAAACCCCAGGATTCCATAGGATGTTGAAAGTGGAATCATAACGCTATAACAAGCTAGTGCGGAAATGGCCATGGTTCAGAGTGGCTGTGAAGGGCCCCCGGAGAGGAACAGAGTGTATCAAAAGGCACAGTCTTGCCTCAGAAAGATTCAGACAGGGTATGAAGGAGACAGGCTGTGAGAAATAGGGTCTGAAGCAGGTAGGATTTTGACCTGGCACTGACAGAGTGAAGTCGGCAGAGAGTCTTTAGGCTGACAGAGACAGGATTATGGATTTAAGGAAGAAGGGAGAACTACCTATGGTATGGAGAAGCTTGAAAGAATATATATTATTAGCAGTTCTTTTTCTCTCTCTGCTGTATCCAATAAACATGCTCCTACTGTTGTTTTAAACTTGTCTCTCTGTCAAGCTTGAATTGGAGTCAAGCCACTCATACTGAAATGCAGTGATGTATTTAAGTCTTTTACTCCAAGTCTCAAGTCTCAAGTCTCTAACTTCGAGTCTCAAGTCAAGTCTCAAGTCCTTGAAATATACTTTCAAGTCAAGTTTCAAGTCAAGTCTCAAGTCTGGAAGCTAACTTTATACCCTAAACAAAATTCCAGAATTTCTGGACAGAGTCAAATAAAGTCAGTTTTAACAATTTAAGAGAGTCAGCCCTCCATGTTTGCAATTTTGCCACCTGCAGCTTCAGAAGTGGGGAATAGGATCCTTCTTACTCCCGCTTTCCAAAGCTGGAGGCTTTTGTGCCAATGGGCATAAAAGAGTCTGCAACTTCAGTAGTGGGGAACATGATCCTTCTTCTTACTGAAGCTTCAAAAGCTTTAGAAGGAAGGCTCCTTCCTCCTCAAGCCTGTTGCCTAACACAGGCCATTTCCACACTAGGCTGTTATAGCGCTATGATTCCACTTTCAACATCCTCTGGAATCCTGGGGTTTGCAGTTTTGGGAGGGGCTGGCCGGCCCCTCCCGAAACTGCAAACCCCAGGATTCCAGAGGATGTTGAAAGTGGAATCATCGCGCTATAACAGGCTAGTGCGGAAATGGCCACATTTGCTGTTCCCCTCTGAGAAATGCATCCTGTGCTCTGGCAGTGAGTCTTGTCTTCTGCTCTTAAGAAAAGTTTTAGGAGGCTCCTCCAATATGTGGCAGGGACAGGCTGCTGAGCAGACCTCAAGCCCACCTCAAACCCATTGCCTAACCCTCTTGCTGTTCCTCTGTGAGAAATGCACCCACACTTTGGGCTTGAGACAGATTATCATGCGACCAGTAGGCAAAAAGAGGTGGAAGCATTATTCAAAGTTGTAGAGTTTCTAGATGAATGTACTATGTTACTGAACCAAGTCAGTCACTAAAAATATACAAGTCTTGAGTTGAGCTGAGTCAGTGCATAATTTATTACCAAGTCAAGTCCAAGTTGAGTCACTGAAGTGACTTAAGTCCGACGTGAGTCTGAGGCCATTTCCACATTACACAGTTATAGCGCTATTATTCCACTTTCAACATCCTGTGGAATCCTGGGAATTGCAGTTTAGGGACAGATATCTTTGGCCTCAGTAAACTGCAAACCCCAGAGTTCCACAGGATGTTGAAAGTGGAATAATAGTGCTATAACAGTGTAGTGCGGAAATGGCCTGAGCCAGTCGACTCGAGTCTACATCACGGCTGAAATGAAAGAATTAACACAGCCATATAGCCACAAGTCTATATTTATAGGGTTGACCTGAGGCCCAATAACTGAATCCAGCAATAATTGGAGAAACAAGGGCAGAGTGAGTGGTGAGATTCCTAGGGGTTGGAGTTTTAGGGGCAGCCTAGGTAAAGAGATCTGTCACATTGGTAATCGCAGTCTCGGTTTAGCAAATAATGCCAGCTTTCTTACAGGCTGGAAGTCATGGAGGGCACTTGCAAATGGATCCTGCCATACTGTTTCATCATCACCAAATCATTTATTTCTTGCCTTTTTCTCAATATGACCAGAAAAATTAAAACAAATACAGATAAAACACATACAGAAACATAAGTAAATACATATAAAACACTATTGTTAAAATGAAATTTAATCATCCATCAAATTAAAATAATTTAAAACCAATCCATAAAGAAAGATAAAAACTAAAGATAAATAAGGAGTTTTGAGGAAAAAAATGTGCAAACAATGTTCTTGGTTGATGGCAAAAGGAAATTGATAACATTTTCTTTGTTCTTTTCTTTCTTTGTTCCTTTTATCTTCTTCTCTTTTTCCCTCTGTTTTGATTATTTTGTTAGTTCTAACTATGTGAACTTTTATTCAATATATTTGTAATGGCTTTTAGTAAAAAGTTGATAAAAAAGCAGATAAAACAGCACACTGTTGAAAACCTGCAGTCAGTTCCTAGAAACCTGTTGGAATAGAAGAGCTGCAGTTTTGTCCATATCCTCCTGTAAGTGCTGAATTTCCTTCTAATTCCAGGAGAAATTAGAAGACCAGGCTTGGTGAATCAAGGATCCAACTTTATTGAAAGAAATGCATTTCTGTCCCATGCCCTGAGAGATCAGAATCTGATCAGAATGGAAGCCCTGAGCTCAGTGCATCTGCACTCTAATACTGTATCCTGAAAATATCCAGGGTAATTTTCCATCCAACCAACATTTCTAGCAGATGTTAAAGTTAGCTTTCCAGGCCAGGCATTTAAACCATCATTTTGCAGATTTCTTGCATGTAAACAATCCATTCCTTGTTCCTTGCTATCAGAAAGTCCTTAACACTTTGTGTGTTTGGGGGGGGGGGCAGATACTGTATTCTGGGTGTAACTTTTCCTGTGTCAGTTGGTTTTCCTGGAGGAAAAGTCCTGGAAGCTAAGGCACACAGTTCTATAGAGATCCAAGCCATTTTCTAAGTTTGCTCAAGCAAAACCATAGTGCCCTCCTCCTTCAGTACCAGTGCAATAAAAACATATTTAGATCTGATAATGTGTTACACCATTATTTATACAACAGTTCAGTCAGTGACAATGAATACTGGCATGGCATATCTTAGGAAAAATAAGTAACAGTACAATCTTTAAACTGGACGCGGTAATGGCTCTATCTGTTTAGACAGTACCACCAGATGGGATATTCAGGACCAGAAGTGTTGCCCCCAACTTTGCCCCTTACACAGTTCTAGCACTGTGCTTCTAATTTAACTGCCATGTTTTCATCCTGTAGAAGCTTGGGATTTGCATTTTAGGGAGAGGTATTTGGAATCCTCAGCCAGAAAGCTCCAGTTCCTCAGCAAACGACAAACCCCAGGGTCCAATGGAATAGAGGAATCATAGTGCTTTAACTGTGTAATGCGAGAAGGTCCCTTGACAGTGTTTAAACCAGTGGTGGACAACACATGGCAAATGGATACAACTTGCCCCCCTTCCCGGCTCCTAGGCCCTTTCACACTACATTATCATAGTACTATGATTCTGTTTTGCTGCCATGACAACATCTGGGGTTTGCAGTTTAGGGAAGGGTATTTAGAATTCTCATAGAGCTCCAGTGCCTCACCAGACAACAAACCCCAGGATTCCATAGGACATAGCCGTGGCAGTTAAAGTGAAATCATAATGTTATAACTATGCAGTGTGAAAGGGGCCTTGGTTTGATTTGCTTTCTCCGGCTCAAGAGCCACTCACATCCCTAGATATTTTTGAAGTAAAGTATCACACACATGGAAATTTCATCACACATGATTCACCTTCAGAATAGGACAAAAAGAACCTTGTGTGCCTTGCTGTCATGAAAGAGATGGAGGCTAAAAGTAGAAGTGGATTTCTGATCCCTTACATAATTGGAAGGGTTGGTGAAGCCCATGGTGGGGCAAAACTGACCCCTAGAATTTCTCTATTTCTAGGGAAGTCATGTCAGCAGCATCCCATTTCCTGAGATTTCAAAGCCAGATCATGAGACAATGGGGAAGTTCCTTGTGATATTACAGCACTGAAGCTGGCAGCAGCTGTGAAAACGGTTCCAAAGTGTTTCTGGACCACTAGATTCTGAAAGCAGGTTCAAGGAGAATCTGAGTGAAGCTCAGTGAGCTGGGTAATATGGCAGCTGAGAGCTGGGGGAAATATTTTTGTGGCCATGTAGGTGATCAAACAAGCCCTACAGCTACAGCAGCTGTGGCCATGCCTGCTGCTTGAACTCCATGTGGCTTTCCCTAGAGCACATGTAGGAGGTACGGACGGAGATTTTCTCTGCGCTTTGTTGATGCTATCAAGAAGGCTTATGAGTTACAATGCTGGCACTCCACTTCCTGCTTTCTCCACAAGCCACAGTAGTCCAAAGCATGTTATCTCACCATCTCACACCCTCTGTACCCTCCTGGTTTTTTGGTGGGCCAGTGCTGAGTCACCACAACACACCTTCAAGCTGAGCCTGTGAGACTTGGTGCCAGCTGATAATGGGTGAAGGTGGATGCCAAGACTTTAAAGGCTACTTCATTGAAAAAAACATGGACTTTCTCCCTTGCTTGTCACCCAGCCCTGAGAAGTATCTCCCTGTCCGAAGAACTGGAAATATATTACAATTCTTGGAGACTTTCACTAGCCCATAACTCTAAAGCAACTCTAGTTTATACCCATATGAGAAAAAACTGGTATTACCTACATTTGCTCCTTGTAAGTCCCTTAGTTTATTCTATTTAGAGATGTTACCATTTTGTTGCATTCTGCATGATATTTTCTATAGTTGAAATCTTGAGCCCTTCCACATTATACAATTATAGCACTATGATCCCACTTTAACTGCCATGGCTGCATCATATAGAATCATATAGCATCATATGGAATCCAGCAGCTTGTAGTGTAGTGAAGCACTATTGCTCTCTGGGTGTGAATTCAACCATTCCCTATACTGGTTGATGACTGACTTAATGGCAATTAACAACAACGACAAACTGCAGATCCCAGAATTCCATTGGATGGTACCATGACAGTTACAGTGGAATTGCCGTGCTATAATTTGTAGTGTGAAGGGGCCTTTTCCCCATATGTGGATTCTTAACAACTGAGTGACAGAAAGTTTGTAGGTAGTTTCTCTCATAGCATTTGAAGGTAGAAAATGCACCCACTGAAGTTCTGGCTGTCTTACTGCTAGGTGCTGCTTGTATACTAGGTGAAGCTGCATGTGGGTAATTCATTCTTGTCAAGCATCTAATACAAATCCTGATCCCTCTACTCTTGAACAAGAGACTAAGCAACTTTTTCTCTTGTGAGGTACATGGTGCTGCAGCAGTGCTGAGGCCTAGCAGCATTAAGATGAAAAGAAAAAAAAATGGAGTCCTCTGTCAAATGGAAGGAGTCACACTACAGCTAAGAGATGAGGCCCATGCACCGTGCAAGCCTAATCAACTCCAATTACATGAGTTATATCATTCAAATGCAATCTTTGTCCTTTATTTTCAAAACACTTTGCCTTTCTACATGCGTTTGCACTAGTTCAGACAGAAGCCCTTCTCAGGGCAGAATACAAAACAGGAAGGGAGCACCGGCCGGCCCCTCCCAAAACTGCAAGCCCCAGGATTCCATAGGATGTTACAAGTGGAATAACAGCGCTATAACAGTCTAGTGAGGAAATGGCCTAAGTGTTGATGAGCCAGAGTGGTACAGTGGTTTGAATGTTGGACTAGGACAATGGAAGAATCCCTGCTTGGCCACGGAAACCCAGTGGGTGACTGGGCAAGTCACACTCTCTCATCCTTAGAGGAAAACAGTGGCAAACTCCCTCTGAACAAATCTTTCCAAGCCAAGAAAATCCTGTGATAGGGTTGCCTTAGGGTTGCCATAAGTCGAAAATGACTTGAAGGCACAGAACAACAAATAAATGTTTTATACCCTATTTTTACTGTCAGTGAATGTTCTTGATGCTCAAACAACACAGGTTGTCCATTCTCCCCCCTCTTAGACAATCAACCTGTGTTTTCCCTCACTTCTTTCTCCCAGAAACACAAGCGCATAAATATTTGCATTTTTTGAGCCTTGCAAAGTTGCAGCTGTTTTGGGTCTCCAGCATGCCCAACCTGGGTATGCTTGAACTATGGAATTTGCTACTATAAGATGTGGTGAAAACCAGCGATGTCCACTGCAGTCTTATCCATGTCTATTGAGAAATATGAGTTGACTACAACTTACTTCCCAGTAGTTAAGTATGGGATATGAGCATTAGATGCCTTTATAAAGGATGTGTGAGGCTACAGTGCCATGTAGTTGTGATAGCTATACAAGAGGTACCTCCAAGATCAGAAGCTGCCAACTGCAGGAGAACCACAGTAGAAGAAGTCAGCATAGTAACATTGTGAGCTTTCTGGTCATAGGGCATTTAGATGGCAATAGGATGTTTAACCAGCCAGACCTTCGGGCTGATGTAGGAAAGCTTTTATTTTTACTTCACAATCTCCCTTGGCAGTATGTTCTAGTGCAAAATAGTAAATGGAAAGGTCTGGTTTTTTTTTTGCAGTTTGCATAAGGAACAAACAGAGGTTGTAGTTATAAGTTTAGGTTTATTAGGTCTGTATAACCAAAACCAATTAGGGTTGCCAATACAACAGAAACAAACGAAACAGTCTTTCCTTGTCCTATGCTCTAACAGAGGTGTGGTATATAGAAACCAGCTTCTTATGGCACAGATTTTTTAGAGAACATCTGCCTTCCTCCTCCTGATCCTCTTCTTGTCCCCCTCCCCCAGTGACTTCTGTTGGCTAGCTCTTCACTCTGTTAATTTCTGAAGATCATATTGCTTCTAAAGCAGGACAGGACAAATTCGGCTGACTAGAGGGGCTCATATCAGCCCACAAAGGTTTCAAGTGGGTTCCTTTCCCAAAAGAATGGTCCCTGAGGCCATGGCTCAATAAATTACCCCCCACCCCACCCCAATAGAGGAAAGCAGGAGAAGCCAGATGCCTTTTCAAGGAGCTGTGTCTGCCCTTTGGCCAGTCGCCACCCACCCTGCACCAGTGGTTTGAAATGTGAACAGATTGCAATATATGCACGAGAGCATGGTGGGAGGATGCATCCAATGCTGAAACTGTATGCCAGTAATGTTGGCAGCCTTGGCCATTTCAGGCTGTAATCCTCCTCATTACTTGCACATCCTCATCCATATCCATTTATCAATTGCTTTTACTGCCTTTCCTCTCGTGAATTAGTGGAGAGGCTCTCTCTGCCCCATATTACCTTCCCAACCTGGGCCATTTCCGCACTACACTCTTATAGCGCAATTATTCCACTTTCAACATCCTATGGAATCCTGGGGTTTGCAGTTTCAGGAGAGGCCGGCTGGCCCCTCCCAAAACTGCAAACCCCAGGATTCCATAGGATGTTGAAAGTGGAATAATCGTGCTATAAGAGTGTAGTGCGGAAATGGCCCCTGCTGAGAGACAATGACTGGCCTGACATCACCTTGAGCTTCATTGTCTGGGAAGGATCTACCACATCTCTGGCTGACATCAGTGTCTGCCTCTCACAGTTGCATGGAATCCATCTGGCTCTTGGTTCAAAATAATTTCCCCACACCTGTTCTGAAGTGACAGATCAGGAGCTACTTTCGGAAAAGGGCAACCCTGAAACCAAATGACAATATTCTATTTGGATCCAAGGCCCTTTCACACGACATACTTATAGCACTGTGATTTCACTTTAAGTGCCATGGCACCTGGGATTTGTACTTTGGTGACACACTTGAGGACTCCAGCTGAGAAATCTGAACACCCCTCCTTAAACTGCAGATTCTATGTATGGATGGGAAAGCTGGACAGCGAAGAAAGCTGACAGGGAAAAAAAATCAACAAATTTGAAATGTGCTGGAGAAGAGTTTTACGGATGACATGGACTGCTAAACAGACAAATTAATGGGTCCTAATGCAGATCAGTCTTGAACTCCCCTGGAAGTCTACATGACTAAACTGAGACTGTTGTACTTTGGATGTATCACGAGATGATGTTACTCACTGGAAAAGACAATAATGCTTAGTAAAGTGGAAGGCAGTAGAAAAAGAGGAAACTGCATTACAGGTGAATCATCTTGATCAAGGAAGCCATGGCCCTGAGTTTATAAGACCTGAGCTGGGCATTTGATGACACAGGTTCTTGGATGTCTCTCATTCATAGAGTCACCATAAATCACTTGATCACAAAGAAAAACAACAAAGGATTTGCTTGGATGTTACTATTGAAATTGAAATAGGATCATAGTGCTACAATTGTGTAACAGGGCTCCACTCTTTTGTTTGTGTGTGGAAACTCTTCTAAACTCAGCTGTATTTATTAAAAAATCAGCTCCTCTTGCTTCACTACATATACTTCCCACACCCTGCTGTGCATGGGAAGTATGGTCATCCCTCTACATTGGCTAGAGTTAGGGGCACAGGACCCACGTCAAAGTGGAAAAAAACATGAATAACTCTTAAGCCCTCCCAAGCCATATTTAACATATAAAAAAGTATGATCACCATATTCAAGCCCCCATGGATTCCTTTCAGGCAATAGGGTACCTTCACAAGGCAGAAGTGGGTGGGTGGGTGGGTGGGTGCGGGTTACTGCCACCTCCACTGCTGCCCCACATCATTTTTAAGAGGGACTTACAAGCTTGGCTCGCAGTTTCTCAGTCTCACGAGGCTTGCAGTCCCTATGAAAAATGGCACAGGGAGGCAGCAGCAAATAATCCCTGAATAACCAAATACACAAAAGTGAAAGCTGTAGATATGGAGGCGTGAGTGTACACATGAATAAATACACACCGCATGGAGGTAAATAAATAGATTTATACGAAACAAAGTCCCCCATATATTTCTAAAGTAAAACCTATAGGGCCTTGCAGGCCCATGGTCCGTTGAGGGAAGGGGAATGCCACTTAACACAGGGCAAGTATGGCTGTGATCTTCATCCACGCTTTCTTGAGTTTAAACACTGTTGAACAAGAACGAGAGGTTTCTGCTGAGCAAACGCGCGTGGGCCCGATCCGCCTCCACGATTCCCACCGCGGTCTCCAAGGCCTGCCCAGGCCTTTCCCGGACGGGCCTGGAAGGGGTTAAAAGCGCCGTCACGGCCAAGCCCCTCGCCCGGCCCGCCTGCGATTCGCGGCGCCTCTCTGCCAGCCAGGCGCGTTCTCTTCCAGCAGCATCTCGCCCTCGAGTGGGCTGGGCAACGGCAGCCGCCGCCTCCTCCTCCGCCGCCTCGGCTGCCGCTCTCGCCCGGGCTTCTTCCTCCGCGCCTTGCAAGCCGCACCAGCTCGAAGATGGCGGCCCAGAGCCTCCTCGCCCGGTTGAGCCGCTGCCTTCCTCCCGCCGCCTCCCGCTGGGGGCCCGGCTGCCGAGCGACGGTGCAGCTCCTCTTCCAAGCGCAGGCCAAGGTAAGGTGGCGAGGCACCCCCGGCCCGGCCCGGCCCGCCCCACCCCTGCCTGCGCGGGCAGCCAGGTCCCATCGGATGCCTTCGCCTTCAGCCCCTCTCCCTAGACGCCTGTGCTGCTTCAGGATCGCAGCCTTCCAGAGAGAGTTTGCCTGGCCCTTTCAAGAGGCGCTAAAGCGCAGCACTGAGCAGGTGGTCACGTTTAGCTCCCATCCCTGGCAAAGCTCACCCCTGCTTGCACCCAAGCTTCTTTTAAAGGGACAGGAGAAGCCTGGGCTGCAGCTTCTCCCCCCCCCACGCCCGCCTGTTCTCTGCTTAAAATAGAACGGCGTCCCAGTGACATTTCTTTGCCCTCCGCTCGGCCGCGCGCTCTGATCCGATAGCCCGCTATCGGCCTGCTTCCATTTGCTGAGAACGGGATCAAATCCTCTGACAAGCCCCCCTCCCCCTCAGTGCAGGACGATTTAGATCACCGAGGCGAGAAAGGTGCCCGGGGGCTCCGGCTGCAGGAGAAACACAGCGTCGGCGCCGCCTCTGCTTTCCGTGCGCCCTCGTGGCGAGCTCTCCGGCCCCGGGCGGCGCGTCCGCGCCCGCGCGTTGATCTGACCTTGGGGAGGAAGGGAGCCGCACGTTCACGGCCTCGGTCGGATTTGTCCGGTTGTACCCGGCCGTCTGGGATGTAGGAGATGAGTTGGATAGTGTTGATGGCCAGGCCTGGTTTGGGAGGCTCTGTGCGCCTTTTAAGCGAGTGCCACGTGAGAAATGTCCCTCTGAAGGGTGTTGGAAGTGTGCCGATTCTGGACCCACTGATCTGACTGGTGATCACTCTTAAGCAAGCGTGTACGGAGTTGTGACGCTTGGGCTGTTTCCACACTAGCCTGTTATAGCGCTATTATTCCACTTCTAACATCCTATGGGATCCGAGGGTTTGCAGTTTAGGCCCCTCCCTAAGCTGCAATGATCTTAGTACTTCAGTAAGGCCCTGTAGGGCTTGCTTGTGAGAGATTGTCCAGCAGCGGTGGAAACCTGCTGCTGCTCTAGCTTTCCTGCTGATATTTATCCAACGATTTTGTTCCACAAACCAATAAAGCTGGATTTTTGCACTGAATGACATTCCAGACTTTTCACTTGATAATAAATCTTCCCATTTCTGTGGTATTTACTTCCAAGTCGATGTGGTTTAATTTGCTTTTCTTTGTAACTGTTTTTAAACGGTTTAACTGGATTGTTCAATGTTTTAAAAACTTTAGTATTATATATTTTGCTTTAGCTATGCTTTGCTTAAATTTATATTGTGAGCTGTCAGTCCTATATTAGGAGACAGAAGCAATAAAATTAAATTAAATAAATTTGATCCATTTACAGTTGGCTCTCCACATTTGCTAGACTTGGAGGTGCAAGGGTGGAAAAAGTGGAAAATCTGCAAGTACCAAAATGTCTGTGTGTGTCTGTGGGAAAGGGGCTGAGGCATGATGGGAGAACAGACATGGAGGGTCCAAACCAGTTGAGGGAAAGGGAGTAGATCAGCGTGGTGGCCCTGTACTTCTTCATTTTCTTCCTTGGGTGGGCGGATAGGTGGGGGCAGCAGGAGAGGGTTTGTAGTGCTGAGAAATTGGGCTGGGAGCTGTTCTCAGCTGTCCAGGCAGTGGCTGGTGGAGGAGAGTGTTTTTTTAAAAACTTCTGTGTAGCTTGATCTGAGCTGCCTAGAGAGAATGTTCTTCCAGGGGGAAAAAAAGCACTTTGAGATGGTGGTGGGGAGGCAGGGGTTGCAGAAACTTGCGGACAATCAGATCTGTGAAAGTTAAACCCACAAATGTGAAGGGCCAACTGTATACTCTTACTTCAAGAACTTCAAAGTTACATAGTTTTTTCTGTCAGTTTTTAAGCTGAACCAGCCCTGTGAGGAAGGTTAGGCTGGCCAACCTATGACTTTCATGGCCTAGTTGAGATTCAAAACCAGGTCTCCTGTGCATCACAGTGTTCTTATACTACATTACACTGGTATAACAGTTTGATACCATTTTAACTTACCAGCAGACTACCCTGAAAACACTTGAGCTTGTCTGACTTCAAAAGCTAGGAAGGATTAAGTTGGTTAGTTCTTGAATAGAAGACCCCAGCGTTCTCCAGATAGGACTGAAAAACAATCTGTCTGAAACACTTGAGAGCTTCTGCCAGGTCAGAACTGGGCTAGATTTACTCGTGGTCTGTCTAACACAGCTTCATCTGTTCATAACTTCCGTGGCCCTAAAAAGAATGAGATTTATAGGTTGCTGAGAAGTGCTCTGCTAAAGGTCTCTAGTGCTGTAGTTCAGAGGAGTGCTCTACTGCTCTTTACTAAAGAATTCCTCACCTCTCTAAACTACAAATTCAGGATTCTGTGGGATTTATGATTCTTTGGGAGGTATGATAGTCCAAAGTGGTATCAAACTTGCATAACTGTGTCGTGTAGATAAGCTCTTCACTCCTATGCTATGCTTGCTGTAATATCAACAAAATATGAAGTTTATAAGGAATATCTGATATTGAGCATCATGGTAGTGTATCTTGCCCTTCAGCATTGCATCCTGTCACCGATGACTGCATTCATGCTGGAGCTAGCATGAACAGGGCCTGTTTCTTTTCCCACCCACTCACCATATGTAGATAGAGAAATTTATGTTTTTCTTCCTGGCATGCTGAGATCCCATATCCTCTCTACAACGATTACAGGCCACTTACACACAGCATGTGGGCTACCCATATGTAACTTAAATGGTTCTCTTTCTAGTCCATTGTTCTGGGAAAAGACTAGGGCCCCATCCTTGGAAGGAGAAGCAACAGCATAGGTTTTTGTGCTGGTTTAAGAAAACTTTGGCTCCCCAGATGTTTTGGACTTCAGCTTTCAAGAGTCCTAGCCTGTACCAACTTTTCAAGGAACTTGTGCTCCCAAATATCTGAAGTAAGGTTCCCTATCTCTGCTGTTTGCCGTAGTGAACCATTTCTTCTTGTCCAGGCATGCTGCAGCCTCTAATTCCATGTGCCACAGAGAGCACTTGTGTCAAAGGGTTTTCATCCATGGTCTGCAATAGAGATGGGAATTGTGCAGCCCTCCAGATGTTCCAGTGGCCAGCATATCCAGTGGTAAAGAATACTGGGAGTTGCAGTTCAGCAACATGTGCAGGACCATGCAATGCCCAGCCCTGCAGAACAAGCCAGTGTGTTGTGTGGGGCACAATTTTGTTAATTTCTTAGCGGTATTGGTTTGTGAAAGTTGTTACTTGCAGAAAGTTAGATGATGATGATGATGATGAAGAATTTATATAGTGTCATCACTGTACATGGTACTTTACAAGTAAAAGAACAATAACACAGTTGAGTTGCAGAATGAATCAGGGCCTAGCTGTAGCTTTGTTAAATGAGAAAGACTCTTTAATCTAGTTGACACAGTTTGATCGGCTAAGAAATGTGCCCTTGTCAGACAAAAGGTGAAGAACTGGTTGCTTGGTACTTCAGTTGTTGTGCCATCAGTGTGGATGAAATAGGACATGTGATTTACTATGTTGGGGAGAGGAAACTGTAAGCTCATTCTTTCTGTTTAAAATACCATATGCATATTACAAAAGCCAGAAGCTTCTTGCTAAGGAATGTTGTTTCTGCTCCCATTGCATTTATTAATGAAGACTTCTTCATGTTTCCTATTATTTATCTGTGTAAGTACTTGATTTGAAAATCAGGTTCAGGATTCCACTTGACTTTTCTTTCCACTTTTTGTGTTTCATTTCCAGTTGCTACTCTTTCCAATATAGCTTCTATGTATGCTCAATTCTCATGAGATCTTTTTTTTTGGGCGGTGGGGGTTGGGGAGGCATTTGCTGACTTAGGTTTTTAGAAAGGATTTTTGGGGGATACATCTGCAAATTTCAGGGTTTCTCCAGCTGAGCCTGCTGATGGTTCTGTCTTGTTCCTCACAGACCCTTTGTAGCTGCAATCCTACTAACACTTATGACAAGAGATTCCTGTTAGAAGGAGTGACCTTATGACTTGGGAACAAAATGGAACCTTGCTGCATCAGACCAAAAGGCCATCTTGTTCAGTGTTGTTTTCCTAGTCAGATGTATGAGCAGATATAGCACCCATCTCCTGAAGTTTCACAGCAACTGGTGTTTAGGGAGGTATTGCCTCTGACACTGGAGATAACGGCCAAAATCCTGCTGGTGTCATGTGTATTCATAAGTTCTGTTACACATGGTGGCAGTTTTTTGGTCATTGTGCAGTAGTTATATTCCGTTCGCATTGCGCGCAAGCATACATGTGGCTTTTCATATTCTCCCCTGGTTCGTAACTACTTGCCAGCGTCTTCAATTTAGTACCTGATTCACTGTGATTTTGGGGGCAACCTGAGCTCTAGTTTCATTGTTATTTGGTTGTGATTTTGCATCCCCCATTAAGCAATGGGGAACCAGGGTTGGATGCTGGTTTGAGTACTGGACTAGGACTCTGGGAGATCAAATCCCTGCTTGGCCACAGAAACACACTGAGTGGCTTTGGGCAAGTTTCAGTTTCTCAGCCTCATCAGAAGGCAATGGCAAACCCTAAATAATTGTTCCTGAGAAAACCCCACGATAGGTTCACCTTAGGGTCAGAAATAACTTTAAGGTGCACAACAATGCAAAAACTGTGCAATGGGACAATATCCAAACATTGGTGAATACAAAATTGGTCCCACAGTGCCAGCGTTCATAATATGGTTGATGTAGTGCAACCACTTCATAATTTTATGGGTATGGATTTCTTCCATGCAGCTGTGATATATCAGATTCAGGGCCCATGTGTAGCCACCAGGACTAGCAGCTTGATAAAGCTATATACTAACCCCCCCTTTTCTGTGACCCCCGTGTGCATGATTTCTAGATCACACAAAGTGTGGCACATCCCTGTGCCTAAAACGGCAGTGATGTGCTGAAGCATCCGTGTGCACCTTGCTGCCACTGAATATAATGGTGTGCGAGCATATGCAAGTTTTGTTATGGAATGGTATGCCCTCATATACAGAGGGCCCTAATGTTAGAGCCCTAATATTAGGGTTTTTTTATAACATCTCCCATGATCTATCAGTCAGTTTGACTGGTATGGGATCTGCTGGCGTGGGATCCTGTTAGGTAAGTTTTTGAGTTCTGGTGATAAAATATAGAAGGTTTGAACATTACTGCTGACAGTTGAAGTTGTCCACTTCTGTCTGCCAACACTGATGTTGGCTTCTCTCTCTGCAGCTTACATTTTACCTCTGATGAGAGCCAGGTTTAGTGTAGTGCTTTTAGTGCTGGAGTGTGACTCTGGAAACCAGGGTTTGATTCTCTGCTTGGCCATGGAGACCCATTGAGTAACCTTGGGTGCTTAACACACCATAAATTGGAAATGGCTTGAATGCACACAACAACCACAAGGATGATATTGAGAATGAGATCTCAGACACTTTTGTACCTTGTTCCTAAGTGTGATTACTAAGAACTGAAAATAAGTTCCATGGATTTCAAGGGAAATCTATTTGTGTGTAAAGGATTGCCACCGGTACTGCATGTAAACAAATTCTCAATCGGTGGAGGTTGTTTTTAATTAAGTCTTTTAAGGACTGTTTAGGACTGTTGTTTGTTTGTTTGAATGTTTTAAATCTGGGTATCTGGTCAGGAAGGGTGGGATATAAAAGTAAAAACACACATCACATATTTCAGCTGGGCTGTGAGCTGTGGGCATTGTGTCAAACTTGAAATATGCTCACCCTTGGTCTTGAATGTCTGCGGAAGAAAAATTTCCCAGAAGTTGCTAAAGATGACATTACAGTCTGTTATGATACTGTTCTCTTTACTGAAAAGTGTGACCAGATGTACTGATACCAAATGTCACAACTGTGGCTTTTGCATCTGAGAAAATCTGAGTTTACAACATTTGAATTGCTTAAGAGTATTGATATTGTAATATGTCTCTATTTCCAGCCATTCAGTGTCCTAGTTTTCAGGTGGAAAAAAAAAGCAGATTTTAAAAATTTCAGTTTTTCTACTACTCTTAAAAATTTGGTGCACTAATCTAGCCATTAACAGTTAGTTCATATTTTCTGTTTCATATCCCAGCAAACAAAGTAGGTATCTTTCCTGTAAAAACACCTGAAGAAATATCTCGAGAACACCTCACCACTGTAAATCCTTAATCCTTTTCATAATAAATTATCTAGCTTCTTGGCCAAGCATATCAATTAACAAACTTAACATTGGCAAGATAGATGACTCGTTGAAAGACTGAAAGAAGTAGAACAAGGTTATCGACTCCCCTGCTGCCCTGTTATTTATTGTTAAAAGCAAAGTGTGTCCTTATTGTTGAGCCTATATGGTATATTTCTGCTAATTAAGGTTTCCCAAATGGCCATACTTTTCTTATTCCAGATAGATTAGAAGACATTGGAACTCCTCTCATAAGCATGCTTGTCTCTTCATGTGCCTCTTCTTCTGTTTAACTGTTTATAATAATTGATAATTGATTTGTTTTTCCTAATGACCACTTACATATTATCAAATGGGGACACTGTATCCTCAAAGAAAGAGGACACAAGTTTGCATCATATTTTCATATGATGTTAATATAATTTAACTAAAAATATAATACATTTCCTTACAAGGGTCAGTATAGTATAGTAGTTTGAGCGCTGGACTATGACCCTGGAGACCAGGGTTTGATTTCTCTGCTTGGCCATGGAGACCCATTGGGTGACCTTCACATTCTCTCAGCCTCAGAGGAAGGCAAAGGCAAATCGCCTCTGAACAAACCATTCCAAAAAATAAAAACATTAGGATTGCCATAATGGTGAAATGACTTGAAGGCACACAACAACAAAGTGCCATGGACAGGGTGAGGTTCTTTCTAATCGTCGTGTCTCTCCCCTTTGAAATCTGACTTACGGTGGCCGCTAGGTGAACATATCATGGGGGTTTTCTTGGCAAAATTTCTTGCCTTTGCCTTTCTCCGAGGCTGAGAGAATGTGACTTGCCTGTGGTCACCCAGTGGGTTTCCATGGCTGAGTGTGGATTCAAGCCCTGGTCTCCAGAGGCATAACTTGGGCGTGTGCTGGACCTGCTTGTTTGCAAATGAGGGAGCAGTTTTGACACTTGCGCCCTTCCTCCCACTGCTGTGTCCCTGTTGCTGCTACTGCTGTTAGTGTCCAGCTTTAGGGCTTCATGGATCCCTGGGGGTTCCTGCACCCCAGATTAAGAGCCAATGCTTCAGGCTATATCCTTTCTTCCATGGCCCTCCTCCTCAGCATTCCATCAACTGTGATTGGCTGGCTCTACCGGGCTTGCCCAGTTTCTTGCTTCACAGGGTCTCTCTATTTTACCTGCTGACTATGCATTTGAACTCTTAAACAACATTCTGTGTCTTTGGGACTGAGAAGCAGTATAGACGTCAGTTTCATAATTTTCATAAATTATGAATTGGCAAGAACTGCAAAGCACTTGTAAGGCTTCAACAGGCAATTTCTGATCTCTTTCAGACATGCCTAAACAGCCACATGGGATAAGAAGATGCCTTCTAAAAATGTAAAGATGAGACTGTTGGGGAATTCAGCATCATATTCTGTGTCTCCCCCTCAGCCCCCCGGGAAATAATTGCACTGTATTTACTGCCCTCATTGTAACCACCAATGAGAGATTTTGTATTGTGATTGAATAGATAAAACTGTACCTGACATTTTTCGTCCTTATTTTTACTCTTCTAGAATTGTGGCTGCTATTTTTCCACCAGCAGCTGTCACAATACTAAATTTTATACTGACCCAGTGGAAGCTGTGAAAGATATACCAAATGGGGCCACTCTTCTTGTTGGTGGTAAGTACTGGAGTCTGCTGCTTTTTCCCAGGCTGGATTAAGGTGGTTGGAGACCTGGATCAGTTCTGATAACAGAGTTCCCTTTGTATACATGTATGAACTATTCTAGGAGTGGTGATGTAGAAATTAAATAAATAATAAAGCTGTTATCCTATTGGGAAGTTAACATCATTGTACACTTACGATCATGAAAAGTCGAATTGTTTCACTGTGCAACATCAGTATTCTCTGGAGGAGAGCATGGACATAGCTAAGCCATTAGCACCAGTGGGCAAGTGGAGCCAGCAGTATGTCTCAGGCATCCTATTGTACAGTCTAACATCTTCTGTTGTCCCCCATGTATGTCATCACAGTTCACTTGCATGGTTGTGTGTCGTGTCAGCAGTGTAGCTCTGTCAATGCCTCTGATGGAGAATCTTGGCCACAGAGTGCAAGAGCTAGCAGTGCAAAAGCCTTCCTTGTGTGAACCCATTTTCAGCCCTGCAACATCAGTGAAACTAACACACTGATCCTGTGCAATTTTACTCAGTTAACTCACAAGTTGTAGATTATAACAGAAATACTGGATTCAGGAAGTTAGAGAAGGAAAAGAAGCAAGCTGTGCTGCAGCTTTTCCTTTCAGCCCTGGAATCCTAGCCAGTGAGGGGCCTGGAGCAATTGTACCAGTTGAACCATTGATAATCCAGTCCTGGCTCTTCCCCAAATAAATGATTTGTTCACTTCCCAGTCATGAAAAGCAGTTAGAGGTTCCCAGTTTTCAACACTTCTGGTGGGATTTACTTGATTTCCAGGCACCAAATCAAAGGGGAATGGTCTTTTACTTGACTCCCTCTGACATCCACCCGCCCCTCTATAGCCCTATTTAGGCTTCCCCCACTTATATTTGCTGAACATGCCAAGGGAGGAACAGAATTCTGTGCTTGCTGGCCCCATCTCCAGTGTCAGCATCTTCCAGGCCCATCCCTTGCAAATTTGGCAGGAGCTCTGAGGGGCTTCTGTGCATACTGGCTAGAGGTGGGCAACAAGCAGCCTGTGTCTACATGCAGCCCCCATCCCTGTTATTCTGGTTCTGCCACCAAAACAAGTGGAAGAATTGCTGGTCCTTGAAGCCTCCAGCAGCAACAATCCTCCAGCAAGATAAGATGCAAGCATCTTGTTCTCCCCCTTCCACAATTTTTACAAAACTGGATGTGGACTTATGATTTTGGGAAGTGGAGTGGCCCATGATGAGTCTGGATTGAGATGATATTAGGGAGCAAGAAAATTGACTCATGCCCGCAACCTCCAAGTTACCTACCACTTACATAGGCTGCCCATATGGTTGGAAGTCCATGTTTTTCTGCTTCCTAATCTTGTGAAGTGGCCACACATGTACTTTGAGGACCTTTTTCCAGGGATTGCATGGAGGTCGAGGTGGAGAGAGAAGCCTAAATCCTGTTGTTATGCCTCACTAGAGTATTCCCATTGAATCCTTGGTATTTATATATATATATATGTAGATATACCATTCAACAATTGATTGAATGAGTCTACTCTAGGTGGGGCTAATCAAAAGGATGGTACCTGGATTGTGCAATCCGGCTCCCATTTTTTTAGTATAAAGACTCCATGTCCATGTAACATGGAAGATTTGAGTTAGGGCTTATATTTTTGATTGGAAACTGGGCATCAACCTGCATTTGCCTCTAAACATGAACTCCTAAGTCTTGTCACTTAGCATCACAGACCTAAACACAGGGTCTCACTAATGGACACTCCTGCTACAACAAGACTTTCCTCCCTCTGAAGTCTCCACCTTCACCCCAAATTGGCTCTGGTTATTTTCTGAACCTTCAGAGTGGGTTTTGAGAGTCCAGAGCAGGGGCTACAGAGGAGTGGGGGGAATCTTCTCTTTTTTGCTCTGCTGATGTAAACATTTCTGTCAGTGGAACAATCTGGTTGAATCTTGTCCATAGGTTACAAGGATTCAGATAATTAACCACACTACAGCTGTAAGGTTGCAAAAACACTAGATGGACCTATTGGGTGTGTCTGCATCAGAGCTTGGAAATGTTACTTTCATGGCCTACTGCTCCCACAGTCCCCCAGCTGGTATGGCTACTGGCCATGCTGAGAGTTTCTGGAAGTAGTAGTCCAAAAGTTCTGGTCTATAGTTGAATATTGTGTTGTGGAGGGCAACTGTACTCATTTTTGACCTTGAAAGAATAGATGGTTATATGTACAATTCAAGGTAAAAGCACTCATAAAATAACTTTTTACAGGTAATGTTAGGAAAGGGTGGGACTTCAGAAGATGGGTGACGCTGCTATGATAGGATATAAACATCCTTAAAAGCTGTTAGAGCTTTAAACTGTCTTGACTTCATCATCAAGAGAATTGCTTGGAAAGCTGAACAGCCTAGAAAGATAACTACAGGAAGCATTGTGCAAATGGTTTTATAGCCATGGAAGGGATGTTGCCAGCCAGTACTTTCCAAAGGAGAAACAGTACATAGTTCACTGAATAAATAAACCATGAGCAGTGGTAACTGGAGGGGGCAACTTGCATTTGTGCAATAAAAGAAAGTTGTAAAACAACTCCTTTCAGTTGAATGAATGTTTAAATGTCCTTCTGTAAACATTTTCAGTTCCACCCATGGTTTCAGGAGCTAGTTGGGGTTTCTCCATTCTCCTTATTTCACAATCCACATAATCTGGTCATTCCATTAACATGGTGGTAAAGACTGGTAAGTTTTGGATTAATTTACCAGTACACTAAATGCATGGGAGCCCTGCCCACTTTTTCATGTGGCCACAAGAAGTGAGTGGTTTTTGTTTGTTATAGAATCATAGAATCATAGAAATGTAGAGTTGGAAGAGACCACATGGGCCATCCAGTCCAACCTCCTGCCGTGCAGGAACACCCTTAAATGATATGATAGAGCCCTTTCTGAATTTTCCTCATCCTATCCTGAGCAGGGCCCTTTCACACAGCTGTATGGATGAGAGTTTTTGCATTTTTAAACAATGTGCATTGTTCACATCTGAATAATTTGTGTTTCATAGGTTTTGGTCTCTGTGGAATTCCTGAGAACCTCATAGGCGCTCTGTTGAAGACTGGCGTCAAAGGGCTAACTGCCGTCAGTAACAATGCAGGGTAGGTGTACTTCTGTTCCTAGAATACCAAAGATTCAAAATTCAATTGAGGTTCTCTTTACTTAAGTGATAATATATTCTTAACCGTATTACATAGGTGTAGAGAAGAACGCCCTCTTTTTTTCCCTCTGAAAGAAGCAGTTCGGGGACCATGACTATCAGGAAGCTGGCTTAAACTGGGTCAGGGTCAGGCAATTTGTCTGTCTGGTTCAGTACTGCTGACAGTGACATTGGTCAATAGTAGCCTTCCAGGGTTCAGGTAGGGTTCTTTCCTTTTCCACTAGAAGATGCCAGGGATTGAACCTGGAGCTTTTTGCCTGCAGAGCAGGTGCTTTGCCTACAGGTGCAAAATTTCTTGAAATTTTGAAGCCATAGAGAAAAAGATCTTTTCTTTTTTCTTTTTTTTCAGAAAAAAAAATTGGAATTTTTTGGAAAAAGTGAAAAATATACTATTAACCCCTCACCTTTATAGACTGAAAGTCATGTTATTACCTTAGGAACATAAAATTAGTTATATATAGCTTTAGCCTGTTTGGTGTGTTATCATGCTTGGTGTATTAAAAGTACATTTTTCCCCCCAGAATATAATTACAAATTGAACCACACACACACACATAATTGAGCTACAAGGTACTGAGCTATAAGAGAACTTTACCACATCTCTTTGGGTTTTGCCAGCATGAGGAGCAGGTAAAAAAACAGTTAAGCAGACATAATGCTCTCATTTCCCTACAGTGAACTGATAGAAGGAAATCAAGACCAGGAATTACAGTAATCTGATGCTGTACATAATCTTACATAAAAGTCTTCTTCTTCCATAGCTTTTAGAAATGATTTTGTTGCAGTTAATATGTGAACATATTCCCTTCCACATTTTATTCATCACTGCAAAACATAATCCATTTTTTTCAAATCTTTCTGAAAAAAAGGCTTTAGGGAACCCTCCCCCCAGGAAAATACATTTTTCCAGTTTTCTTATTTCACTCCCCGCCTTCCAGCCCTTCACATCTCTGTGCCACAGAGACAGAGATATAATTTTGGTAAAGTTTGAAAAATTAGAGATTGCTTACTTATTACTTACTTATAGTCTTCTCTTTTCCTCTAATTATTTTGATTTAAATATTTGTTGGGCTACTACAACTGTAGTGCATATCTAGAAGCAGTGCATTGCCATTGCTGTAACACAGGCAAGTTATTTATTTTGTCAACTGTGTACTGTAATGAATTATATTCTCTTAACTGTATTTTATAATAAGAGACTCTCCTTTGAAATAAGGGACCATTTGAGAGCATGGCCTCATTATTACAAACATTATAGACAAATATGAAAAAGTGACAGATGTTTTTCTCTTTTGTTGAAGCTAGCCTTTTAACTGAAGTCTACAACTTGTCATGAGAAAGAAGAAAACAATGTCAATTTGAATAGATTAAGAATCCTTGCATAGGCACAGAATTGAATTTGTTATTGCCGAGTTGCTCATCCTTATCTAGCCCAGCTCAGATGTAAAGGAACCTTGGGTAGAATGTCTTCTATGCTGCCCTTCCTCCTGGCCCCTTTAATCAGTGCAGCAAACTATGGGTAAAGTACACAAAAGGTGAGGGAGGGGGTTTGTAGAAAGTGACCCAGAGCTAATCATACTTAAGGTTCTTGATGGGCTTAAGTACATTCAATCTTGTGTTGGATTGTCACCAAGTGATCAGTGCAGTCACTGAGTGCAGCTCATTTTCAGATGCTTGATTCTGTGCCAGTGGCTGATAGCTTATTGGGTGACACAGTTACTGCCAGACCAAACCAGTGCTGCTAAGTCCCTGTAACAGGGAGTACTTGTTAGAGGAAACAGGTACTTCCTGTTGACCTGAGGAAATAACTGGCAATGCCCTTTGGTGTGTATGGGCTAAATGGTAAATGCCGAAAGTATTTCTTTTGCATTGGGGGGTCACATGCTGGCAGTGAGTAGGACCAGTTCCCCAAGTCACCTCTCATATCTGTTTGTTTGTTCTCATATACTTGTTTTCCCAGCCCCTCTCCTGTGTATTCTGCCTCACGTTTGGTGACATACAAGATCATTAACCATCCTAGATCCTCTTGCTTCAGTTAATTTGTCACCCTCTTGCCAGCCAAAATACCATTCTGCCTGGTTAAATGCTTGATTTGTTCTGAATATCCTTTGTATTTTATCCTAGTTTTAAGAAGGTAAAAGATAACATTGGCATTATTTTACCAATGAACATTGGTATGCCATGACAGGTGACCTTAACTTGGCTTTTTTTAAAAAAATCATTGTCCCAGTAATACCTGTTCTTCCCTAGGATTTTGTGTAATACAAGACCAGCAATTTCATTTAAATTAACATTGTCCCAGATTATTGGTGTTAGCAAATACTCAGAGGATCTGAATGTTTGCTTTGTCCTGTGGAAGGCCAGGATCAGGCTTGCTGTTCTGAAACATTTTCCTTTAATATTATGCTTCACAAGTGAAACATTAACAAAATTTTCTTCCCTCATTTATCAGTACTGCTGTTGACAATGAGCTAAATGATAAGATAATAGTGATTCTGCCATCATTAAAACACTCCTAGCCTCTTTTCATTACCCAATTTAGCTCTCACTGCTGGGAACGTGATATGGTGTACTGAGTATATATATAAAATGATATATTTAACTGTGTGCAGGTTTTACCCTGGTGCTTAAACAACATCAGAAATCTGTAGTTTTTTCCCCCCATGCGATTTGCCTACCCTGATATATACAGGACATCTACCAGTTGAGATGTGGAGATGCAATGCTCGCAGCACCATTGAAAGTAAAAGCTGTCGTGGCAGATGACCACAGACAGTAGATTGGGGAAGCATTACCATCATTGAAAGAAGAATGTTACTGGAAAGGGAAAAGTTCAGAATATACTAAGTTGCTCAATTTTTCAGTATTGCTGAAAATATTGCTCAACTTACATTTTTAAAAAATTTTTTTTGGCTGCCTATTGAAGCACACACATGTATAAAAACATTTAACATCATAAGGACTCATCCAGGGCATTTTTTGTGTGGCTCCATGCAAGATTAGAAGAGTGAGATCCCTTCACAACATCAATCAGTGTGATTATCAGCTGTAGTATTCTGTTCTTCTGTATGTCTTGGAAAAGAAATCCAGAGCCCTGATTAAGTCTGTGCTGTAGAGAATATGCTAAAGCCTCCCTTTAGCAGTCTTTGTTGAAATATTGTGACTGGTGTCAGCAGCAGCATGTTATTGAAAATATGATGTTCTCACCCATTAATACTTGAATGTAACCATCTTTTTGAAGTCAGATGTGTGGAAGAAGGAAATGTTCATGCTCAGGATGTTCTGTGGACTATTAGAGCAGTCTGTTTGCTTGTATGTGCTGGGGGAAGTCTTTGGAGATGCTGGTGAGTGCTTTGCAGTCCATGAGTTGGGGTGTAGATGGCAAAGAATATTGTTACTACAGATTGCAGATTGGTAGGAGGAAGCCTTGTTTTCCCTCTGGTTTCAGAATGGCACTGTCTCTTCATGTGGATTGACAGTAAAGTGATTCTAGAGCTAAGGTGAAAAGAGCACCTATCAGGTAGCTAAGAAGCTGAGTTGTTATCATGAGTAAGTTCTTGCTCTACCCTTGCCCTTTTTGCATTGCTCTCACCAAAGTCACCAAAATGACCCTTTGCCCCTGTTTCATATTTCATGAGAACGGGTGCGGGGAGCTAAGGAGACATTTTGACTCTATAGTAGCATTCTTTGTATTGTACCATGTCCCTAGTCCTCAGTGACCTCTTATAGAACTCAAAGTGGCACATGTACCTTTCTTAGCCCTCCTCAGTCCAGACACTGATGAGAAACAGACTAACTGAGCTGTAGCATAGTTGTTGCATCATGTGCTTTTCTTAGCTGGCCTAAAATGACTTGGTATGAATGCTCGTGTTGTTCTTGGTGCTCTTTAAGACATAATAAGTGGGAACTTCATTGTGCTGCAAATGTTTGTAGGGCATTTGTTCAGAATGGCAGCAAGCCAGCTATACACATTTTCTTACAAGATATATCATTTGTACCCTCTCTATCTGTTTTCTCAGCCCCATGCTCAACATTTTGGGAGTGATTAATCTTTGTTGGGCCATTTCCATTTTCTCCATTTGAAGTTTTTATTTCTAAAGACTCTTCTTTTGTATTTTTGCAAAACTTGGGCCTGATGATCTCTCTCTCTCTCTCTCTCTCTTTTTCATAGAATGTGCTGTTTTAGCTGTATTAGAACATATGCCTGGATAACGATTATATGATATGTGATGTTGCACATGCATTGCTAATCTTGTGCAGTTTTGAATATATTCCCCTCTTTGTGTGTGTCAAATGAAAGATTTTTCTTTTTTTGCCTTGTCATTCACTTAGTGAGTGAATGAAGGGAACAGAGGCTATATGAGGTCATATTGACTGTACTGGCCAAGTATTTTTGTGAACTATTTTTAATTCCTTATCATCTGTTGTGCTGGTACTGTGCCTAGCTCAGTTTATTGCTTGGCTGCCAAAATGGTATCCATGAAGAAGTCCACTGAGAAGTTCACACAGGGCCTTGGTTTATGTTATAGTAAGAGGACAGGCGTAGTAAGAGGACTGGTGTGTAGAAGAAAGCACAACAGAAACCTTAAAATTAAGTGTGGCTTTGAAAGGGCATAGAGAAATGTTAAACTCTAGACCTATATGTGTGGTCACCAACAGGACAGAATTCTCCTTAGGACTTAAGTACAATGTTTTGGTCACACAGTGTCAAACCAGGTGTCAACGGGAACCAAGACGTGAGTGCAAGAACACTCTTTTGTTTCTCTTTTTCTCAGCAATTGATGGACAGATATACCAGATATTCTGAGAGTGTGGATACTCTTCATGACTAGTTGCCATTCATCTTTTTACGTGTCCAGTTTGTTGGTAGCCATCACTTTGTCCTAGAGCAGTGAGTTTGCTTGTAGGTGAATTTGCTTTCAGACGTCTAGGCCAGGCTTCAGAGCAGTATGGAATATGGAGAGAGAGAGAGCATCTCCAATGTATGGTTCTTCTTAAAGCCTTCAGCAAGGAACAATAGCTACCATTACTGTTAAGAAGTGTCTCCTGAATCAGGAGTGTGGCAAGTGTGGCATGTGGACTGCATGATGCCATCATCCTTGGGATTCCCCTAAAGATTTGAATTGGGAGGAAAAATTGCCAAACTTACCAATGATGGTTTATTTAATCCTTCCTTGTCTAAAAATTGCCAAACACAGAATAAATCAAATTCAAAAGTGACTTCTTTTACCTTTTTTTAAAAAAATTACATTTGAATGGGATGTTGGTTACATACCGTAATGTTCCAATATAACAAAAGCAGGAAAATAAAAATGTGAAAGGAGGAAAAATAAACACATTAGTCATAAGTTTCTATAAAAGCTGGCCAAATGTCCAAATATAAGCTCATTTGTAAACTTTGTCTATACATCATTTTTTCATATGTTGCAAGTGTTGTTAGATCTCCTATCCATTGGATCACAGGTGGAGAAAAATTGTCATTCCAATAATGAAGTGTCAATCTTTTCTCAGTCAGATGGGAGCAAAAAAGTTCTGTCTGTTGACTGTTCGTTAATTTCCAAGAAACAGTTAGGTATCCAAAAGAACCCACACATCCCTGAATATCAAGGAATTTTTCAAAACCAAATGTACTTGTATGATTACTTCTTTCCGAAGTATAGCTACTCTGGGACAACTCCAAAACACATATATCAAGGAAGCATTAACAGTACATCTCCAACAATTTAAAAAGCCCTTTCTTGAATAGATGTTTTGGTGACCAGTAGAACTGAAAGAGCAGTTTCTGCTGTATAAGACCCTAGCGTATTTACCTGGCGTTGCCTGGAGTTTTTATTTTCCTCTTAAGAACTTACCAAACTGTCTTCTTCATTTCTGCATTTCCAATGCAATCTGTATTCAGAGTTATTTACATACATAGTTTGAGTTCCTGAGGAAGTACCCTGGCCTCTTCCATGCTGCTAGGCATTGTCTCCGTAGCAGCCAGCCTATTCCTGTACCTGTAAATTTTCCCCATATTCCCCAATCTAATCTTTATTCAGAATTGTTAACATACAGAGGTTGGGTTCCTGCAGGAATATACTGTCCTCCTCCTTGCTGCTAGGCATTGTCTCCATAGCAACTGGCCTATTCCAATACCTGTAACTTTTCCCCATAATGCCCAATCCAATCTGTGTTCTCTAGCAACATTAATGTACTGACTTTTGATTTTTTTTTTTATTTCTGTTCAATTTGTACAATGGCTTTACATTTTTCTGGAAGCATTTTTTGATTTGAATTTCAGCTTTAACATTCCTCACGTATGGAACCCATACAATCTACTGTGTGAGGCGAGAAGACCTTGTAACTGTGCTGTGTATGTCACTTTAATTTTTCTCACGTATGCCCCCCCCAAAGTTTTCTGGCATCCTTATTGATGGTAGGCCTCATCTCCATAGCAACTGGCCTGAGACCTGAGAGCTCCCTGGCTGCGAATCCCAAAGGCCCCTCCCTAAGCTGCCAGCCCCAGGATTCCATAGAATCTTCACAACCAGCCAATCATATGAGGTCTTCTCGCCTCACACAGCCAATCGTATGAGGTCTACGCGTGCCTGCCACAGACAGACACACACACAGACAAACATTGACTTTTATATAGTAGATAGTTGAAAATCTTTAGCCATCCTAGCTATAGACGTTAAAACTCATAGCTATTGACTAGTCAGAAGTGGATATTCCAATTTTCTATTCCATTCTTGCTATAAACCTCGCATGTCACATTTATTTATAGAAATTTACATATATATAAATTGTTCGTTCGAATACTAATATTAAGGGTACCTTGGATGCACTTAAAGCTGCAGGGCCAAATCTGGATTGTAACAAATGTTTCAGTTGTAGATATTGTCAATTGGCTGATAGAGGTAGTTTAAACTGCTCTTCCAAAATTGGAAAAAGCAAAAACTCATCGTCAGCACCAAGTATTTGATTTGAGGTAACTATCCCATTAGTCCCCTTACCTTTTGTAAAAAATGGTACCATACCAATTTTCCAGTCTGGATAAACTCAATTTGGCATGAGCACATGGCTCTAATTGCAGTTGATGAGATAATATTTGCCATACAATTCTAACTGCTGAAACTGTTGGCGAAACATGCTGCCCCTTTTTATCAAATGAGAACCAAACACTGTTCATTTGAACAGAGATGCCAGAAATGAAGATTCCAAGGCTGACCATGGTAGATTACTTACTTTAAGTAGATATTAAAAAAAATTTAATACAAGATAACAGATATGCCTGATGATATGTAAGAAGATTTGGAAGGCCAAACCCTTCTCTCTTTGATTAGAATTTGCATCCGTTTTAGTGACATTCTAGGGAGAGCTAAGACCCCCAAATCCTCTAAACAAAGAATTTAGTTTTTAAAAATATTTGCAAAGTATAAGGAGAAGAATTCCACCAATAACATAAAGAATTCTAGGTATAACTTTCATTTTAATCATGTTTGCCTTATCCCACAGACTGATTTTTAAGCTTGCCCATCTCTCTAAATTATGTGCAATATCTTTTATCAGCTTACTTATATTAAGATTATTTGTCTGAGATAAGTACTGAGGGATAATTATGTGCAAGTAATATAAATAATAATATACTGATATAAATAGTAAATATAAATAAATATAATAATATAAATAGTAATAGGCTTTGGGTGATATTGAAACTGCTGTGCTTTAAGTAAACTAGTCCAAAAATGATTTTTGATCACATCTGAGTTGCCCAGAATTCATTGATGCACCTGCCAGAGGGACATAGGGTCAAAAAATTGCCCCTGTCTCTGATGCAGTTGCTCACCTTCTGTTCTAAATGTTAAATGGAAATCCTTTGTTGTATTAAAGACCATTTGATCTAGCTCTGAACTCTGAGAGAGCAGAGTACAAATTGCTGCCATGTTCTGTCTGACAGCATTCTAGCATTTGAAGATAGTTCATTGTGTAGTCCAACAGCTTCCTTAAAAAAAGTATATGCATCTATTCAAATGAATTTATTAGCGGTTTATTAGCTAGGATAAATGGAATTTCAGTTTTCAAAAAGTATAACTCTGCTTGTCAGATGTTGAGGAGAAACAGTAGAATGGACAGTTCCTCCATACCTTGCTTGTGAACTTCCTAGAAGCATGTAGCTCTGTGTTTCCCAACTTTGGGTTCCCAGATGTTGGATTGTAATTCCCATCCAGCATAGTCAATTGACATAGATGATGGGAGTTACATTTAAAAATATCTGGGGAACCCAAGACTGAGGTCAACTGCAGATCTGGTCTCATTTTCAGAAATTGTATATTCTTATTGTTCTTATTCTTATTCTTATTGAAGGAGACAACCTTCATGATATCAGCAAGTGTCAGGTGGATATTAAGTGGGATCACTCAATTTTCAGTTGTTCTTCCGTATAACAATATAACCATATCTTTCTGCTAATTGAAACTAAATATTGCAAATACAGGTTTTTTTTTGTAAAAATGTATATTTTTTAGTTCAGCAATCATTAAATTTGGTTACAAAGGGCTTTTCATTTGGCAAATAGCCTGAGAATGTGATGAAATTTGGCCTATCGAAGGATTGGGAAAATTTAAACAAATTAAAATTCTGCATGGTAGTGTTAGAGTTACCTGTTGTGTATAGGGGCTTGCAGCTTCTGGTTGTGCAGCAGTGGATTTCTTCACACTTGTTTCAGAATATAACTGAAACAAATTATGCAGTCTGAGATTGCCAAGTAAATAAAGAAGATTTTTGTGAAGAAATTCTCAGGTCAGCTCATTCATCTTAAATTAATTCTTTAGAATAGTGTTTCTCAACCTTTTCTGACTGTAGCCCCCTTGTGACCTTGTTTCCTTTCTGTGCCCTCCCGTCCTAGCTCAGTGGTGGAGTGCAGAAGTGGGAGAGAGAAGGAAGTGGAAGTGGTGTTGCCTCATGGCATGCACATGATGATCCATCCACTAGGAAGCATGGTCACTTCTTTGTTCACTATACTTCTCTGTTTTTTGTTTTTTTTTCACTTCTCTGTTTTCTTTTTTCTTTTCTGTTTTTCCAGTCACTTTCTGTTTTCTTCACTTCTCATTTCCCTCTGTGGCCACCTAGTCTCATGCAGTGGCCCCCCATTTATGCAATTTTCACCTGTGGGCCCCTTGGAATATCCTGAAGGTCCCCAGGGGGCCATATGGCCCATGGGTGAGAAACACTGTTTTAGAAGGATAATTTACTGAATGTTTATTATGTTTATTTTTGAAGTAACAATGTTAATTTTACACTTCAGAATAGCTTCTCCTAATTTTAGCTGGGAGGTTGTTAAACATGTGGAACGGTCATATTGCCCTGGTATCCTATAGGACTGAAGCTGTAAAGACCAACACTGCCTTGACAAGCTGGTATGTTATTCAGACTGTAGATGAGGAATGGAAACACAGGGATTAAAGTCAGCTGCTGCATTGGAACAGTGTGTCATACAAAAGTGATGGCAAAGATTAACCTCGGCTTGTAGTACGTATTAGATTTCCTTTCCTAGGTTTGTGACTGTTGTGACCTTGTGATGGTACATAAAATGAATACACATAGGGGAAAAACAACCAGAAATTTGTGGCTCATTTTCCTGTCATGCATCTGCTCCCTGGCATTGTCTCAGTGAACAAGAAAAAGAAGCTTTTTAAGGAAGGGTGACCAGGAATATTGTTTTAACTTCAGCTTTTTAAACTATACAGTTGTTGAATATGTTTTTAGAATAAATTTTATATTTTAAAATTTTTGTTAATTTTGTTTCCTATTGTTCTATATTTTAAAGTGTTAACTGATTTTACTGTAACCCACTCTAAAATGTTACAATATGGGGTGGGATGGAAATCTTATGGATATATAAATAAATAAAATATTAGTTAGAGTGTTCTTTCCCCAACCTAATTCCTCCAGATTTTTCAGGCTATAGTTTCCACCATTCCTGACCACTGGTCATTCTGTTCCAGTGTCTAGAATATGAACCATTGAATTCAAATTACAAGAAAAAAAAATTGCATCTAAACATTAGGAAGAACTTTTTTACCCTCACTCAGAGCTGTTCGACAGTGGAATAAACTGCTTGTTGAGATAGTGGAGTCTTTTTCTTTGGAGGTGCTTAAATAGAGGTTGGATGGCCATGTCTCAGGAGTGCTTTAGCTGTGTATAACTGTATGGCAGGGAGTTCAACTAGATTGTCCCTGTGGTCACTTCCAACCCTATAATTCTGTAGTGATGGCTGTTGTAGGCCATTTCTGCACTACACTCTTACAGTACTGTTATTCCACTTTCAACATCCTATGGACTCCTAGGGTTTGCAGTTTAGGGAGAGGCATTTAGGAATTCTCAGCTAGAGAGCTCTTGGGTCTCAGTAAACTACAAACCCCAGAATTCCACTGGGTGTTGAAAATGGAATAATAGCACTATGACAGTGTACGTCAGAAATGGCCTTAGGCTTGGAAACTCCTGTCCAATGGAGACTAAAATATCTCTTTTGTCTGCCTTCCTTTTGTTGGTGGACAAAATTCTTTTTGGTTAGGTAGGTTGTTCTAGCAGTTGGCTGCCTGCAGAGGAACGGGCTTTTTACAGCTGGGTGTAGTCCCTTTGTATTTACCTGAAAGTTGGTTTTTTAAAAAAAATAAATTCCTTTAATTGGGTATTCAGTATTATGGTCTAAACCCAATGTGATGGATTAGGACTTTTTGGTCCTCCTCCATGCAACCATCTTCAGTGCCAGAGACATACTTTGGAAAGAGGTTGTATCACTATTTCAAAATGGATTCTACTTTTGCAAGAGCCAGTACTAGGTGGAGATCTATATACATTGTTGTATTTTTATTTATATCTGTACTTTAAATTTTGTGAATTTCCTTGAGTTTGAGTTTTAGGGGAAGATTGAAAAACAAATGAAGAATAGCTTTGCCTTGGGTGCTGGAGAGCGGTGGGATAGTAATTAATCAATTAATTCATAATTTGGAAGGTACAGGGTTGGTGAAGTGAAAGCTAATACAAAGGATTCAGTGTCAGAAAAGTGGAAGAGGAAGGTGGATTTTTCCTTGGTCCATTATATCATATATATCATTCAGCGTACCAGGGCAACTTCTCAGACTCCCTGCCCATCCTCTTGTCCTCAGTCCTCCTCTACTTGGTATGGAACATTGGGAAAGTAATGCTGTCATCTTCCCCTCTTCTTCCTTCCACCTTCACTCCTGTACCATTGGAACACTGATGCTTCCTTGCTAGTGTTTAAGATGGCATCAGGGCTGTGAAGTGGCTGCTTTTTCCCTCTGGAGTAGCGTTTCCTAACTATGCTGGGCTGCAATTCCTAGGAGCTCCAGCCTGGCTAATTATGAGGAATGTTGGGAGTTCTAGTTGAACACATGAAATTTCATAGGTTCCCCAATCATGCTGTAAATTAGTGCCACCTTTTAAAAAGTGAAATAAAACTACAAAATAGGAAATGACAAGTGTTTCTCTTAATTGTTTGAATTCTTCATAGCACCCCCTCAGTCTAAGATCAATAAATATTATAATCTCAAATATCACTGTTTTTATTTGAGCCCTCCTCTCTCTGCCCCCTAATTGTTCTTGAGCTATGATTTTATATTGAAATAATTGTTTCTGCAGATGTATTCTTGATTTATTACTCCTGTAATATGTAGAGATCAAATTATAGACATCAAAGTTCTGTGGCTATTAAGTTAGAGAGGAAATGACGTGTGCATGGTTACACTGGCATATGCTTTGAAAGCAGTTGGATGCTGTGGAGACTCTGCTTATATATAGGTTATTTGGTGCTTGCAGTGGTATGATCTTGATTCAGATCACTGATACTGACTTGAAGGCACCCTGGGCTGTTTGATTTAGTGCTCTTATTTCCTTATTTGCACTGCTTCATAGCATGGATTCGTGGTCCCCTTGGCCTGTGTCCTGTCATAGATTCTGGTTTAAAATAACAGTTCAACTGCCTTGTACTGGGTAATCCACTGTTACTCTCCTGACTTGGGGCTCCCTTAAGGGGATTCCCAAAAGCTGTCAAAATTGTGGGGAAAATTAGCTTAGAGCACTGTTTAGCTACAAGAGGGAGGGTAACTTAGCAGGACCTTTTAGCTCTATGTCTACAGAGTCCAATCAGTGCGCTAAACAAATTCAGAATAAATCAATTAGTGTTTTATTGAAAAGTAAACAAATAAGACAACAATCACACCACTAACTAAATAAGAAATAGGAAAATAGAAATGAAGTCAGGAATAAGCAATACGACCTGTTCACGAAGTCCTGAGCAGCTAGAGAGAGAAAAATGGAATTTCCTTGGGAGCTCGCTGGGCAAACTGGCAGCAAGACGAGGTGAAACTGGAAAAGCGGCTCTCTGAACTATCAAAATCAGGGGTTTTTATAACAAAGTTGTGCCTGTGACTCATATCATAAACCTTGAGAACAAAGTTAACTTTGAAATGCACCAAAAGGCTTAGAAGTGGAACAAAACATATCAGTCATGCAGCCCAAATGTCAATCAGTGGACACTTCTATGGTGTGGTTATTTATGGGTGCGAATCAGGTATCTTGTGAGATGAAAGGAATGCGCCATGCGGATCCCAGATAAACATCCAAGGTTCTGAAATGCCTGCCTATGATGAGGAAGTTGGAATTCCCGTCATAAAAACAGCTGCTTCCTTGTGACTGTTTTTCTCAGGATCCTGGCAAACATATAAGCCAAGGTGCATGGAAAGGTCAAATTATTTGATATCACAAAGGAATATCTAGTGCTCAAAGTTCTATGCCTAAATCACAGTTACACCACACTCCACAAAATCCACTCTGAGGGAGGCAGTGGTTTATTTGTGTGAGCTGAACATGAGCAGCACAACACACTTTCACATAAGTGGCTGAGACTAAAGCATCAATGCCAGTTACGATTCTTACAGTTTAACATTCCAAATTAAGGCACGCAAAACAGTGGTTGGTGAGGGCCATAAATCCATGTGTCACACTGCCTTCCCAATAGTTACCAGACCCATGCCTGCTACGCACTTCCCCCCATCCTTGACTGGTTTGACTCCATCACATATTTCCTGCCACTTATCTCACAGACATCAGGTTCTAAAAACAACCTACACTTTCAGTTTCACCCTTATCTGCTTTTTCCCTTCACCAGATACATTGTTGCAATAACCAATTAGCAATAGATATATTGTAACAATTATAGCAAAGCCTAGCACGGATACTGTCAGCGCGGGCCGAGTTCAAGCAGGAGCCGGTCCGGTGTTGGTCACAAGCAGCGTTTATTACAGTCTATAACAGAGGCGCTGCAGTACTCCAGCGACTGGAACTAAGGTTTGCCTTGACAGCAGGCTTCCACAGAAAATAACGGCGGGTTGCCTCACCCGAAACACAAAGTGGTTACTTCACCTTAACGCGGGGAAGGGTCTTGGAAGAGCCGGGCAGCAGGATACAGACGCGGGCCGGACTGGAACAGGGCACGGGCGACAGACGCGCGGAAAGCCGACGGTTGTTGCTCCGTGCCTCTCCCAGCCCCGCGTCTGCCTAAAAAGGCCTCTAAGCCGGGCAGCAGCCAATCCGGGCCGAGCACGCGGCTGGGCTCACGGCTGTGCTACAGCTGGGAGCTCCCCGCCCCCAGGTGTTTCTCCTGTAGCCGCTGGGATCGGCGGCTGGCCTCCTTGAACCGCCACTGCTGCTGGAACATCGGCGGCAGGGCGGCGGCCTCAGCCTCTTCCGAGGCAGCCTCGTGAGTAGGCGGTGCCCCGGGATCAGGCCCGGGGCCCGCCTCCTCCAGCGGGTCTCTGCCTGCCATGCCCAATGGCACGGGAGCCGGGCCGGCGGCCTCCGCAACGCCGGGACGATCCTTGGCGGCGGCGGCCTCCGTCACTCCGGGGAGACCCCCGCCGGGATCGGCGTCCCGGCGATCCCCCCGGCGGCGGAGCCCTCCGCGGCGGCCGCGTGGCCCCCGTCGTCGGCTGCGGCCTCCGGAGGGCCCGGAACCGCCTCCTCCTCCTCGAAGGTAACCGCAGCGTCGGCCGGCCCTGACAGATACATTGTAATTACTTACACAATGGTCAAATACATTGCCCCAGTATACATCCAGCAGACCATGCTTATTTCCCATGAAAGGGGCTTCACAACCTGACAGCAGCACAGCAGTGGGAGATACCTATTTCTGTTGTTCAAATCCTGTGATTGCAGTTCAGAGATTTGGGATACTTGAATTCAGGAACGTGCAACTTGTAGCCCTCCAGATGTGGCAGCTGTGTTGGCTAATGCTGACAGAAGCAGCAGTCCAGCAACATGTGGAAGATTACATGTTGCCCACCCCTGCTTGAGGCCCTGCTTGTTTGAATCGCTGCCGTTTCAGCTGCTATCCACAGAACAGATCTTTTGATGGATTGAAGTGTGACACTGTAGGTTTATTTCCAGTCTTAAGTTGACTTCCAGCCTTGCAGGACTGGAAATTCTGTCCCAGTGCTTTTACTAGGGTTCTTGCCAGCCTTCCAAAGCTGACTTCCACGCATGGAACGACTGGCAATCTCCCCAACTCTATCAGGTATGCTGCCACCACCCCCCTGAATTAAGAATCATTTGGACAGGACAGGAGGGACCCTGCCCAATCTCTAAGCATAAGGAACTTCCACCTCCCCCTTCCCCTGAGTGAGAGGCCCTATGTAGCGTGTGCCAACCCTGGCGTGGAAATGGAGAGAAACGGAGGTTTATAAAAGTGTTTTAATCAAGGCATGCAAATAAACAATATCACACTTGGGAGACCCCCTCTCCCAGGTACACTTAGTTACAAGAATTTACAAAACAGATATAACAGCACAGATACATTCTTAAGATCAGCCAATTCCCAAAATAACAACATCCCTAACGCAACTAACTACTTATTTCTAGTTACTCACAATTAGGTTATAGGCGTAGATGGTCTAAAGGAGGAGGGGGGGGTCCAGGAGACACGGCATGCCTGCCAGCTCAACTGGGCCAGCTCTCCCGTCTCTCTTTCTCTCTCTCTCTGGCCACTGGCCTCTCAGAAGTTTTATTTTTTCCTCCTTGGAAGGATCTGGAAGCCTCTCCAAGATGCCCACCTCTTTTCCTTTTGGTTGGTCAACTCTCACCCTGTGACCCTTGATGTAATCCTAACATCTCATTTACCCTTGGTTTACCTGAAGAGGGAAGTATCTCCCTTTGATAAGCCTAGATAATGGGAAGCCCCATTATCACATAAAGGTACTGCGTTTGACTCGTTTAGGCATAAAGCAGATGGCACTGCTGTTACTGTTAAAGCTGTGTTGCTTGAAAATGGCAGGAGGGAGGTTCAGGATAGTCTGTGTACAAAAAGATTTGTAGACACTCTTGCTGGGTGAGCCAGTTTTGTTAACCTAGTAAGATGGTATGGAGTGTGTGTGTGTGTGTGTGTGTGTGTGTGTGTGTGTGTGTAAGAGAGAAAGCACAAGTGAGTGAGCAAACAGATAAAGTTCCTGTAGTTGAAAAAAGTTAAAAGAGAACAATAAGGAAAAGCAGGAGTTCAGATAGGTAGGAAGTGAAGCTCACTGAACATTTGTGCTACTGGTTGGCATGACTCTCTCTTTTTAATATTGTTGGAATGGGTGGAAAAGATGCATTATGACAATGAAGTTCCAAATACTGTCACTGACTGTGGCCAAAGTACATACAGCCACAATCTATCACAATCAAAATGTGTAATTTCTGCTTCTTGGCATCCTGGTCCCTCCCCCCTGCAAAAACAACAACAACAAAAACCTCATGGGACATTTTTGTCCCAAATATGTTTTACAGGATAGATCAAAAAGCAAACCCTTTGGCCAAAAACATTTATTAGAGGAATTTTGGTTTGTCTGATGGTGGGACAAATGACTGTCTTAGATTATATGATTCTGGGAAACAAGATTTTCCCATCTTAGTGTTTGAGGAGTGAAAAAAAAATTTAAGTTTAAAATTCATTCCCCATTTTTGCTTTGTTTAATTGCTTCCCTAAAAACAACTATGTCTTAAGAAACCCAAAGAAACAAATTCCATTGCATTAGATATAAGCAAGCAGTTCAGTAGTGTAGGTAATGTAAGAAGTGCCACAATACCCTCATGAATATTTAGTCTATCCTGAGTGAATATAGTCCTTTGTCTGGTTCATGGTTTTGTTGAGTTAACACATCAATAGCCTCCAACTGCTATGTATTTAAAATTCATTCTTCCAGTTCTGTTTTCATTGTGTACTTGGTAACCAGTAATTTACTGAAGCAGGGAAACTGATGGATTAGGGGATCAGTCGATAACATAAGGTAGAAATCTCTCTAGTCCTTACCAAATCTCTCCTTTTATTCTGTGGGGGCACGTCTGTGCCACACAGTTATAGCCCTGCTATCCAACTTTAAGTGCTGTGGTTCCATCCCATGGAATCCTGGGGTTTGTAGTTTGGTCAAGTTCTGGAGCACCGTGGCTGAGAATTCTAAATGTTGCTCCCTATGGAACCAGTACCAGGGTTCCAAAGGTTGGAACAGTGGTAGTTTAAGTGGAATATAAGCACTATACGGTCCTTCCTCTACATTTGCTGGTTTGACCTTCATGAATTTGATTACTGAAGAGGCATGCATGTGCCTTCCCCCCTCTCCTCCTGCCATTCCCTTGCCTTTTGCCCAGGTGTGCATGCATTACTTCTCTGCGCCCAGGCAAAAAGCAAGGGAATACAGGGAGATGCACATGCCTCCTGCCACCATTTGCCTGCCTTTTCACTGAGTGCACCTTCCTTCCTTCTTCTCACCGAGTCGAAAGGCAAGGGAATGGTGAGGGTGCACACATGCCTCCCCTAATTTCCTTGTCTTTTCTCTGGGCATAGAGAACACATTCTGGGGCAAAAGGCAAGGGAATGGAAGGAGGGAATCCCAGACGAAAATGGGAGGCGGAGCATGGTGGAAGTTATTTGTGGTTTTTCTACTTTTGCAAGGGTTCTGTGCCCCAAACCCTCACAAAAGTAAAGGGGCCACTGTAGTTGTGTAGTACAAATGGGCCCTTGTTGTTTGCAGCTAAGCTAATTCTTTGTGCCAGGTACAGGCTGAAAAGACACCACCACCACCACCACCACCACCATCATCGTTGTTCTTGTTGGTATTATTATTGTTGTTGTTGTTGTTATTATTTTGGTTCCTGTGAAAGTAGTCAGACTGTGAGGCTAACTGAAGAATCACTGCTTCACAGAGCTTGTCTTTTCTTACAAGAGATTATCTCTTCATACTACTTTGATTTCCCACTGTATTAAAATGTTTGCCTGCTCTAGGGTTGCCAGAGAAACTGGAGACAGATTTTGCACCTTTAACAGTTATGCAGAACAGTGAATTTTAGCAGGTGTTCCTTGTCACTAACAAGGTGTACACCTGCTGAAAAATCCCACTTCTATAGTACCGTTAAAGGTACAAGAGCTTTCTCCAGTTTTCACTCTGACAATTTTAGCATCCTCTTCTTTGTTTACATAGGAATATTTCATTGCTACCTTTTAATGTCATCTTCCTTCAGCTGGGTTTAAGGTGGCATACATTGTCCTCCTTCTGTCCACTTGATTTTTGTAGTAATCCTGTAAAGTAGCTGAGAATCAGTTGTAGACCCAAGGCCAAACTCCAGGTATCATGGGTCAGTGGGTGCTAGAGTCTGATTCTCTCAACTTCTGGTCCAAAACTCTAACCATTATACTACACTGGCATGTGTAACTGGGTTGGGCTATTACTAGAAGCACTTCTTTTCTCCAGACAGTGGCCCAGAGAGAGTAGAGAAGGGCCATAGCTCAGTGGTAGAGTATCTGATTTATATACAGAAGAACCCAGATTCAATTGCTAGCAGGTATTTTTTAAAATTATTTTTAACTGATTTTATACACTACTTTTCAGAGTGAGACTTTTCCAAAGTATATTGCGAATTACTAAAGATGCAATGGGCCACACATACATGGTTAAGATATATAGGATATAACATTTAAAACAATAGCAGCTCTACAGCAAATAAAACTTTAAAGTATGCCTGATTGAAACTCAAGAGAACCTGAACATCTCAGCATAGATCAAGAGCTGGAATTGCAAGGTCTTTCAAATTTTGCTGGACCACAGCTTTCAGCATTCCTGACCATTGGCTGTGCAGGTTTGGGCAGCTGGGAGTTGCAGCCCAGTGATATCTGGAGGACCACATGATTCCTACCCCTGTTGTAGATCAGCAGCTCTTAACCTGCACAGTACAGTTGACAGTATAAACACACAGCTTAAGGGAGTTAAGCTGAACCAGGCATATCTTTTTATTTCTTTCAGTTTCTACCCTGATACTTTGGAAAGTTTGTAGGGGGGAAAGAAATGTCCAATTATGTTATTAAGGGATACAGACTAGAATGAAATAAAGTGTAGGGTGGCCCAGAATCCTATTTACCACGGTCAAGTAACATACAGTTATCACTGTTGCCATGTTACAAGGAGTGAGGCACAGTTTTCCTCTGATTCTCAGAGGATCCATGACCAAAACAAGAAGGAACTGGTGTAACCAGTACTGAGCTAGATGCACTATTGAGTTAGGATGACTGACAGCCAGACTTGGTATAAGTTAGCTTCCTAGTAGAAAATGGGTAAGTTTGTAAACACAAATGAGTGATCCAACGGCACAATAAAGTTGGCGATGTTACACAGAAAACACAAAGATGCAAAGAGCGATGTGACATTAAAATGGGAAATATCATCTTGTCTTTATTTCTTACAGTCTGAGGACACTTGTTTTCTTGCATATGAAGCAGTTTTTATCTGATTTTACAGTCTGATAAGGATGCTGCAGACTAGAGAAAATTAATTCAGGGTTTGGTTCCTAGTCATGGGCTGCTAGGTGGCACCCTTGTACTGTAACAGATTTTCTCTTTTATGTGTGATTATTGCCTTCCTACATCTGTTAGGCCATATTTTTCTTTCCCTTTTTTTTAAATATTTAAGATGATATGTCAGCTGATGATATGGATTATTAATTACTTTTGTTTGTATGTATGTATCCAGAATGATGCAGTAGCAAAGCTTAAGAAGAAGAGAAATGATGAACACAGATAGCTCAGAATATTTAAATTTGATTTACTTTTTGTGGAAACGGTGGAAAAAAACACCACCCGTCAGTGCCAAGTGCGAAGGCGCACCCAAGCCTCGCACTCAAGGCCTGCCCAGCCTGACACCTCTTTGTGTTCAGGTCTGAACAGCCCGGGAGATCTCTGAACCAAGCCAGGGCCAGGACAAACGGGTCTACCTCCGTTCTCCCTCTCTGAGAACGCAGTCCCTTCCTCATTCTTGTCCCCCCTTGGCTTCTTCCTTTCAGGACTCTCCCCTTTTACTGCGTTCCCTAAATCTGCCCTTCTCCCAGATGTGAGGATCAGCAGTGATTTATCTTTTCCAAGACTGTGGTACTGTTCGCACTAAGGTCAAGATGATATTATTGGTAGCGTGTATATTCCAGGATTCAAAATAAGATTCTGTGACACTGTTTTAGGGAGCACAGAACTTCAAACATTTATTGTAACACTGTTACTTTAAATGCGTTTTGTATCTAAATATTTATAAACAGCACACCATTCTTCTCTCTTTCTCTTTCAATTCATTCACTATCTCTTGTACACTCAATTTCTCAGTTCTCTCTCCCACAGAGCTCTCCAAATCTCCAACCTCTCCCAAACACACCACAAATCACACTCCTCTTCAAACACACCCCAGACAGTTAAAATCCGTTACTTTTCCTCTTTCCACCAGCCCCTCCCCTAGGCTATCCAAGGTTCCATTTCACCAACCAATCAGGTTAACACTCTTCAGTTGCCAAGGAGGCTCTCTTGTCAAGACCTCCTCCTGTCAGGCTTGTCACACTTTTGTATTATTTTTTTTAAGTGCAGGTGGGTGCTTGCAGTAAAAGCCAAAAATTCATGCCACAGGGGGAGGGCAGGGAGAGATGGGAATGTACCATAGAGTTTGACAACAAGCAAACCAATTTAACTTTCCAGTGCTTGGAACCTGGCATCTGCCCGTGAATGTCTTGTGATATTCTGTGGCTTGGTTAGTCATGATGGTTGTCTAACAACCTTTTCTGTGCAGGGTAGATAATTTTGGTCTTGGACTCCTACTTCAAACCAAGCAAATCAAACGCATGGTATCTTCCTACGTCGGAGAGAATGCAGAATTTGAACGGCAATATTTATCGGGAGAACTGGAAGTTGAGCTTACACCACAGGTAAAATGGGTTTCTTAATAGTCTGATGGGTTGGGTGGGCTCTCATTTGGCTTTATGGTACTATCTTTGGCATCATTCTTTGACCCCAGTTTCAAGGCTTGCTGCATCAGAACTGTGTACCCAGGGTACTGAACACTATGCTACCAGATGATTGCAAGGCATGATGTTAGGATAACTTTGCAAGCATGAGTTTTATATTAGGTGCCAAGTTGCTAGAGCACTTACCGCTTTATTTTAACTGTATTTTTTAATTTATTTTGAATGTAATGCCATATATAGGCTCTGCAATGGCTACCTTCTAAAACTGTAGGTTGTTGAAAGCAGTGGAAGTGTTTGTAGAGCTTGTAAAATTAACACCCTTTGTTTGGATTACAAGCGTCAGAATTTCCAAGCCAGTGTAGTTGTTACTCATATGGGCTGGGGGATTTTGTGAACTGTAGTTCTGAAAAGTAACATCTGCAAACTCTGATTCATATTCTGAATATTGGTGTAAGAGCTGCTGACCAGCAAGGCACATCTCAAAATGTGAAGCCAGCAAAATTTAAGGCATCTTGAAAGTCAAGTGGAATTATAAATGTGCTCTCCAAGGTGCTCTCTCCATTCACACAGGATGACAACAAGATTTAGCAAGCCTGTGCAGTGCCTTGGAGGAATTTCCAACATCAGCATATCTATACAGTTGTGTGGTAGAGCCATGCTTGGGATATTTTATACAATTTTAGTTGCAGTATGCCAAAAACTGTCTTGCAGAGTCTATAAAGATGTAGACAAGAGTAACTAAAATGATGAGGGAGCTGGAACAGCCTCCTATGAATAAAGGTAATAGTATTTGCACTTTAGAAAAAAGATGAGTATGGGAAAGCATCATAGATTAGGTTAAAAGCATATACTGTATCCTGCAGAGAAAGTGGATGAAAACCATTTTTAACCCTGTTTCATAGTGCTAAAATCTGAGTCCATCCAATCTGAATAATAGAAGACTCAGGACAGATAAATAGAAGTATTTCTTCACACAGGGACTTAGTTGTATTAATTGACGTATACACATTTGAAATGTTTTAGAGTAGGAGGTAAATTCATGAAATAATAAATCTATCACTGCTGTTAGTTAAAGTTGTTTAGAATAACGGTTTGTAGATAAGAGTTGTGGGGAAGCAACAATCCCCTCTTCTCCTTTAGGGCAGAGCACTGGCCATAGTAACATCCTTTGCTGTTCAGAAGGTACAGCACTGTAGCTCCTTTCCTTTGTGGTAGGAAGCCCCCATGCGCCAGAGCCTTTGACATATACAGTGCTGGTGAGGATCACTGTGACTTTCAGAACTTTTCAACTGCTGAGGGAGGTTGTCTGGCCTTTGGGCTTGGATCATACCGATATAAATGGAAAACTTGGCTTTCTCACTTGTTTTTACCTTTTGATTTTTGGAGAGACAGTGCCATCCTGAGCTCATGTCTGGTGTTTATTTTTTGATTAGATGGTAGTGAGTGAACTGACTCTTCTTCCAAATATGAGCCGTAAGGGTTGTAGGCTGGAGTTTGTGGTGATCTTGGAATAGATTTTCAGCTTGACTTGGATGGGATTGCATTCCCCCTGAAGGAACAGTTTTACTGCTTGAAGATCCTCCTGGCTGTTCAGGTAGCAGCCCTAGCCAGAAATACTGTTTTGTTTTTTTCCTCTCAGCTTTGCCCTATTTGTGGGAGTCTCTGACCAGGATCTCTCATCAAGTGGATGTCACATAAGTAGGGTTGTCAAAGTGAAAACCTGAGAGAACTTCTGTACCTTTAATGGTTATGTAGAAGGAAGAATTTCACTAGGTGTTGCTTGTTAACCTGGTTGCATCACAAGCAACACTTCTGAAACTCCCTTTTTTACACAACCATAAAAGGTACAGGAGCCCTCTCCAGTCTTCAGTCTGGCAACCCTAAGCATAATGCTCTGCCCTCACAATTCTGTGGCTATTCCTTACTTATGGAGGACAAAGATGCAACTAGTCTAGGCTCATAGGATAGCAGAAATGAGTGTGCAGTCCCAGATGGAGTGCATTGGCCTTTTCTTTCTTTTTGGAAAGAAGACTAGCATTGTCTTCCATTTCTGAATTTCTTCTGTTACTCTGCTTGCTGGGGGTCCCTTAGGGGGATTCCCAACGCCTGTCAAAATTATCACTCGTGGGGAAAATTAGCTATGAACACTGCTTTAGCAATGCAAAGAGGGCAGGGTAATTAAGGATCTTTTACCCAATGTTTACGGGGTCAGGCTCAGTCAGAAATCACAAAAAAAAGGTCCAATGAATGACTTTATTGAATACTAATACTTCGCACTAACGTAAACACGCACACACGCATCCAAGGGCTAATAGAAATAAAGAGTGGAAATAAGATAGAGGGATTGTTGAGGGATTTGCAGCTTGGGTGATACTGCACCTCTTCCTGAAGTCCTTGGTCCAGGGAGCAGTGGTAGAACAGCAGCTCAGTGAAGAGACGCTGAGGAGATCACGCAGCTGTCGGGAGGGGGGACCGGTCAGTTGGTATGACCGGGAGGCATCATACTCCTTCTCGCCTTTCTCTCCTTACTAGCCCAAAAACAGGGACTATTTGTAGGAAAAAGTTACTCTGAAGGCAAATCCTTTCCCAGGGAAAGCAAACAGGGACAGAAAAGAAAAACAACTTCACACCTGGCATTACTCTGATACCGGGAGATAACAATGTGTCATCCCAGTAACAGGATCTTCCTCCGCTTTGAGGCTGTGGTGCGAGTTTCTGGAGGTGGATTTGATAAGGTTTTATTGCTTCCAGTGCCCAACTTTCTGGGAACACTTTTACTCCCTTCAAGTGGACTCCTTAAAGGTTAAGGACCTTTTGTCCACCATGGTTTGTCACAACATGAGGTCTCCTGTGGCTACGTGACTGGGGAGTTTACTGGCCTGATCTGGTTCGTTCGATCATACAACCGTTATTGCCTACGTGCACATTTGGGTGACCTCTCTGGTGGGTTAGAATAATTTTATATCAAAGTTGTAGACCCCAGGACAGGGTTTACCAAGGGGGCAACACCTCCCCTTCTCTCTGTTTTCCTACTGATAAGCAGCAGAGCGGCAGTCTGTCCTGGGGCTTGACAGGGCATAAGGATAAGACAGTAAGTTTTTGCCCCATACAAAAAAAATATACAATACCTATGTGTAAGTCACTATCAACTTTCTGTCCATTCTTTCCCAGGACTGGCAACTCTAATTGGTTGGGCTGAACAGTATTCTCATTTGTGTAGATTTCTGGAATAAGAATCGGATATCAAAAACTAACCAAGTGGAAGGTTTCAATAAACAGAACAATGTTACATGAGAAGTAACGCTGGCATATTTATTTGGGAGATGAGTATACTCCAACAATGAGGTTTTTGTGTGTTGGTTAGTCTAGCATCCCTGAATCTGCTGCCATCTTGTGGATAAATCTGACATGTGTAAGTGATTGTGTACATTTTCTGTCTGACCATTCTTTAAAGTTTTCAGAGACTGTTTGGGTCAGAAAGCCTATTTCCTAAAAGTATTTGGGTCTGCTGGAACACTGAAATTCCTCAAGGCAAAACCCATAGATTTTGAATCCACAAAACAGATCATCATTCAAAATCTGGAAAGAGAGAAAGGCATAGAAGTATTACTACAAAACTAGTTGTAAGCATCATTGACAGGCTGTATTTTCATTCTCCCATAAAACATATTGGATTGTTTGGCATTTCTTGACTGTCTTTGTAGATGATTAAATTTTGCCAGCATAAGCCCCAAGTTGGCAGAAATTTTTACTGCCCCTCGTAGTAAAAAAAAATGTTTTGTTGTTCTACGTTATATTGCTAAGTCTTATGTTCTCCTTTGCTTTTAAATTACTTTTCTGTTTGTTTATTATAAGCACACCAGCAAACTTTATGTTATGGAATAAATGGAAATGCCGTAAACACATAAAGAAAACAGTGACATCAAGGCAGGTCAGGCAATGGCATTAAGAGATGTGACTTTTAGGATTTGAATTTCAGTTCATGAAGGAATGACTTGTGAAAGTAAGCCCTTGGATTTCTTTGCAAACTGTAGCATTCAAGTGATAGCTGGTTATGTATTATTTGAACAGTACTGAAACTGTTTAGTGAACGAGAAAAAGAGAAGTTTGTCATTGTGGAATTTCTTTTCTTCGCTTATTTGTTTAGGTATTGCAAATTTTATTTCCAGTTGACAGCCTTACTTTTTCGTTGTTACAAATGCCTATCATTATCCATTTTTCCTCCTCTCCCAGGGCACCCTGGCTGAGAGAATTCGAGCAGGAGGAGCAGGCATTCCAGCTTTTTTCACCAGTACGGGTTATGGAACTTTAGTGCAGCAAGGAGGAGCTCCAATCAAATACAACAAAGATGGCACCATTGCCCTTGCCAGTGAACCAAGAGAGGTAAAATGCTTATAGGTTTTTGAATTGTGTGGGCACTGGTACCTTCAGACTGGCAGGGGGTGACGATTCAGGATCTTTTCCTGCAGTTTTATTTTGGGGATCATATGTCAAAATGGCACTCTTCTGTTTCCAAAAGAATAGCCATGTTAGCTTGCTGAAGCCAAAGAACAGAGTTGTGTGGCATCTTTAAGATTAATAAATATATTGTAGCATGAGCTTTCATGGACTACTATCGACTTCTTTGCATGCATAGAGTGTAATCTTCAAAGTACATGCGCATGCATATACACACACATGCCTTGTGCACATTAAGTACAATGTGAAGAAACTTAAAATAACAGGTGATTGTCACACTACAGCCGCAGTCCTGTTGGTTAGTCCCAATTAGAGTAGACTTATTGAATCAGTCACTGAATAGTGAGTCAGCATATAAGTAAATCCACTTGATTACATAGCTCTGTGCTAGTCAGGACTAACAACAGGATTTAGACCCGCATGTTTTAAATGTCTTACTTGTTGCCAGCATCTTTGGGTCATCACCAACAGTTATTTTTGGTGGGCAGTGAAATCATCACCATCATCATCAAACAATAATAATAGTAAAAATATATAGTCTGTCAGCATCCCACCTCCAGCTACAGGCTTCCCCCACTTATCTGACAGGTTAGGGACTGGAGCACTGTCAGAAAAAGGAATTGGCTGAAAAGCCAAACACAGGTACTGTACTTAGGGAGCACGAAGGTCTTAAGGAGGCTTACTTGGGACTGACTGCGCTTGTGCTGCTTGCAAAGTCTGTAAGCTGGCCCAGTGCCTCTTTTTTTCCCCTTCTCAGTTTGCTTTGCAAGCAGCGTGCATGTGCATACAGGTGGTCATAAGTGAGCCTCTGTAGGCAACAATTGATGAAAGAAAATAATCTCCACTGAATTAATAGAACTTGTCTGTAATTTGGAAGCTCCAAAAGGGAGAGCCATCAGATAACAGGGCATCAAAATGTGGGGGTTTCCTATAATTGCAGTGTGTGTGTGTGTGTGTGTCAAAGAGTCTCCTTCTTTGGAGGTTTTTAAGCAGAGGCTGGATGGCCATCTGTTGGGAATGCTTTGATGTGTGCTCCTGCATGACAGGGGGTTGGACTGGATGGCCCCTGGGGTCTCTTCCAACTCTATGATTCTATGATTCTGTCTGTCTAAATCTAAATCTACAATCTGGAGCATGGGTGTATCAGTTCTGACTTTTGCTTCAAGTATAAAAGCATGTTAAAGTCAGTGTTATTCCCTTCCTCATCACCTATAACCCCTTGTTTTTTGCCAGGTAAGGTGTGGGCAACTGTGGGAGACAAGAGAACATGTTAGCACACTAGGAAGACTTGGAAGGGTGTACCTGCCACTACACACCTGCAAAAAGTTGCTTTTGCCCCCTTTCCTCCTCAAGGGAGAGTGGGAAGCATTTTGATCAGGTTTTTAGGCCACCTGGGCCATTTTAGGCCTAGGAGAAGTCTTTTTTACAACAGAAAATCAGACGAAGTCACTTCCTGTTCAGAGTCCCAAGAAGCACCAAAAATGCCCCCCCAAACCTCCTAGAGAGCATTAGTGGCCCCTGAGAATCTGGGGCCCACAGAAATCATTTTTGGACTGCATGGGACTGCAAGCCCCACTTTGCCCATTCCTGTCCCAAGTTACCAAGTTTAGGTCCAATATATCTGTGGGACTGCTTTATATTTTTTTTTGTCTGCTTTGATTTAAAAAACAAGTAAGTGAGGATGTACTGTCAAAAAGACCAGTATTATAATTAGAATGTATGGAGAAGTGGTTTCAGTTCTCTTTTGTAAACTTTGTAAACCTCTCCTATTTTGTGTTGTTTTTTCTTTCAGGTTTGTAACACTTTTCATGTTCTCACCTTGGTTCTCACCATTTTGTGCATGCGCAATGTGCATCTTCCTGGTTGAACTATTTAAATCAGTGGTTCTCAACCTGTGGGCCCCCAGATGCTTGTGGACTTCAGCTCCCAAAAGCCCCAGCCACCATGGTCAATGCTCAGGGCTTCTGGGAGCTGAAGTCCAAAAACATCTGGGGACCCACAGGTTGAGAACCACTTATTTAAATGATGTGTTTTTGTTGAATGTAGCCTTAAAATAGAGAAAGAAAGACAATGAGATGTAGTGTTTTGAGTGCTGGACTAGGGCTCTGGGAGATGGAGGTTTGAATCTTAGCTCAACCATGAAAACCAGCTGGGGACCTTGGGCAAGTCACACTCTCTCAGCTTCCAAGAAAAGCAATGGAAAGATTAAATCATGCAAAGAAAATCCAGTGATAGGGTTGCCAGAAGTTGAGTAGAAGGCATGTAAACCACAACAAAACCTAAAAATAAAAAGACATCTTCTCATTTCTACAGTTAATGTGCTCTTACATGTGAACATGCTAATTTGATGCTAGACTGATTGACTCATGTCCCCATTTCAAAAGATAGATAGTAGCTTTTGCTTGGCACCTGTCTTTTTTTGTCTGTATGAAATGATCTTATAGTTCAAGTATTATAGATCTTACATTCACGTACTAAATTTCAGTCCTGCCATCTCTCTAAGATGGCAATTCAGCAGTTAGACACTGGTGAGGACCAGTTTTCTGTCCCCAGAATCCACTGGGCTTGCATGGACTGCAAGAAAAATGAAAAAACAAAAACATTGGACATGGTAGAAATTGCTTCTGCTTTTATAAAATGGATTTTAAAAAAAAATTAGAAGAAGCAGCGCATCTCTATAATCTACTTGAAAGGTGAATGGCCAGACAATTTGCTCTGTTTTGGGCCAAAGGAAGTGCAGTGCAGGGAAACTGCAGAAGATGGGCTACGAAAAGACAAAAGCAACCTTCTTTCCATTCCTGCTCTAAGAACCCTTGTACAGTATATGTGGGAGTGAACCTTTAAAAAACCCCACACACAACAACAAAATTTGAGTAAAGGAGTGAATGAGCTTTCTCTGACCACATAGTGGAATGAGAACAAGAACCCAAGCTTTCCTAGTCCAACTGGCTAGCATCCCATTAGTGGCATATGCACATCTGTTTTTTCCCTTATGCCTGCAAAGGTCCTTCATTGGGTGCTTTGGAGGTTGATATTCCCATCCTCCTTCTGTAGTGCACAAAGGGCCTCCCAGATTTATCATACAGCCTCAGATGCCCTTTCCCTACAGCTGTTCTGTTCCTTGTCAAGAGAGGGCAGGATCAGAGATCCTGTGCTCCTCAGAGTCAGAAGTGAAATTATTACAGCAGCATTGAGACCTTCGAAGGATCCCAGAGGGTCTTGGCATTGGTGTAATCATTTCATATCTGGCTACAGGGACATAGCCAGATGCTTCTTCGATCCTGCCTGCTCCTCATAAGACACAGAATGGCTGTGCAGGGGGACTTCAGTTGTTGTGTGTTAAATCCAGGGGGGTGGTATACAAGTCAGCTTTCATGTAGGTCTGCATGTAAAACTCCTACACTGTGCTGAGCCATACAACATTGAGATCGCTGTGTACTGCATCACACTTATAGAATCATACAAACATAGAAATGCAGAGTTGGAAAAGACCACATGGGCCATCCAGTCCAACCCCCTGCCATGCAGGAACACCTTCAAAGCACTCCCAACAGATGGTCATCCAGCATCTGCTTAAAAACCTCCAAGGAAAGAGACTCCACTACACTCCGAGGCAGCAGATTCCACTGCCGGACAGCCCTGACTATTAGTCATTATTACGTAATGTTCACTAACAGTTGAGCTTACCACATGGTAAATTTTCCGATTGGTTGAGGCTGCTGGCGGTGTTCTTACTGTTGCGTATTTGTTAGAAGTCTTTTGGCCTGAGTGTAATTGTTAATGCTAACTAGAGAAAACTCACTGAATGTATGTTAACATGGCAAATCAACACTTACGTGAATTCCACTGATTTAGTGTACCTGTTCTAGTTGTGACTGTAAATTGGATTCAAAACTCAGTAATTCTACTTTTCTACGAGTACATATCCAGCTATTGGCTCTCAGTTGTTTCTGGAGCCCTTCTCTCTCCCTTGATCCTGTTGCATGGTAGTACAAAATGGCATTATTTTAAATCCTAGCATAGGTTAGAAATCACTTCACAAGTCTTTCTCTCCCCTCCCCATTTCCTGCAGGTGAAGGAGTTTGATGGTCGACACTATATTATGGAAAAGTCAATAACAGGAGATTTTGCACTGGTGAAGGCATGGAAGTCTGATCGTGCTGGAAATATTATCTTCAGGTATAGTATGTCTGTAGGCACAGTTAATTTAAAAAAAAAATATGTGAGGAAATATGTGAGTTTCTTGAAAAATTTTTTGGGAAGTACTGGATGAGAAGTTTAGTGATGTTGAGCCATTGCTGTTACATGACTGATACTGACTTGAAGAATGTAGTTCCAGGGGGTCTTCTTAGTCTGTATTGGTTTGTACCTTACGTGGAAGTCTACTTGGTCTGTGCATTTTTAATTTTAATTTTCTTAAATCAGAAAAAAACTATAAGGGTGGTAGAAGACTTAAAAAACAGACACAGAAAAAACAAGCAGTGGTGTACCTTAGAATAGTGTTGAGCAGGTTTGGGGGCTGGGAGGCTGCCTCCATGCCCAAGAAATACATAGCTGCTGATGCACTGATGACATTGATGTTGCTGCCACTATCAGAATTTGGGGACAGCTGCAGCAGTATTTTATGGTGTGAAAAGGTGCTTTCCTGCACCAAAGATCTCTGCCCGTGCACAAGGCAGAGCATCTTCTTCTTTGGAAAGGAAAAAGATGGTTTCTTTCTTTCTCTTTTCTTCCCTTTTCCTTCCTTCCTTCCTTCCTTCCTTCCTTCCTTCCTTCCTTCCTTCCTTCCTTCCTTCCTTCCTTCCTTCCTTCCTTTCTTTTTCCTATAACATTGCTTTCACTTCTTGGTGGCGCAGCTTGTCATCATCAGGAGATAGAGGAGCTATGGGACCTGCAAAAATGGGCTGTGTGTTGTTAAGCCCTTCACAGATGTTTTTGAAGCAGAGCATAAGTCCTGTGGCAGATTCAGGGGGCATGTCTCCAGAAACAAGATGATGCAGAAGTGATTGCTTGAAGGTGCAAAGTGTTGAAAGCTGTTGCTCTTGATAGTTTGAAAGGCAGCAGGGCAGGTCACTTTCTGTATTGGTTAGACTAAGAAAGTGAATGACCCAAACTCTTCAGTTTGCAATAGGAAGCTGTATTACACTGAGTCAGTCTGTGAATCTGGTTAAGTAGTCTACACAGAGTGATAGTTGCTCTCCAGGTTTCAGACAGGAATCTTTCCCAGCCTTGTCTTAGGATACAAAGATTGAACTTCAAAACTCAAAGGCAGACTTTGAAATCTGAAAGCAAAGCCTGTGTTCTTCCACTCAGCTGTAGTCCCACTCTGCTGTTCTCCATTCCAGAGCCCTTGCAATTGGCTACTCAAGCTGGAGTGAGGTATGGGAGAGGCATTGCTTTGCTGATCAAGTAAGGGTGGAAGATCACACTGTGATACTTATGCTGGAACTCAATTGTGCCTGCCAGTCTTAGGATCTCCTATTTTTATATTATTATTATATTTAGGATCTCTTTCCGTTCACAAAGTGGACTCTGACATCTGATGAACACAATCCAGTGCTAGGTTAAGTCTCAGACACACTCTTTGACATTTCCTGGTTCAAAATCTGACATTACTGAGTTTAGCTACAGAGCTATTTTGATTAACCTCCATTTATGGGATATACTGCCACATGCAGCCGTATTAATCCATTTGTGTATATGTGTGTTTGTGGGGTGGAGGGGAGAGGTTAATATCAGGCTGCTGGTGTTGTTTGAAAATATTTTAGAAGCAATTAGTGGGGTGGGAAAGGAGTGAGTTTATGTATTTTTGAACATGAAAGGAAGAAGATTTCTTCTAGTCTTCTTGAAGTGGCCTTTTGATTTTTTCGAGCAGTAGATTCCAAATGTAATTGCCAATGACAGTTACTGGAAAACACACCCAGTCCTTAAAGTCTTCTGGGCCTGTGTTGGTGATGTGATACAAGCGTGGGTGGAAAGTCAGCATTGGAATTTTGGTATATTAAATTGGATGATCCATTACTTGTTAGTACAGCCTGTGCTAATTGCATGGATTTACTTACTAGTTGGAAAACAAACATAACCAGGAGGGGGCAGTAGAACATCAAAACCAAAGTATATTAAATTGCATGAGATGCTGAAAATAGATAGAAATGTCTAGAAAAATAACATTCATTTTATCCAATTAGTATTGAATTTTGGCCTCAGCGGCTTATACCATCGTTAGAAGCATGGTGTCAGAAAAATCTCTTTTTATATAAATTCCATGCATAAAATGGATAAAAACTAACTTATTTTAACATTGTTTAGATGCTGCGACTGAAAGAGGTTAGGATTCAAAGAAGCAAACAGAAAAACTGTTCAAAAATAATTATACCAATGATACAAGGAGAGTTGTTTTTATAACTACAGTCCTGTTGATTAATTAATTCATTTATTAATGTATTTCTACACCCCTCTATATTAAAAAAATCTCAGGACAGCTTACCAGTGAAATTAATACTAATACATTAAAACAATCAAAAGCAATAAAATAATTTAAATAGTCTAAAAACCTGTTGAGCACTTTAATAAATTAAAACAAGTTTGAAAGATGAAAAAGAACTTGAAAAATCTGTTTAAAAAGATTAAAGTAGACTGGGAATTGAATTCAGTCCAGATGAAAAGGAAAAACAATTTTTTTTGTATAATTTTATTGAAATTCCATCATATAAAACACACACACGCACACACATATATAAGATTGTACAATTCATTGAAATATTTCTGATAGTCTTCCTCTCCTCCCTAGATTTCATGTTCTTCAATTATTATATATAACTGATTGATGTTGTCTCACACAAACTAAAATCCAGAATTATGATCCAAAGAATAGGGAAACTAATGGTAGTTGCAAGGTGGCTTCCAGTAAGGTTGACAGAGGCTGGTAGCTTAAGTCCTTAGAAAAGTAAAATTTTCCAGATTTTGGGCAAAGTGGAGCAATTGCCATAACATTGCAAGGTCCATACAAAATAATAATATCCCAAAGTTGGAGGGGGCAGTGCAGGTTCTGTAGTCCAATCTGCTGCTCAGTCCAGAAGGAGAGAATCCCTAACAGATGGTTGATGACCAGCAAAAGAGAGTTTGCCACCTGTCTGCAAAATGAAGTTCTACCTAATGTTCAAATAAATAATGCCATCCTGTAATGTAAGTCTATTAGATCTAATCTTGATGTTTGGGACAGCAGAGAACAGGCCTGCTATTTTATCCATAATATTTTATTTTATGAATTTCAAGTACAGACTTTGAAGAATTCTGTCACAACTCTCAGTCTTTCTTCTCTGCACAGTTGCATCAATCTTTTCTTAGAGAGCTTGTTTTCTGTACCGCTGGCCATGTTCATTGTCCTCTTCTGAAGGGATTCCAGTTCATCTTTTTCCCTTTTTAATTTAACATTGGTGTAATACTGTTGAAAAAGCCAAGCAGATAAAGTTCATTTTAGTACACAGAGAGGAGACTACCTAGAATCCTTGTGTGCACTGCCCACAACTCCCTTATGGAAGAAAGGTGAGAAATAAATGCAGTTAATAAGTAAACAATAGATCTAGTGAGGAAGCTGAAAGAAAGCCTGCAAGCAAAGACATTGCATGGTTTTTGTTTTCCATCCAAGTCTTGTTATTTCTTTCATAGAAAAGAAGTACATCTTTCATTTTAGTATATGTATGGGCAAAAAAATAAATAAATTATTTGCCATGTGCTTTGTATTTTCTTGTGGGAGTCATCTGGCCCAGAAAGCACTGGATTGCTCCTTTAGTTTTTATCTCTTGCTCCTCTGCATCACAGGTTGAAGTTATTTCCTGATGATCTGTGGCATGGACATATCCCTAAATCATGAAATCTAACCTACCTAATTCAATGAATCCCTGGGGAGCTTTAGACTACAATGTTATGTATCTGGCAGTAAGCCTCAGTAAGTTAATGGAAGTTATCTTCCTAGGGAGAAATATGTAGAGATGCGCTCTTAGATTTTTTTTTCTTTTATTTTCAAGCACTTACCTCAAAACTACATATATACTGCATGACAGACTTTGTAATTTGTAGCTTAAATATGGTCTTTAAACCTATTACAAGTACAGCAAGATCTTTAAATATATGGAACATGAACACTCTGCTGATAGCAATCTGTTTGCTAGGCACAGTACTTTTTCCTCCTATCACAGCCATATATTCTAGTAGTCTAAACGCACATAGTCTCATACCATCTTTAATTTGCAGACAGTTTATCTCTTGCACATACTTTCTCTTTTTCTGATAGGAAAACTGCAAGAAATTTTAACCAGCCCATGTGTAAAGCTGCCAGAACCACTGTGGTAGAGGTAAGGTAGAACATTTTTTTTTCAATAGCTGATGCTAAATTTTCTTTGAATCCTTTTCATTGTTGAATGAATGAACAAATGAATACATAAATCTGCCTTGGATTCTGTTTTGGAAGAAAAATGAGATATAAATTAAATAAATCAATTGATAAATGAAGAGGTAAATGTGAGATACAATGTTACAACAGAACTGCTCTCCTTTGTGTTTGCAACTTATATCATGTGCCTTTGCTTTATCTAATCACTTCAAGGATTGTCTCTTGTTTTTTACTTCTAAAACAAACCATCTGTTTCACAAACAGTGCCTTAGGTTAAATTGGGATGAGATGTTTGTCCATATGTGACAGCAGGTTGTTCTTTGCCTTCTTTTGGAGAACTCTTGCAAAGACCCTCAGGCTTTTGTGAAGAGCTCAAAGAGAGTTGATGCATGATGTACATACATAATTGAAACCACATAGCTGATGACAGTGGCAAGTTGTTGATGGTGCCTTCCCTTGGCAGAAATGGAATTATTACCAGCTGCTCTGACATTGGATTTAAATATGAAAAATGAACACCTGTTTCCAAAAATAACTGAAAGGGGCCTTCAGTTCACTTCAGACCTAAGCTGTTTCTCTTATGCAGAGGTGCTGGTCCTTTTTAATGTCAAAGTCTTCATTATGTCAGTTAAAATTTGTCAGGGTCTGCATTCCAGCAGTGGTTGGGATCTGCCCAAAAGAGTGTTGTCAGGCTCACAAAGGTATGTCAAAGACCACACATAGTCCTTGGGAAACAGATTCCTCACTCCTGTGCTATTAACCCACATGACTGAAAGCTCCTATATATAAAAACAACCCCCTTCTAATAGAAAACAGTATTGCCAGGACATATTATAGCTTAGTCTTTTTGTAGATTGGAGTGGCCCCTGAGCCTCACTGGAGACTTGGGTTGACAGAGTGAAAACTAGGGAGGCCTCTTGTACCTTTAATGTGTTGGGAGTTAAAGTTTCCCAGGATGTTAGCACTTTGTGGGAAACTCTATGAAAGCTAAAACTGTGAGGAATCAGTCTTTTGTTTTTTTTAGCAGAGTAAAGTGTGCTGCAACCTCGGTGTTGCTTCCTTGAGCTGAAACTATGAAAGCAAAACATGGCAGGAAGTTTCAGGTTACTAATGGATTTTACAATTAGATATACACAGGGGAGCCTGGATCTTAACTAGCTAACAGATAGATAAGGTAAGACAGTAGCTTCATTCTTGACTTGCCATCTTCTTGGTAGAGATGTGAAGCATGGTCAGAGAGTAGTAGTAGAAGCAAAACTTGGCGAAGAAGAGGGAGAGGTCTGAAAAGTGAGGTCTTTTATAAGGCTGATGACCCTAGGAACTGTCTTGGGTCACGTGATCTGGATACCAAAGGTCTTTGTAGCCATGCATTTAAATAACATAGGAGCAAGTGGTGGGACTTTAGGTGAGAAAGGGGAAGGCTTTGTCGTGCAAAGGAAATTGAAACTCTATGCTAAGCCCCACTTGCCCTAAAACAAGTGGAGAGGGGAGAGAGAATGCTGAAATTTTCCAACACAATGAATGTCCACAACAGAGCATTTCAGCAGGTGCTGCTTGTCCCACAACCAGGTAACAAGGAACAAGGGACGTCTTTTCATGTCGAGGAGGGAGCGGGCTTGTTTTCCGCTGCTCCAGACTAGGAGAAGGAGCAATGGATTCAAGCTGCAGGAAAGGAGATTCCACCTGAACCTCAGGAAGAACTTCCTGACGGTCATTGCTCTGTGGCAATGGAATATGCTGTCTCGGCGTGTGGTGGATTCTCCTTCTTTGGAGGTTTTTAAGCAGAGGCTGGATGACCATCTGTTCGGAATGGTTTGATGGGTGTTCCTGCATACCAGGAGGTTGGACTGGATGGCCCCTGTGGTCTCTTCCAACTCTATGATTCTATGAACACCTGCTGAAATTCCCTCTTCTGCACTACCATTATAAATACAGGAGCCCTTTCTTGTTTTCACTCTGGTAACCCTCCTGCAGACTCCCCCCTCCAGCCCCTTAGCTTTCCCCAAAGGAAAATAATTGGGGCTAATTTTCAGAGAAATTGCTAAAAAACATCCGAAAATATGTGCAAATGCAGTGGTTTCCTTGTAACATGAGTTTGATTTGTCAAAAGGAGAAATGAGTAGGGCATGGGGGCTTAAAATTGTGTGCAGAAGTGCTCTTTCATCCATAACTAATTAAGCAAATGTAATTAAAAATCCTATAGTGTATCCCTGGTTGCTTGGCAACAATACTCCTGGTCCATTATCATTCTGTTATCACAGGTACAATGGACCTTATTATATTGTGTGACAGAAATGAATGGTTTCCATTAGTCACCTAAAATTTTGGCATTTGTTTTTATCACTAACACCAAGGAACTGAGAAATAGTTGTATTTATAAATAGAGCTTTACAGTGAGTACAGTTGCAGCTCATATGTTGTCCTACTTCTAATTCTATCTTGCTCATTAAAATTCTGAAAATTATTCATCTGCCATTTTTCTAAAAGAACTTGAGACATATTTACTTCTCTGGTCAGAGGCAGCCTTCAAAAGAAGCCCACCTAGGCTGCTAGTTAGCCCAGCATAGTGGAGTCAACACAAGAGAGGTTGTGAACTATCAATTTAGTTTCCCACATCCATCAGCCTAGGCCCACCAGCTGAGGAAAGGCTCGTCGGCCATTTCCGCACTATATTATAGTGCCATTATTCCACTTTCTGTGGATTTCATTTCAACATCCTATGGAATTCTGGGGTTTGCAGCTCTGAGAATGAGTACATTGACTGTTCATCCTAAATGTAATTATGTATCATCTGCTCCGCTAACCAAATCTGAACGCTCCAAGCATTGTTTTTCATAACAAATTATAAATGGAACAGAAGAGAGAGTAGATAGTTTGATACTGCCACTGTTTCTGCTGGAAAAAATAACCCCAGTCTACAAAAACTTTGTAGTTTGCCTATAATTTACCTGTATATTTTAAAGATATTTAAAATTTTAATGATAGGTGTGCATTCACAAGAGCTCAATTTAGTCGATTGTCATCTTCAGTGCTGGAGCAAAGATATGAGACAAAAGGAATTTTATCTGACATACTGTGTAGTTTCACTATTTTATGTGAAGCTGAAGATCTACAATAAAACTATACTAAATTACTCAAATATTTGGGCTGAATCCACACCAAAATCAAGGTTCCCAGTTAGTATTGACTTAATTGCTAAAAGGTTTGTTTAAGACACAGAAAACAAAGATTACCAGATTTTTGTCTTTATCCATCATTACTAGATAAACATATATGAAAGTTAGTGCTGTATGTTTGCTGACCCTGAGCTATGAATTCTCATTGGCAGTGACCTTATTCTGTATTTGTTTTGTGATGTCTGAAAAGGCATGCGTAAATGACATTTGCTGTTGTAGTTGATACTGATAAATACTTTCAGTTTTAGCCGCTATATTTTGTTCCATTTTCTTGTTTAAAGCGGAAGGCCTGTGACTGTAGTACTACTTGTTATCTGAAACTTAGAATCTGCAAACTGTCTTGCCTTGAGCACTTGAATTTCAACCTCTGCTTCCAGATTGACCAGATTGTAGTAGTTCTTGCAGGTTGGCCACGATGCCATGTTGATCTTCCAATATCTGGTGAACACTAACTTTGTTCTCCTAATTTTTCCTTTTCAAAACTTTAAAAAGTTTTTATACTAAGAAGTAGGGGTGAAATGGATGGCGTGTTAGGACTGAAAAGATTAGAACAGAAGATACTGACCTTGATTTTTTGGCTCTAGTTTTCTGCTGTGCAACTACTGCTGTTCCGCAAACTGAGGCAAGATGTAAAGAGGCTTCACTGTTTGTTAAATTGGAAATTTAAATTGTGCTTTTTCAGAATGCTTCTCAAAGCTATTAGGAGTTTCTGCGTGCTTTACTATTATGTGGAAATATGTATTTGAGTCATGGCGTATTGGTCTCACTGCCATTTCATTTCTCTTCAGTAACTTATAATGACAGATGTCATGAAGAAGAATCTTTGTAAGGAAGAGTTTTAAGTGCAGTTGCTTTGTTTTTGGTGGCAGGTAGCAATCTTGGTAGCAGGAATGTCAGTGGTTAAGAGGTAGCTCTAGGGACTGCATGAGACTGCTGCACAGAAGTGTTGGCATGGGCAATTGTGTGGTGTGTGGAGAGGGCACTGGATGCTTCACAACTCACTGGGGGGCTAGACTGCCACCAGAATTCAGCAGCAACTGTTGAAATTCTTCCCATAGTTGCTGCTGAACTGCCTCTACTCTTTCTGATGAAGGAGGATGCCATAGTGCCCTCTTGCACCACAGAGCCCTACAGACTGTCCTGGGCAGAGTGGCTCCTTCCCTTTTAGTTAGAGGATGGAAAAAAGAAAGGACTCTTTGTTTCTAATGTTGCTGAATCTTGCTGGCACACTTGTGTTGGTGGCGGCTGCAGCAGTTACAGTGGCAGGAGGGGTATGTAGGGACAGTGCATGAGAGCTAAAGATTGTCATCCTCTTCTGCAGAGTTTAATTCTGAGAAGAGTGGTATAACATTACATTGATCAACACTCCTGGCATTAATAATAAAAATAATAAATAAATATTTATTTCTTACCTGCCTCTCCCCAAGGCTTGAAGCAAGGTACAGCATAAATTAAAATACAATTAAAATGCATCGTAAGTTAACACACCCTAAAAATACATAAAACCATTTAAAGTACAGATATATCATTATTAAAATACACTATAATTAAAAATAGCTGAGTAGGTCTGCTGGAAGAGATAGGTCTTTAGTGTTTTGTTTGGTTTTGTTTTTTGATTCAGGCAGAATATTTTGCTGCCGAATTTCTTCTGGCAGTTCATTCTACAGACTAGGGGCGGCCAGCAAGGAGGTTCTCTGGGTGACCGTTACCAGTCTAGTCCTGGCTGGCTTAAGTAAATGGCCCCCAGAGGGCCTGAGTTCATGGGGCAGGTTGTACGAGGGGAGGTGATCCTGCAGGTAACTTGGACCCAAACCATGTAGGGCTTTAAAGGTAGTAACCAACACTTTGTACTTTGCCCGGAAGCTAACTGGCAGCCAGTGGAGTGATTTTAATAGCGGTGTGATATGATCACTCTTCACTGTATCTGTAATCAATCTGGCTGCCATAATTTGTTTTTTAAGCATGTGACTATTTTCAGATGTTCATACTAAGGATGACAGCCAACTCTAGAGACTTCAGCTTGTTTTTTTTTTTTTTAAACTAGGTTTATCTGTCCTTGGGAGAATGTACTAAAGCTAGGAGTTAAAGTAAAATATCTCCAAGCTTATATACTTCCCATGTTCATTGTACCGTAACTACTTGGAATGCAGCTGAAAACCCCAGTGTGTAACTGTCTGCTAATCCTTGCATGATTCATATTGCTTTAGTCCTCTGATTTTATCTTTCCTACTTTTCATGTCTGCACAGGTAGAAGAAATTGTTGATATTGGGTCGTTTGCCCCAGAAGATATCCATGTCCCTAAGATCTATGTCCATCGCCTCATCAAAGGCGAAAAGTATGAAAAAAGAATTGAGGTAAGTTTGGGGGGGGGCATTTGCAAGCTTCTTTCTGCAATTTATCTTGATTTTATTACTTATGAGGTATAATAAGGGGCTGTGTGGAGCCACACTCTTCTTCTCAGCACAGCATCGTTGGCTTATTTATACTCCTCTGACTTCTAAAATGTCAAAGATGCAGTGCATTTTCAAGCATATCTTTACATAGCTATAGGGGCTGGAAATGTGAATGCTATTAAGTGACATTTATTGTTCTTGTGAAACTGGATTATGCAACCAATGCCACCTTTTCTCTGCTTCTGTGGAATATCAGCACCTATGTTACTTTGTCCCTTGCAGTTGCAAATGGAAGGCAAAGCTCATTGCTGCTTGCAAAACAAAATACATACCTATTTCTTCATTATCACTCATGTCTGACCATCGTTTTGTAGTCTCCAGATCCAGAAGCAGGTCAGATTTTGTGCTTGGCATGCATAGAATCTGTTGATCACCACAACGTGGATCAGGAAGAAAGTATATAAGTTACCCTAGTATGTGGTAATGAAAAAGTGATTGGTTATTTATTCCCCTCCCCCTCAATGCAGGTACAGCTGCCCCTGAACCCTTTGCCTTGACTGACTACTGTTTACTGACTGCTTTAGCCTTGGAGCTAAAATCATCTCAAGCATGGCATAATAGCCAGCAGCAGCATCTCCAGGCTTGGGGAGCACTGTTGTCCATTTTAAAGCTCCCCATTTTAGGTGGGGTGTTGACACACAGGTGATGGTGCTTCCTAGATTGTTGTAGTGGGGGACAAACTGGTTTTCTAAATCCTGGCAATTAACCACTCTGGTTTATAGCATACCCATTAAATAAAAATATAAGCACGCTAATGCACCTTTTTAAAAAAATTTCCACCCAAAATGAACACTGCAACATAATCCCACTACCACCCTTGTATGGCATTTCACTAATAGTGTGAAAGAGCTGGAGAGACAAAAACCACACAGGTGTTAATAGTGTCAGCATCTGAAAACCAAGAGTGATTCCTGGTCATTACATTAAAGAACCAGCATGGTATAGTAGCATAGTAGTTTGAGTGTTGGACCAGGACTCTGGAGACCAGAGTTCAAATCCTTGCTTAGCCATGGAAACCCACTGGGTGACCTCAGGCAAATCACACTGTCACAGTCTCAGAGGAAGACAACGACAAACCCCCTTGGAACAAATCTGGCCCCAGAAATAAAACAATAAAAATTAAAAAAACAATTTTTTTTTAAAAAATCCATGACAAGTGCATGTTAGGGTTGCCATAAGATGAAAAGGACTTGAGGGCACACACCAGCAGCAGCAGCAACAACAACCTGTTACATTGACCCGTTGGGTAAGCTGAAACTACCAGCAGAGATTTCAAGGCTTCAGAAAGTTTGAGAGGCATAACTGTAGCATCATTGAATAACAGCAGTTGAAGCAGGGGGAGAAATGAAAAATAAAGTATAGCATCCCCCATTTTTCCTCTGTGGGAGAGAGAACATCTAAACCTGTCATCAGCTGTAATTAAAAGATGGTTACAGCTCCCCTTCCTCTATAAATATCTCATTTTCACAGCCTCTCCTGGAGAATCTTGGGGTCTCTTAGGTGTGGGAAGACAGGTGTATGTCAGAGGTGGCCACTCTATGGGTTGCAAGTGACCCCAAAGCTCTTGTGGAGCAACCCAGACCCCTCCCTTCACAAACTGTGCCATCAAAGTTCAACAGCAAACTGCTGCTACAATTTGCCAGCAAACTGGGAATTCAGGAAAGGATTTGTTTTAAAGGTGTTTGGGAGTACAGTTTCCTTTTGAAATTTGGTGGTAAACAGCAAAAACAAACAACCAAAACCCCTCACAACAGTTAGCCGCCTTTTGTAGCAGCAGCACAAGAGACTCGGGGAAGAAATGAGCCCCTAGGTCTTTCAAAGTTGCCCACCCACTGCGTAGTTTATTTGAATTAATTATCTGTCTTTTTTGTTGTTTTCTATCCCTTCTTCTCCCAGCCCTGCTTTCCTTCTCTCACTAGCCACATCCCCACCCCTTTTTGCTGTCTCATTTTTAAGTGTTTTATGTTGTCTAGACCAAAGTTGCAGCAGGGATTAATTTTGCTCTGCTGAGTTTTGTAATCCTGCTAGGGATCTGTCTTGTCAAATAGGCGATAAAGCCTCAAGCTTCTCTATTTACTGACTAGGGGTGTGAGAGAGGAAGGGAGATGGCGGGGGAACAGAAACTATAAAAATAACATATCTTAGGAGGCTTGGATTGCATTTTGAAACATAAATTGTGTTGGCTGTAATGCAGTTTTCCACCAAATTGCTGGACAAGGATTCTAGTATAAAGCAGGTTTCAGTAAAAGTGCCTGGAACAGGAAAATATGTTATTGTATGAGGAGAAGGATAATTATAGTCATATATCTGGTCTGGTTGTGGTTGAGAGAACAGGCCAAAGAGAAAGCTAATTCCTTTCATTTTTTTAAAAAAATTATATCTATGTCATATATCCCTTTTCTTGGTGCTTAATTTCTAAACTGAGGAGAAGTATCAACAACAGTTAAAGGCAAGGTACAAATTACAGACTTAGAAAGCCTTGAACTTTTAAAGCACCAGAGTAGGTGCAGAGAGTGGGAAAAAAATTACAATGATTTTGTACCGGTGCAGATGCAAATACAATGGCCATTGTCTGGTTACAGTCCAGTTTCTACTGACCAAATATGCCATGCAGGAGAGTCTTGGCATCTGTAGATGTGGCTTCTTGTATGTATTGAGAAAGGTTAAGGAGGTTACTTTTCTTTCTCCTGCTCTGTTCTATCCTGTTTTGCCAGATAAAAGGACCTGTTTGGATTCAGAAAGAGCAATTATTTAGTCATTTCTGAAAGGGGGTTTGGGTGGGAGGCAGGATTTCAAAGAAGTTTTTAGACCATCAATTCTAAATGGCATTTTTTAAAAAATATTTTCCATGGGCCCAGGCTGGCCATAATCATAGTTGGCTTATATCCTTTGTTTTGCTTATTGGACCATTTCAGGGCCCAGTTATTTTTCCAAGCCCAGTCCTCTTTAACCTGAGAGCTGGAGTCTATTTGCCCTGGCTTCTTATGACTTGGTCTACAGATATACCAGCATTGCTAAATAATAACAGAAGTACTATCAGACATTTTTATCGCTATATGAAGAATTTCTTTGGTTCATGTTCATACTGAGCCTAGAGGGTTTCTTATCTGTTCTCTTGCTGCTGCAATTCATTGTGATGCCTATGTTCAGTTCTAACAAAAGGTTTCCTGGGCACTGATTTTTGAAGAATAGGGCTGGTATGTGTGTTTGCGTGTGTATGCGAGTTAACCTTTTGATCCACGATTTTGAGTACAGATGTCTTAAGGCCAGTGTTCCCTTGAGTTAGACAGAGAATGAAAAACTATGTAAAGCCAATGTAAGCAAATGACAGCCTGGAACGTTTTTTGGTACTGAAGCTGCTGGAGAGACTTTCTGTCTGCTTTTCCTGCCTTGGTCAGGGGTACTGCTTTCTGTTGCTCAGGAAAGAACCTGCTGACACTGAAGGGACAAAAGGGATCAGGCAGAAGACTTTTAGCCCAAAGGCTAGGTGTGCAGCAGTCTGTCTGGGTAAAAAAACTGTAGCTCCCTGCTGCAGCTTGTGCTTTGTTCCCAGATTTGTCTTATTGTTTTTGGTTTAAAGGAATTAAAGTGAATGGGTCATATGAAACACATCAACCTGGGACATCAGGCAGTTGCTGACCAGTTGGGATGGACAATGTTAAGATAGAAGGGACATGGATAGGGATAGGAACTGTAGGTTTGCTGTGAGCAGTACATTGCTCACCATAGGTCAAATTCTTTTACTTATTTCCTGTGCTCCTAAAGCATTGGCTGAAGGTGGTGGGAAAAAGTTCAAAAAGAATCTTGGGCAGAAGGGGAGAGATTATGAATTGTGGATGAAATAGTTGGCTTAGTAATAGTTTTAGGAATGGGGAGCTGCAAAATCATGTGATGTGGGTGAAGAACAAGCAACTAGATCAACTTCTGAAGAGATTTAAGGCAAGATTTAAAAGACTGAAGCACACGTCTGAGGTTTATTAACAGCTGAAATTTCACAGCCTACTTACAATTGTTTGTACTAAACACAGAACATGAAGATTTGTTTGGGGTATAGAACATGTCTGCTGCTCGTATCCATCCTATCAATATTTTAAATTTGCCCATGTTGGGAAGGAAGTGGAAGCTCTTCTCTGATATTTTGATATGAAGCCAGTGCCATACTAGGGATATGTCTTGTTGCAATAGGTGATTGAATGGGAAGCCTCTTTGTTGGACTGATCTCAAGTAAGAAGAAAAACAAATTTCATCTAGGGAAATTTCATCAAGCAAGTCTGAGTAGTCAGAACACAGAAGCAGGTCGCCTTAGACGGCCTGCATCCAGTGTGATGGTGCTGCCGTGGCAAGACTTAGAGGCAGATATCTAGAGTCTAACTCAGAAGAATGGCCTCCCAAGCCCAATGGGACCACATTGTGAAGTATCGTAATCCATGTTACTGTCCGAAGAAGGGGAGGCTTGTAAGACCTCTTAGACTAACTAGAGCCTAGCTGAAGCTGAGCTGAATCTAAAGTTCTCCTAGGACAGAAAAGTTGAAAATTACTTAGGACTACCTGCACTCTGCCTTAACTTTTCCTGGCATTGTGGCTATGTTTCTGAGCTGGAAAAGGTTTGTATCTGATACAAAAAAAAAAAACTTCTCCCTTTCTCCATCCTCTTTGTGGGCTGTTCTATCAGCAGAGCAGTTCTGCTGGCAAATCCTTGAGATCAGCCAGCAGAAGGGTATGTTCTTCCACCAAAAGCAGTTTGTGGTTAATTCTAATCCTTTGCAAGCCAGTGCGTCTTTGAGGTAGAATTGCAGCATACATCCGGAGTCTGAAATTATTTCAATATGTTACTGGCTGGACTGCTTAGCATAAACCAGCCTTAACCATATTTCTTTCTGCTTTCATGGTGTCTGAGGCCTACCATGGTTGTAAAGAAATGTCAAGCTAGGAGCTATGATATAATATATGTGAATCTGTAATCCTTCATGCAGGAATGGTATTAACATGACTGGTTTGGTTCTGCTTGTTTCTTTTTCTAGCGATTGTCTCTCCGCAAAGATGAAGATAGCCAGAGCAAGCAGAAGAAAGGTGGTGATAATGTCAGAGAAAGAATCATCAGGCGAGCAGCTCTTGAATTTGAGGATGGCATGTATGGTATCCTTTGCCTCTGTTGAATGTTTTTGCTTTTTTCTCATTGCTGAAGGCACAGATAAATGACTAAAAATTCTGAAAAGGATTCATTGAACCTTGACTAATTGATTTAAGCTAACCTTGGCATTGGCATTCCACTGCTTGCCAGCAACTTCATTAGTCCAGACATAACAGTACACCTGCAGAGTGAAAATGGAGTCCTTGGCCTGGTAAGAATGGAATACAGACTTTTTAACAGAAACTACTGTAATATGGGGGTGAAGGGGCATGTGATGAGAGAAGGAGCATTTATAGAAGACACTGTCAAAATGTGTTATTGGAAGGTTGATTCTGTTTTTTCCCCCAAAAAACAAGGGGCCTTATCCAACCGAAAAAGAAGTTGACCCTGATCTCATTAATGCAGGTAAATCTGTTTCATCTATCATATTCTAGCCTGCTCTTTCATTGGGTAGCTCAGTGGAGTGTCCTGTCTTGCTCCAGACAAAGCAAGGGTGGATAACGTGGGGCTTTTCCAATATCACTGGACTGCAGTTCCCGTTAAATCCTAGCCAACACAGCCAATTATGAGGAATGCTGGGAGTTGCAGGCCAGCAACATCTGGAAGGTTGCTCATTGGCCCCCCCAACATAGAACCCTACAGGGAAAAGCTAGGAAAGTAGAGCAAGGGATCAGGCAACCAGGAGTCTGGAGAGTTCATTTCAAGATGAATTGCACCAGGGGAATGGGACTGAAAATGTCTTTGCCAAAATGGAGAAGGGGTGGGAAGAACCTACACACATGTGGTAAAACATCAGAGTAAAGCAAAGGGTCGTGGAGGAATACACATGTCAGAAATATGTGGAGAGAATATATTTATACCTGTAGAGTCAGAGTAGAGTAGTGGTTTGAATATTAGACTAGAAGTCTGAGAGACCAGGGTTTGAATCCCCACTCAGCCATGAAAACTCTCTGGGTGACCATAGCCAAGTCACACTCTCTCAGCATCAGAGGAAGGCAGTGGCAAACCCCTTCTGAAGAAATCAGGAAGACTCCCTGATAGGTTTGCCTCAGGGTTGCCGTAAGTCAGAAGAGCTTGAAGGCACAAACAATAACAACAACAACAACAACAACAACATTGCTTAGAAACCTCAGAGCTATTGTAGGGAACTGGAGTGCTTGATTTTAAGGAAGAACATAAAGTGGGTGTCCCAGTAACCTGGTGGGTTGTGATCATCTCTGAATACAGACCCTTCAGCTTTCTTCCCCAGTTAATATCCTCCAGATTCCAGCCAGCAAGGTAAGAGCTGTGCTGCCCAGAGATGATGGGTTTTGTAATCCCCCATATTTGTAGCCTGATGTCAGGTTGGGAAAGGCTGCTCTTCAGGAAGGATAGTGAAGAACAAATGGGGATGGTAGATGGAGGGCATCTATCTCAGCGAAGACAATTGGCAAGTGGAAACTTCAAAAACTTCATTGATACTTCTGCTGACTTGCTTTAGATGAAAACATCAGGCACAAGAGTAATTTAGTGCTCCGGGTATTCTTCCATCTTTTCAACCAGAAAGCTGAAGATGGTCTTGAGATGGAAAATGAAATCAGGGAGGCATCCAGAAGAAAAAGTGTTATACTAATTCATGGTAGGAAATGGCTCCTGCAATCCCATGCTGGGATCATTGGCAAAGAAATAAAAAATAAAACTGCCAGTATGTAGTATAAATATTTGTCCTTGGTTTTCTGTCCCTTTCCCTCAGTAAATAAAATGAGCTTTTCAAAACTGTGCACTTCAAACATATTGTTTCTGACCCAGAGAAAACTCTTTTCATCTTTCTGTGTTTTTTTGCCTCTTGGTCTTTGTAAACTGAACATTGAGTTCCTTTTACAGGGAAAGAGACGGTCACTGTGCTTCCAGGAGCTGCCTACTTCTCAAGCGATGAATCCTTTGCAATGATTCGAGGGTAAGTAACAAAAGGCTTCATTTGCTAAATGTCAAGAGCACTCACTCAGCTGATAGCTGAACTTATTAGTAATCTGCCTCAGAGTAACTATCTGACAGTCTCCTTCAGAACAGTCATGCAATTAGGAGCTGGCTATTGGAACTCAGTAGATTTAGCAGCTGGATGTTGGAATGCCAAATAGGCAACTGGATTTAGGAACTGGCCGTCTAACTCTTGTTTCTACAAATGCTTTGCATTTTTTTTTCAGAGATAGGCAACACATGGCTCGTGGGCCATCTCTGGTCGCCCACATATTTTTTTCAGCCCTCCTTCCTTCCTTCCTTCCTTCCTTTTTTTTTTTTAAATTTGAAAATGAGAATTTTCACTTCAGGAGAAGGTATTCTCCTTTAAAAGAAGGCATAGCCCCCTTTACACCTTTTTTGTCTGGCCGGCATTTTTTTAAATGAAATCAGAAGTAGGTCTCTTGTTATATCTAGTTTCATTGGGGCAAGGAGTGCAGCCACTGGTGAAGAGGAAAAGAATGGCTTCTGGGTTCCCATAGCTTGTTCATGTCTGCTTAAGTGAACAGGGTAACCTACTAAGCATGTCCTTGGAGCTGATCTTTGCAATATTAGCTGAAGAATTACACACTGTGTTTTTGTAACTATTTTCTTTGCATGATTAGTAAAGTCCAAGTTTCCTGCCTCAGCCTATAAATAACTAGTCCAAGCTGTGTATACTAAAAATGGCAAAATTTTAAACAGCTGCTGTTAAAATATGGACTAAGCTAAACTCATGAGTTCTGAATAGTCCAATCTCACTTTTAAACAAATTCAGTTGGTTTAATATGCTTGCCAAAGCTTTCTGCTTTTAATATGTGATGATTTAGGTAGCAATATTATATTGGGATCAGTATTTTACCATGATCCAGTTAATGTTATATACTATACTTGTCAAAATTGCAGTGGCTATTGGCTTGATGCAAATAAAATCTAACTTGAGTAGTTCAGTCCACTAGATTTAATAGAAACTATTCCCAAACAAATGTGTTTAGGATTTCAGTTGCACTTTTATCTAGTTGCAGTGCCAGTGTGGTACAGTGATTTAATTGTTGAACTAGGATTTCAGGAAACTAGGTTTGAATTTCTGCTTAGCTCACTGGGTGAGCTTGGGCCAGTGACATTTTGTCTATGTTGGAGGAAGGCAATGGCAAATCTTCTTTGGATAAATCTTGTCAAGAAAATTTTATCATAGAGTCACCATAAATCGGACTCAGCTTGAAGGCACATAACAGCAACAAACTTAAAAGCAAAATTCTTTGTCCTTGCTGCTGGTACAGTGAGATGGAGTTGCTACTATTACTGAAGACTATTCAGAGGGCTATGAGATGGAGCTTAACCATCTGCTTGAATTCTTGATGTGCTTGTTCTTTCAAATTTCCTGATTTTCTGGTTTGTTTTTTTTTTTTTTAACAGGGGGCATGTTGACTTAACTATGCTTGGAGCTATGCAGGTGTCAAAATATGGTGATCTAGCCAACTGGATGATTCCTGTAAGTAAATGGAGAAGGTTTAATATTTTCTATTTTTATCACTACTTTTAATTTGGACAGATTGTAAATTTCTTTGCAAAAAGTGTGCCCAGCAAATACAAGACAAATAAAAAATGTAGTACTGAGATGTCTGCAGGTTGCAGGGAGAGATGGTTGCTTTTGAATGTGTGCACATTTCACTGGTACACAGGGAATTTCTGCAGTTAGTTTGGCAATAATCACAGTACCGTGTTTTTATTTTGTAACTGAGGATCTTCTTTTCAACAATTAGCTTGAGCTCATGAACTATTTCTGGAGCAAGGTGGGGTGCTGCTGACTCATTCTACCAAAACATTTATATTGTGTGATCACAGTAGTTACTCTCCAAAATCACCTCAGATTTGGAAATTAAGCCTTTAACCCAGAAGTGGATGTGCAACTCACCATTTGCTGTGATGGCTAGGCCTCATGGGAGTTGTGGGCCAACAACATCTGGAGGGACCTCAGTTTGTACATCTCTGCTCTGAAACGTCGTTTTGAGGAAACTGGTGATCTTCCGTATATTCCTGGACTCCAGATGCCCTGCAGCCTCAGCCAGCTTGGCCGGTGTTTAGTTATAGTACGGTTGCAATCCGTCATTATCTGGAGGGCCATAGGTTTTCCTCTCCTGCTTGTCCCCCAAATAGAAAAAAAAAAGTACTTGCCTGTAGTTAAATATTGTGACCTTTAGTTTCCATAAAGGGTTCCTCCATCCCAGCGCGCAGACACACAACTGGGGGAATGCATTCTAACACAAAGTTCTCGTGCATTTTCATTGAAATACAGTTTATAGGCTAAAGCCCTTCACCCTCCTATTGAGATGTGTCTTTGCTTTTCTGCTTTGCATTCTAGTTTTTTCCAGATATGCTAAGTTCCCTCTGCAGCAAGAAATCCAGCTGTTCATAGCCAGATTGTCAAAAGCTTATAATATAACTGAGAGAAAGAATTTAATTTCCAAAGGTAAACACATTTGTAATGAGAAAGAAGAAAGAAAGGGAAAAAAAAGACACTCAAAGCCCATCTGACAGTTTTCTTCTTGCCAGAATTTCCTTTTATTACTTGTAAGACTGGAGTTCAGAGTCAATTCACTTCCCACTGTGAGTCGGCAACTTGTGATATTTCAGTGTCGGCAGTTAAGCCTTTTCATGCATTCTCACCTGACACCAGTTTAGCGATCCAGGAAAAGCACTCTACTTCACTCACTCATGAGGTTTGTTGAAGGAAAAGCAAAGCAAACTTAATGCTTAAGCCCTCTTTATTTTTCTTGCAATCGAAAGAACTTTCTCTTCTTTAAGTATATCTATCCTTTGAATGTGAACAGTGGAGCGTTTATTTGTTAGACTAAAAATCTATGTGTTGCCACTTGTTATGTCCATACAAAAAAAGATCAGGAGCTGAAATCTTGTTTTGTCTTGTTCACTTAGGGAGAGGGATTTAGAATGCTCCCTATAGTTTGGATTATAGCTGGTGTAATATGTAGTTGGCATAGCTACTGTTCAGGGAGTATAGGAGCTGTAGCCTACTGTATCTGGAATGCAACATGTTACCTGACTTAGAGAAGTACAAGAGATGAGTGACAAAGACTCTGGAACTCCCTGCCAGTGGAATTCAATGATCCCTTGTCCCCAAATGCTGACAATTAGGTGAAATCAAGAAATTAAGGACCAACAAGTTCTCTCCTATATAATTGAATGTAACAGAACAGACTTGGGCAACACCACATTAGTTTTGCTATACTTTTTTTTTAAATCAGAGATGGCAGAAAATACTTGTTTAACCTGGTTCTGTCTCCAGGTTTATGTTTCTATTTGTGTGCTTATTACAGCTTTCATAAACCTCAGCCATTTTTACCAATGGTTGTTTCAGCCCTTCATGGCATGTCTTAGGATGCAGTCCTATGTCCAAAGTACATGGGATTAAGCCTCACTGAAAACAGTGGTGCTTACTTCTCTACCCATACAGAATTGCACTATCAGATTGTAACACAGTATCCTCCAGATGTTGTTGATGAACAGCCCCACCCAGCATAACCAGTGGTGAGGACTGCTTGGAGCTGTAGCCCAACAGTTCTGGAGATCTATAGGATTCCTGCCCTGTGATAACAATTCTGCTGCCAGGCTAAGTTCCTAGTGCACAATGGGACTGCTGTGGTTAATTATTCTTTTAAAAAGAAATAAAGGGGCAAACCAGGTTTTGATTTGATCTCTTTCAAACCAGTCTGCACATCTTAATTAGCTCTCTGGATTGTGGCTGCAGAGCAAACCTGGCATTTGAAGTTGGCACAGTTGCCAATCGCCTGAGCCCTTAGCTGGGCCCACCATTTAGCCTGCTGCCAATACAAAATAAATATCAGCTCCAGCCAACTGGGCATGCTTTTGTCCAGCATTGCAGCCTGGCATTTTAATGTCTACACAGTGCCTTGGTGGCCTCAGGTCAGCATCTTTCTGGTGCACAGTTGTTTCAGGGCCCTGGAGGAATTCTGAGGGAATTGAAATGGTGGGTACCAACATCTGAGTTTGCTGGCTTGATTGGCTTTTTTGCTTCTGTTGTGTCCCCTTATGCTTATGAGATAAGAGAGAGGGAAGGGGCCGACAAAGGCTGTGGATGTGGCTCACCAAACCTAACCCTGGCAATGCTGTAAGATATAAGCTTGGTTTTCAGAGCTTTGGAAAGTTACTTTTGCAAACTCTGCTTGTTTTATACCAGCTGCTGATACCTGGAGAGAGTAGATGAATGAATGAATGAGGTATGTGGGACTGCTGAGTGAAAAATTTTCAGGCTTATGATAGCCTTATATTTTTAACCAAAAAAGGAGTCTTGCCTGGCATTCTGTGTTGTAGTTACAGATTTGTAACCTAGAGTTGTGGATCTGTAACTGCTCTGTATTCACTAACACTACAGAGTCACAGCCACTTTTAACAGCCAGCAGTCCTCCAGCGTACCTTAACAACTAGAAGCTGCATCAAGCAAAGGAGCTGCTGACCACAAGAAAGATGGTCTTTCCAGCCCCCTTCCACCAGTGAGCAAAGCTGTGACAATCAGAAGCAAAACCCCCAGCGCAATTCTTTATCACAGTGTCATTCGCTGGTGGGAGGAGCAGAAATGTCATCCTCCTTGTATCCCAATCAGCAGTTGCAAAGCACTCATGATGAGACTGCTGGCTGTTAAAGTGTACTAGCGGAGTTCAGACCTGGAGATGTTACTTGATTACATATACATAAGTAGCTAATGTAGAATATCAGTGTGTATCATTTGATGAAATAACACTGTACTTAAGTGATGGGTTTCACATCTACAAATGAAGGCTATGCTTCTTGGTGTGACCTTTAATATATATTCCTACCTAGTGGTGTTTGAGACAAACATATTTATTGGTAAATGATGGTTTTAGCCAAGGGGCATGCCTGGGGGACTTGGGGGTATTGTTGCTACATTTTGACCCTCTAGGTTATTTGGGGCCCACATGCTGTGGCCTCTTCTGAGCCTAAAGCATGGAGGGCCTTGGGAATAATTTGAAGACTCTTTTTTAAAAAAAAATATTTTGGTGGTAGGAGATGGAGCCCTCCATGGTCTCCTGGACGGCTAATGTAGCCCTCTAGCCTCCCATAGTTGTCCACGCCAATGTTAGCCATAAGTCATGCCACGGTTCTTTGTTTAGAAAAGCAGTGGATATTTTTTTTTTTGCATCCGGTTTAGTTTTTCTACAATTGCTGTTCGAGGATGTACATATTTGAATGAGTTATGATGCCTTTCTGAGAAAAAGTAAATAAATGGTGCTGTGTGGGGGGAGAAGAAGCATTGAAATTGATATTGCCATTTCTTTGACTAATGATGCTTTTATATTGGTAAAATAGCCCCAAGCCATTGAAGATCACACTTTCAGAGCAGAGGGGTAGGAGGTGGAGGAGAGATTAAAAGTGATGGATGAGGTCTCCTAGGGATTTATGAATATTAATACCATAATACTGGTGTTGCTGATAGGATGTAACAGCAAATAAACCACTGAACTGGGGACAGATACCCTGAAGCAAACAGTTGATGAATCCTAAGGAATAAATCTGGGGAAACTTCCAGAGTTAGCATAAGAATATATGGTAACGGGCTGGAAACTTTTTATCTGTTCCCTCTTGTATTCAGAAATGGTTCTTATGAAATGATTGTGCTTGGTAGCTGTTTATCCTGGGCAAAATCTTATTACTGAAGCTGCCTTATATAGAGCTGGACCATCAGATTGTCTGCTCTTGACAGCAGCTCTCCAGAGACTGAGCTTTCTAGCCTCAGCTGTATTAATCTTTAATGTGCTCTTTTAAAAGGGGCCTTAAACTTCCTAATCTCATTTATCATCACAGCACCCCATGGGGTAGTGAATATTGTGCAGGGGAAAGTTGCCTTCTTCTGGTTCTTCCGCTTAAGAAATGGTAGGTTAAATTATTCCAGAGTAAACAGAGTCAGGATGGGGGGAGGAGACTCCTGGTTTGTAGAGGGCCATGTTAAGTGTAAAGTTGCCGTGGATGTTTAATTTGCTACCCATTTGTGTACTATAAACCAAGCATTGCTGTCTGTGAATTAACTGAGTACCAATGTGTGAAACAATCCTCTGTGTGTCAAGGGAGGATATGTTGCATATGAATTGTTTTCATATGAAACCCTATATGGATATGTTTGCAGAGGGAACATAAGGGATTTAATCCTTTCTCCCAGCTCTTCAGGGATGAAGAAAGTGTGGTCTACAGTCTACATGTAGCCTCCAGACTCCACTTTTGTGCCTATCTGAAGCCCTCCAAATTCTTTTGAAAATTGGCACAATTTTGAGACAGTTTTGCATAACATCAGTGCCAAAACCTCCCCCAAAGTATAAAATTGCACACTGACACCAAGTGCTCCAGAACTGCCATTTCTCCTCAGATATCTCCTCCTTCAGCTGTACTCCATCCAAAATGATGGTTACCTTCCCTCATGAAGATATCACTTCCATTCTACATTTTGGCTAGGATATGGCCAAAGAAGAGGCTATTTTTGCTCGCTATTGAAGAAGTGCCATCTACATAGGTGAGAAGTGAAACAAGAGGGACTGCAAATAGAGAGAATGTTCTACGGAAAGCATGGTGTTAGAGATAGGCAGGAGATGTTGAGTGGGACATACTAAAGAGGGCTAAGGATTTGTGAGAAGGGAAAAGTGGTGGAAAGGGAAGGCTGCAGAAAGAGGTACTGATGATTTAAGGGCAACAGTTCTTAACCTTGGGTCTGTGAATTCCAGGGGGCTGCAGTGTCCTCACAGAAGGTCCACAAAGGCTTGAAAAAATGTTATGAGCTTTTAAAGTTAAAGTAGAAAGAAAGGAAGACAGACAGATGGACAGTCATACACTGATCTCAAAGAGCAGGAGTTTTTTGCTGGCAATGGAAATAATTTGTACAGTTTCTTTACAATATCTTAAGCCATTGAAAAGTTATGAAGCTCTTTGACAGCAAAAAATGTACTCAGCACTTACTACTTCTGCACACGATGAGAACTCTGAGTGGCTGAGAGAAACCACATGACATTGTTTGCTACCACATATACACCAGAAGGCACCTTGAGTTAAGTCCTGGTGGTCCATGATAACAAAAGATACTTTAAGAGGTTCCATGCTAAAGAAAAGGTTGAAGACTATTGATCTAAGGGCATATGCTGCATCCATTTTGCTGATGCTAGGTAGCATTGGGTTTGGTCAGTTGCTGGGTGGGAGACTATCTGAGAGCCACCATGTACTGTCCCAGATGTGTCTTTAATGGATTTGTTGGTTCATCCTGAGCTGTATTACTGCTACCTCGTGTTCAACTATCTGAAGAGTAGAAGTCCAGCCCATAGGCTATATGTGGCCCCCTGCCTCTTTTTTGTAATCATCCTCAGACCCTCCTAGTCTTCTTCAGGCAGTCTTTTACTCCCATAAACAACTTGAAAACTGCCAAAGCCCCTGTGGTTTGCTGTTTCTACCCTTGTGCAAACCCTTCCAGATGAAAACTGGCCAAAAAAGGAACCAGAAGTGACATGATATCACTTCTGGTGTGATGGGACTACACAAGATTGAAAATTGGCTACAACCCCTCATGCGGGCACCCAACTCTGAGCTAGTAGTTTCCTTGATTTCTTGGAGACCATTTTAACTAACTGAAGACAAGAACCTCTTTTTAAAATCTCACTTGGTCTGGAAGTGGGAGGATAATGTCAGTACTGTTATCACAGTCAGAAAGAAGAAAAATGGATATCACCAGTTGCCGAAGGTTGTATGAATCGATCACTGTATTGGTGTGGTTTCCATGAAAGCTGTAAGGCAGCCCAAGTCAGCTTGATTAATGCTTCATTGTGCTTTAACATCTGTAGACATCAGTGGAAGCCAAAATGCTATGGATAAAAACAGGTCTGAATTTTACAACTCAGGATGCTCCTACGGCCAGCTGGACCATTTACCTAGGGGGTGGTGAGCTTTTCCTTGCTAGAACTCTTCAAGCAGGGTCTGGCAAACTATCTGTTGGAGATAGCTGTCATTCTCCATTTCCCTGTATTGAGTGGCCTACAATAACCATTCTCAATAGGAGCCATACGATCTGAAAAGGGACCTTGGAAGTTTTGAAGGTGGCCATAGACTGAAAACTGTAAGTATAGGAGCCCCAAGGGTTTATGGCAGCCCTGGAAGCTGAACCAATGAGATACTCAAGCAGCAACCTTAACTGGAGTCAATAGTTTCCCTCCCAAGAAAGATTTAATGACCTGTTAAACCTCAGTATCCTGGATTGGATTTTGAATCAGTTTGAAGTCCAACCCATCCCAATCGAGCAATTCAAGAGAGTTTGATTGATCTTCAGAGTGATAAAACTGCACATCATCAGTTCAGTCAGTTTCAAAAAGATTTTTTGATTAAGAGTAGTCTGTTGAATAAATTTCCAATACTATCAGAAAAGCCCAAATATCTTTTTATTGCCTTTTCCTCAACATATTTGATTGAATGTGGGTTCAGCAAAATAGTTTCCTTCACAGAATCCAGGAACATAATTGATATTGTGCCAAGAGGTGACCGTGACCTCTGACTGTCATTATCTAATTTGGAGCCCGATATCACTAAACTTGCAGAAAAGCACCAAGCATTAGTCTTGATAGATGTTTAATTTCATACAGTTTTTTTGTACGAGTCTTGTCCAGTATGTTGGAATGTTCCAGTTTTCTTGGTGTTCAGTAATAAATTATATTCAGTCTATCTCTTTGTGTTGTATCCCTGCTTGATGATGGCGGGGGCACTATAGAATCTGAGAAGAGCTCCCAAGGGGGCTATGACCAAAAACCAGTGGAGAATGGCTAGCCTTGAAGACCCATCCATCTCTTGATTCTTTCCATAGCCTCGAAGATGCATGATTGTGATCCACTTTATGTGTCTGTATTAGGAATAGCACAGCCATGGAAATCCACTGGGTGACCTTGGGCAAATCACATTCTCTCAGCCCCTGAGGAAGGTAAAGACAAACCCCCCTCTGAAGAAATCTGGCCAAGAAACCCCCATGATAGGGATCGGCAAAGTCAGAAATGACTTGATGGTACTCAACAACAGTAGGGCTACAGGTGTATTTTTTGGGAGTGGGAGTGTCATGCTCTCATTCTTCTGTCCAAATCTATTTCTAAGGCTAAGGTTGGGCTCTGCTGGGAAGCTAGGGGACTGCATTAACCCCTCAAGAGACCTTGGAGGGTTGCACCAACACCACATCCACCCCAAATGTTTTGCCTATAGACGCCCCCCAAATGCAGTCTTGGGGGTGTAGGAGATTGTTATTATGCCTTTGTCCTCCTGAGCTGTTTCAGGCTCTGCAGGCACCTTTTCTAAACATTGGGAAGTAACTGAAATTCAGTTCTGTTCAGTTCCTGTTTTTTAAAAATGCCTTTCCTTGGCCTAAAATGGGCTAGCAGGCCCCTAAATATGGCAAAATCCCACTAGAGGTCATTTTGGGGAAAACATTTTTTATTGTTTTTACATGGATATGAATATGCATATTGGACTAAAGATGGTCATGGGGGGGACTGCTTGCATGTGATCGATTTTGTGTATTTATTAAATTTATGCTCTCCCTTTCTCCAAGGATGGGATAAAGTAGACAGTAGTACAGATAGCTTACATTAGAACTGTCTTTTTCACAGTTAGTTTCAAAGGTTCTACTAGATTTCTTTATCTCTTTTTATGTAAAGCAGACTAACACGACTGTCTCTTTGAATACCGCTTCTAAGCGTTTGGACTGTCCTATAATATAGCCTAGGAAAAGATTTACAAAAAGGAAAGAGATTGTCCCTCCTGTGCTTTTTCCTAGCTGGCATCTGCCTATGTTACATTACATGTAAGCGGAGGTAAGCACCATATGATTCTTTTGAAGTTTCACTGTATCTCCAGTAGATACTACTTTTGACATATGTATTTAAAAATTCTACTCTTCAAACTTACAAATTGGAAAGTAAAGAGTGTGGTTTTAAAATTCAGTAAAACTCATATCTTTGCATTTAAATTTCCACTTTTCCCAGAAGTGCACAGTGGTTGAATATGTCAAAGCAAGCATGGCACTTTCATGTGTACAAGTGCAGTTTAGTTCTGTGGATTGTGACACTTGTGAGTATTTGACATTGCAGGTTCACCTCTACAAATAATGGCAGGTTTAAAGCTTTAAGAGTAAGAGACTTTTGGAAGGAAGGGTAGAGGCATGAAAATATAGTTACAGAACCAGCTGTCCATCTTAACTGACATTTTGACTTTGCGTGTCTTCAGACTGCCATGTGTAGACCGCTGTGTTTCAGTGATTTTTAACCAGCTGTTGCTCATGGGGTGGTTGTTTAGTTCTTTCTACTTCAGGAAAAAACTGCATTATAATAATTTCCTTGCATGCTTGGGTAACATTCTTGGTGTCCTTCTTTTACCTTTTCTATATTTCCTTCTCCTTTCCTCCACATCTAATATAGTTGTCAGAGATGGGAGTACGCTGACCCTAATTCTGTAATTGTACCATTTTGCTGCCAATAGTAAATAGGAGAAAAATGACAGAGAAACTGCATTTCAGTGCAATTTGTCTTTGGTTCTGTCTGGTCATGTATTTTATACTACGAAAGCAGAAAATAAACTACTGGAATAGGATGGGAATGTGACCTTCTTTTCTTTTTATCTAGCTCAAGCTATAGTACTGGACAGTTGATATTAATGTGCTTTTTAAAAAAAATGTACAGAAAATGTTCTGTGTGACATATGTTCACTGGGGGAACAAGAGAAATTGGACAGGGCCTCTGTACAACTAGTAGTTGACAACTGTAATGATTTATAAAACTGCAGAAATAACATTTTTGAACGCTAGTTTTTGTGTTGTTATTTTTAAGCCTTTCAAAGTTTCTTCAGTAAAGAAGACTGAATAAAATCTCACTTTACATCTGTGCAGTACTTTTCTACATTATAAAGGCTGCTTGGTTTAACCACTCTGTTTAACCACCATCTCATTTCTAAACAGGTTTACCTGGTATGTGGTGCGGCCAATGTGGCTGCTGCTGACAATACTACTGATTTTACATCAAGGTCTGCTTGCAGTGTTTCTAGGGGTGCTGATTGGTGCCTTGAGTAATTCCTTGGCCCAGGAGAGCACCTTTGCTGTCTAAAGGACCAAAGACAGAGCTATTGAGGGATGGAGGGAAAAAAGAATAGTTCCTTCAGTTGAACTGAAGGAAAATTGTGGAGTCCCCTTTGTCTGCACTGCACACTTATAGTGCTGTGATTCTGCCTCAGCTGCCCTTAAGACATTGTATGGAATCCTCAGATTTGCAGTTTAAAGAGGAATATTTAGGATTCACAGCCAGATTGCTCTAATGCCTTATCAGATGACAACACCCAGATTCCATAGGATATTCCCATGGGAGCTGAAGCTAGAGTTGCCAGACTAGATCTGGGACAGAGCTCCTGTACTGTTAATCCTTAAGAAATCTTGGCGTAGGAGGAGGTACTATAAAGCTTTGTTAAGTGGGATGAAGATACCTGTCCTCCCAAACTCCAGCTTTCACCTGAAGTTGTCTTCTCCCAACATAGTTATTGCCTTTCTGAAAGAGAACAAGAGGGCAAAGAGGAGAATCTGGCAACACAACTAGAACCGGACACTCCTCTAGGACCCCCACTTTCCAACAGTGTGGCAATTGGTTTGGGATGGCTGTGGCTAAAAATTGGGGCTTAGAAAGTGAGGGAAGACAAATACTTACATCCCACTTGTTGGAGCTTTATGGTATTTTGTGCTGCTCGAAGATCTGTTAAGCCTTAAAGTATAGTAGCTTTATCCAAGATCCAGTCTAGCCACCCTGGCTGAAGTGGACTCATAGCACTATAATTTTGTAATGAGAAAGGCCCCCTGTTTATAGCATTGCCCAACACGTTTGACCTCTGATGCTGGCCCTGGAGAACTGGACAATGTCAAACATCAAGCTTTGCACTTATGTTAAGGAAACCATATGGCAGATTGCAGCAGACATCTGAAGCAAAGTATGGTTTGTAAGACATGACCTCTGAGTCCAGTAAAAAAATAAATTATTAACTATACTTAGGAACCGATGTGCAGATATTTATTATTTAATTTTCAATATTTATATATTTTCCCTTAACAAATATTTTCTGTGTTGGGTTACATATGCGGAAAAACAACATCTAAAACAAATAAAATCAGCAACAATAGCTAAGTGTTTAGGACTATCATCTGTGTTATTGAAAACATCTAGACCTTGCTCTGATATCATTAGCCTTGAAGCATAAAGTGGATTTATTCACACTTGAGCTTTCAGTTTTGAAGTTCATCTGTTCTCTGAACAAGTGGCTGTTACTAATTTGTGGCTATATAGATCCTTTGTATGAACTAAGACCATAGCCCACAATCTTTGGCCATGTTGGCCACATGCATCCGGAGAATTATGACTGCTTAGATATAGCTGTTAGTAATAGCACATTTCTATACCGCTTATCAGTGCAAAGCACTTCCTGAGCGGTTTACAATGTGTGTTTTTTTAGCTAACTGCCCCCAACAAGCTGGGTACTCATTTTACTGACTTACGGAAGGATGAAAGTCTGAGTCGACCTGGAGCCCTACAGGACTGAACTCACAACGTTGTGGCTGCAGTAGCAGCATTTAACCACTGTGCCACCAGGGCCCTTCTCTTTGGCCCATCAGCCTTATTATCTGTACAGGTTTCTTACACATCTCACATAGTGGCAGTGAGGATAATTCAGGTAAGGATGCAGAGCACTTTAGGTATGTGAAGACACACACAGACAGGATCAAGCATCAATTATACAAATGGTCGTATAGTGTTTGCTTGTTTAATTTTGTATTTGTGCAGGTTTGGTGTTGATCACTTTTACAGAATTCAGAAAGCAAAAGAGAGAACTTCAGCATTCCTGTTTAAGCTTGAAATTTCTTTTTTTCCAGGGTAAAATGGTAAAAGGGATGGGTGGTGCCATGGACTTGGTGTCTAGTGCAAGAACTAAAGTGGTTGTCACCATGGAACATTCAGCAAAGGTAAAAAAAAATTATATATATAATATATTCTCTACTCAGTTTTATTTTTTTTTCTAGCCTGAAAACAAACATTTCTGTGGACTAAATACAACATTGCAAAGGAAGGCTTCAGCTCGCACAGCAGGAATTGTTGTTTGCTCCTCACACCTTTGTTCCCGCCTAGATTTGTTCCCTGCAGAGAGGGACAAGATCTGTTTCCATTTTACTGGGGAAAGGACGCTGCTGGATATGACACAATATGAGCTAGCCTGTTGTCTGTTTCCTCTGGCGTGGTTTCTTGCTTCTGTCTCTTTGTTTTGCCATGCTTCTTCCTGGCCTGGAACAAGGTCTCTGGTCTCTTTTCAGCAAACCAGTTCCCTCTGCATTTCAAAATCTCATCTTCAGCTCAGCTTTTCTGTAGCACATAATCTGCTATAGAATGCCCCTTGCTCTCCAGAAGAAAAGACCAGTGCTCGGTAGCTCCTCAGAAAGCAAAGCTGTCTTAGTCTGTTCTAGCAGAACAACAAAGAATCTTGCGCTACCTTTAAGATTAACACACTTATTTTCTTGAGCTTCAGCTTTCATGGATTATTGTCATCCTCTGCATATGTAGCTTTAGGAATTTAATATTCAAGCTTCAGGCATATGTCCACATAGTTGTGGGTGGATCAAAGTGACATTCAGTGCAGAAAATGAGAATTGTGTTTTTAACACTGATCATAAACAATGCACAAGAATATCTTGGCAATAAATTGTTATTTTCTGCATCCAGTTTCAGTCTGATTGCAGCCACAGTCACGTATGCTGTGCATATATGCCTGAATCCTTAATACTAGATTCTGTGGATCTGAGAAATCTGTGGTTTTAACCCAAGAGGGATCATGCTAAAATACATCTATTTGTCTTTGTTGTCTGGGTGGCAGTAGATCTTTTGCTTTTGATTTTTAAAAAGTACTTCCTTTTGGCGAATGATCTCAACTTTTTGTATGCTCAAAATAACTCATTCTATTAGTAGTCTTCAAAATGGCAGATACTAAATTCAGACCCCAGAAAAGGCATGTTTGCCTAATTTAAATGTGTATATATATTGGCCTGAAATATGTACAGGCTTCACGACTGTGTGCACATCTGATTTTATGGAGATCTATGGCAAATCTTCAAGCAGTTAAAGTTAGACGAGAAGCAAAAGTAAAAGGTGACAGAAATAGAGTAAGAACTCTGAATTCGATTGTTCAACGACTTGTGCTCAGGGACAAGGAGAAACACTATAATAATCAATGCAGAGAAACAGAAGATGACAACAGCAATAACAAAAAGAAGAACAAGGGATATCTTTTACAAGATCTGAGAAATCAGGGAAATTTCAACCAAGAGTGGTGGTACTCTATGACCATAGAATCATAGTGTTGGAAGAGAACAGAGGCCATCCAGTCCAACCCCCTGCCATTCAGGAATGCTCATCAAAGCACTCCCAACAGATGGCCATCCAACCTCTGTTTAAAAACCTCCAAAGAAGGAGACTCCACTACACTCCATTGAGGCAGCAGCATATTCCACTGCTATACAGCTCTGACTGTCAGGAAGTTCTTCCTGAGGTTCAGGTGGAATCTCCTTTTCCCGCAGCTTGACTCCATTGCTCCTTGTGCTAGTTTCTGGAGCAGTGGAAAACAAGCCCATGCCCTTGAGCAGAGGAACACATTGCATGACCAAGTAGAATTTAAAAAAGAAAAAAGAAAAAAAGAAACGATACACAAAAGGACTATATGAAAGAGATGAAAGATTGACAGACTCATTCAAGTAAGAATCTATATGAAGATGAACCATCAGCTTTAGAAAGTGAAGTGAAAGCTGTGCTCACAGCACTTGAGAGAAATAAATTGGCAGGAACAGATGGCAAGTTGAACCAATGAGATACCCACAGAGACAGAATCTATTCAAGTTCTAACTAAAATCTGTCAACAAATATGGAAAACAAAAGAATGGCCCACAGATTGGAAAGGCTCTGTATCCATTCCAATCCCCAAGAAAGGAGACACCAGAAATTATAGTAACCACAGCACCATCGCATTAATTTCCCATGCAAGCAAAAGTCATACTCAAAATTCTACAACAAAGACTTCTACCATCTCTTGTGTGAGAAATGCTAGATGTCCAATCTGGGTTCAGGAAAGGAATAGACACTAGGGATCATTATGGCAAAAATATGTTGGATAATGGAGTGCACCAAAGAATTTCAGAAGAAAATCAGTCTCTGCTCCACAGACTGTAGCAAAGCCTTTGACTGTGTAGATCATGATAAACTATGGATTGCTCTTCAAGAAATGGCTGTGCTACAACATTTGATTGTTCTGATGTGTAACATGTACGCAGGACAAGAGGCTACCCTCAGGACAGAATACAGAGAAACAGAATGGTTTCTAAGTGATAAAAGGGGTCAGACAAGGCTGCATTTTAGCACTCTGTCTAGTTAACTTGTAAGTTGAACGTAAGTGTAAAACAGGATTAGACTCAAAGTAAGGAGACATGAAAATTGGAGGAAGGAACATCAGAAATTTAAGATATGCAAATGATAGCATGCTACTACCAGAAAATAGCAAAGAATTAGAACTATTGCTGAAGAAAATCAAGGCAGAAAGTGCAAAGGCAGATTTATAGTTGAATATTAAGGAAACAAAAATAATGATCACAGATTACTTACATAAACTTAAAGTAGATGATGAAGAAATTGAAATAGTTCAGGATTTTCCATTCCTTGTCTTAGCCATTAATCAGAATGTAGACTGCAGTCAAGAAATAAGAAGAAGACTATGACTTGGAAGGGCAGCCATGATCCTGAAATGTAAAGATATATCATTGAATACTAAAGTTAGGATTATCCATGCCATCATATTTCCTATTTCTATGTATGATTGTGAAAACTGCACAGTGAAGAAAGCTATTAGGCATAAAATCAACTCATTCGAAATGTGGTCTTGGAGAAGACTTCTATGGATACCTTGGACAGCTAAAAAGACAAATGAATGAGTCCTAGAGTAAATCAAGCCTGAACTCTTCCTAGGAGCCTAGGTGACTAAGTTGAGGCTATTATACTTTGGCCATATCATGGGAAGACATGACTCACTAGAAAAGACAATGATGCCTGGTAAGGTGGAAGGCAATAGGAATAGAGGAATTCCGCATTACAGATGGATAGACTCACTCATGGAAGACACCTCCCTGAATTTGCAAGACCTAAGCAAGGTAGTTGATGATAGAGTAATTTGGAGGTCTCTCCTCTATAGGATCGCCATAAGTCAAGATAGACAAGACAGCAGCTAACAGCAATAGTGGATCTAGGTTTACTAAGCTCCACTGTACTACTTCATTTTCTATCCATAAATAACTGGCCGTTTTCCTAGCCAGTATATGTCTTCTCCCCACAGTTCCTAGAGAAGAAAGTTTCATAGATGTGGTGCCATCTCTGGAAGGTCCTTTCCCTGTTACCCATTAAGTTAATATCTCTTATTGATTGTCCAAAGTGCTGGGTTTTAGTAGCTGATTATTACTGAGCTCTATGGGTTCTGTTCGTCAAAATGTCAGCTGCCACAGTTAAAGTGGGTATGAGGCAGATAAAGCAAAGAGAGCTCTGTAGAATCAGCTTTTGTAGTATACGTTTTTGAAATAGTAATACTTCATGTCTTGGACCCAGAAGAACGGGGTGTGTCTTTCAGGGGGATCAGTAGGATTTCTAGGAACACCATGTATCTTCCCTCCATAAGGCTTATCTCTCCACTGGAAGACTCATTTGGTTGACCTCTTTATTCTTTGCAAAGCTTCACTTGGTTGACTTCTTCCATTCTTCACTTCCATGGCTTTCTGTAAACAGGCTTTAACCACAGCTGTAATAATAATGGGTGACAGTCAGATAATCTTTAAGATGCAGTGTTCTGTATTGCTAGTGTCATGACAGCTGTGCTGAAAACCTTCTCTTTCTACAAGCCTGGATCTCCGCAGGAGGCTGAGAAGAAGTATTACATGACCTTAGAAGTATACCTGATAGGCTGATGGGCACTTGTTTTAAAAAAATAGCACAGATAAATCATTACTGTGCCAGGAACAGAATTTGGCGAGTCTCTGAATTAAGCATCTTTGTCTGTCCTTTAATGATATTTATTTAGTGCCCGATAGTGTCACTGATGGAGGGAACTGTCTCAAAAGGAGATGTAGATATTAAGTGGTATAAACTGAGAGAAAGCAATCATTCCCTACAGCAAAGGAATAAAGCTCGGGGAGAACACTTTTATAATACAAGCTACACAGAGATTTTAAAAAGAGAAAGTACATGATGTTCAGTTAGTGAAAAGATTCAATCCCTGTGAAATTTAGAAAATTCATCACTGATTGATATTAGTGTGCAGCATTTTTCCAGGTTGTCTCTTGAAATATATGAGTGCTAATGAAATATTCAGAGGGATAAAATGTTACTAAAGCGTTTCATTTGCTGCTGTTTAAGAAACATAAAAGTAGATTTTTGGTCATTTTAAATGGGCCCTTCTGTTCTGTATTGACTTGTAGCTATATGCAGACAGATCTGGAGATCATCATCTTTATAACTTTTACTAGGAAAAGATTTTAAAATGAATAGGTTTTAACATGCATGTGAACCGTGCAACGTCTGAGAAATGCTTTTATGATCCAGTCATTTCCTGCTTTACTGGTCTGAAGATTTTCAGCATGGGTCATGAATTTTGAAATAACTCAGCTATGTCTATAACTGATTTGAGGTTTAATTGAGAAAGACACAGGGACTGGACCTGAAAGTGGGTGAAGGAGCATTATTTGCTTATTCTGAAAATGTGTTTGTTTCTCATCTCCTTTTGACAGTAGAGAAGCCTCCATGGAGATGGAGAATAGACTAGGATTGAAGGATACAGATAAGAGTATTGGTTTCTTAGTTTGCTTCTGCCAGTCAAAGTGTAATAATGAGACAAAAAGGGGAGGGATGGTAAGATTAATTTCTCATCTCAATTATTTTGTGATTGAAGAGTTACTGCATACTTGGTAGGAGTGTTGGATGTGGCTTGTGGCTGTTCCATTCCCAGAACTGATCAGAACTGATCAGCCATATCTGGTGGAGAGAATAGCATGTGCCAGAGGACTGGCAGGCTTTGTTCATTCACTGCTGTTTTTGCCTTCCCTATTGCTGACAAGGGAAAGATTGAATTACTTGCCCAGATCTATGGTTCCTCTGTGCCATGGAGTGGGGAACCATATGGCCCTTCTAATGTTGTCAAATGGTAGCTCCCGTCAGCTATAATCAGCATAGCCAGTGGTGAGGAAAGATGAAAGATGCAGTCCAGGAGTATCTGGAAGACCACATATTCTCAATCCTAGCTCTGAATCCTTCTGGCAGCATGAACACTGGCTCTGGTTTATCTGTAGTTAAATTGTCCCTTGGAAGTTAGGAGCAAGGACAGGAAGTACAGAAAACAGGGAGGTAAGTCCAAATGGTTTTCTAACTTTAAGCCAATATCTAGTTGTATAAGCCATACTTATTCTGTGTCACAAATGAGTCTAGAATATTTAATCAGTGGATTCTGAATCTTCCATCAAAGGTTCAACCATAGCAGAAGCTCTGCATTTGGAAATGGTACAAATTTCTGTTGTTTAAAGTTATGTACTCTGAGAACTTCTGAACTTCCAGCAAGCAGTTTCTTCTTGGAAAGTGATTGCTCATTTTCATATCTTCTCTTCCATCCACTATAGGGTAATGCCCACAAAATTTTGGAAAGCTGTACTTTGCCACTGACTGGGAAACAGTGTGTGAATCGCATCATAACAGAAAAGGTAGTGTATTTTGATTTTCTTACATTTTTTAAAAAATCCAATTGTTCAGTCTTCACAACAGCTGAATCAGGTAGATAGGCAGAAAATTCCCTAAAGTACATTGTGGCATGTTAATGGTCTTTTTTTTTTTAATAGCCAATTTTTTTTAGCTTGGCTCAAGAAGAACAAGCAAAAAATTGTTTTAGAATGATCACATATCCCAAAAAACACATACAAATTCACTACTGGTACTTCTGACCCTGTAGGCTTTGCACCATGTATGCTAAATGCCAGAATTTGTTTCCAGTTCAACAACTTCAGAGGTAGCAGTCTTGTGTATTCAAGTCAAAATATGTCCTATGAGTAAACTGCTCTTTTTTGTTTTAATAAGTGACATGTTAGTATGAGCTAGAAATGCATAAAATACTAGCATCAAAAACTCTGCAACTAGTGTTGTCACTGAATGTGTGATTAGTATAGGTATCACATCAACACTAATACTGTTTTGTACCAAGGATGCTGCCTTGGAACAGCACCTAGGTGTGTATGACTATTCCTGGGTAACTAGTGATATAAGGCAATATTTTGGGGTGTCGGCATGTGTTCTCTGTGGAATCAGATCTCTCCTAGGTTACCTCATATGGATTCCCAAAGGACTGGGGCAGATGTCACTGGTAGTATCTCTTTAACATCAGGGATATCCTTATCCCAGTCCCATTCCAGTACTGCTTCCATTGATGATGCAGAGTTGCTCAAGTCCCTCTGTGGTCACCTAGATGAACTTAGAAACCTATGTGGTGGAGTAGAGACCTTGGTTGCATGCTCAGCTATCCTCTCAGGGAGTCCTGTGGTTTCTCTCTTAGCAGGTAGTCAATGCAATAATTTCTCATTATCTGAGCTTGGAGAAGTTGCTTTTTTAGACTACCACACCACAAATCTCCAGGCAGCTATAACCACTCGTCATCTTCGTTAGAGGATTCTAGGAACTATAAGCCAAAAAAGTAATTTTCCAAAGCTCTGGAAATTGTAAAAGATCGTTTATCTATCATGTTGTTTTGAGATGCATATTGGAGGTGAACTTCACCCACCTGTTGTGGCTGATTCTACCAGCATTTATGAACTAGAGCTACAACCAACCACAAGGTAGAGAGCAAGAGACACACCCTGCATCTGAGACTTGAGGGGGTGAAGGTTTCATCTTTCTCAGCTTGTAACATTGGCTGTAATCTTCCAGTTTAATTCATTAAGGCTTGCGTTTTTTGCTCCTTTTCTAGAATAAAATTATTTATAATTCATTTGTATCCTGTAGGCTGTGTTTGACGTTGATAAGAAGAAGGGACTCACTTTGATTGAAATCTGGGAAGGACTGTCAGTGGATGACATCAAGAACTGCACCGGTTGTGAATTCACAGTGAGTCACTTTCTGATTGACTGTGGTATTTTTTTGTCTTGGTCAATACCTGGGCAGCACCTCAGTTCAGGCTTCTGCATGTCCATAGTATCTGCTGTTGCAAAGGCTCATTTGAGAGAAGTTTGTGGTAGAAAACAATGCAGGAAGAAAAACACTTTTCCTTCCTTCCTTCCTTCCTTCCTTCCTTCCTTCCTTCCTTCCTTCCTTCCTTCCTTCCGTCCGTCCGTCCGTCCGTCCGTCTATCCGTCCCCTCTCTCAGGCATATACTTCACTTGCCTTCATTTCCTCAATGAACAGATGCCTCGACTCAGGCAGGGTAAAACCTAAAACCTGTCAAACCTAGTCTGAAACACCACACTGCAGTCCTCACCATTGCATCTTAATTCAACACAGAGCCAACACTGATTATAAGGATAAGTTATTCTGCTGTCCTAGATGCTGAGGTAATATCTTCTTTATACAAGGCATCTTATATATGCAAGGTACCTGGAGATCTTGATAGATGGCATGGTTGTGGGTTTTGGTTGGTCTAGAAAGCATATTCATCTGGTATAGATACTATGATGGACCATGTTTGTGGTTTATGTTTATAAGGAAAGATTCAGGAGGATGCTTGAAATATGTGGTTAATATTATGGATATTGTGAGTGAGGAAGTGAACAGAGCATGGAATGACATTTGAGAATATGGATTTGGTCTGTGTGTGGTTACGAGAGGGAGATGAAGGTGCAGTAGATTAGCTGACTGCATGTGTGTGTTTAAGAGATAATTAGTTATAATGGCTTTCATCCCAGACCTTGGTTTATTCTGCATTTGGTTCTTTGTATGTTTAAAAGCATTTTTATCCTACCTCTTAGCCTCAAAGCACCCCTGGGCTCTCTGAAAAGTAACGGCACAATATGTTCCCCACACTTGAACTTTCAGTCTAAAAGAAATGAAGCACAAATAAAAAGTGATAGTGTGGGGGGGGGAGCAAGCCAGGCTCTTGTTCTTAGTTATAACTGGCTTCCACTAAATTGTATCTAAAATCTGGAATCGGATTTCTTGTGATGGTGGTGGGGCGAAGTAGCTGATCCGGATGATAGGCCTGATAGTTTGCAGAGAATTCTGACAAGAAAGGTCAGATAGAAACTGTAGTTTTTCTGTAAAAAGAAGATGGGGGAGTAATCTAGTGGTACTTTTAAAGCTGACTTACTGTGATGAACTTCAGCTCAAACTGTTGGCTCTGAGATCTCAATATTAGCAATTGCATTAGAAGGTAAGTATGATGGCAGGTGTAGTTGCAGCTCTGCTTGAATGTAGGTTTATGATGGCAAACCATTCCTTTGGGATAGAAATGGGTCAGCAGTATCAATAAAAATTGCTTTCCCTTTAAACCCTCTTGTTTGGTCTGAACCCCAAAGACTTCTTTTATGATGCCAGCAAAGAAGAATGCAAGCCATTGTTTTGATGAAGATGATAATCTCTGTGGCTATTCAGAAAATTAGCCGCTTTCTCCCGAAGTCTGTGTTGTTATATCTTTAATTTTAGATGGTTTGTGTCTGTTCTTTCTCTTTTTAAATTATAGCAATGTGTATTTTGATGAGGGATGTGGCTGTACATTCTTATTTTTACAGGTTTATGGAGGGGGCATCTTCTATAATATGCAACAAATTCACAACTGGGAAAGTGATTTAGAGCCACTGGTCTTTACTGTTAAGCTGGCATTATATTAGCAATAAGCAATTTATTCTAGATTTTCCTGGGCTTTGGCTTTTCTTGTACCTTAAATCAGATTTACTGTTCAGCTTGTACATCATTCTAGCTGGGCAATCTGTTTTGATTTGTGGAGGCCAAATTTACAATCAGAATTATCACAGCATGATGGGAGAAATAACAGCATGGAAAGCCTGTGTTGACAAAATTTATTACATAATAAAAATAAATAGTCAGCAGGTTCATACATGCCAAGGTTCAGTGTCCTCATAAGAAACTTGATTCTTTGTAGGAATACACAAAAGTATACCAATCCTGCAATCCCATGCTCATTTACCTGAGAGTAAGCTGCACTGAATTAAGTGGGATTTGCTCCTGATAAAACGACTATACTATAAAACTGAGCTTCCAATGTCCAATGTAGCAGTCAAGCAAACTGTCTTCAAGAAGAAAGGTTAACACTATTTCTAGTTGACAAAATGAAGATTCCTGTGGCATCTTAAAGACTAACAGTTATTATACCATGAGCTTTCATGCATCATAGCTCATTTCATCAGTTGCATGAAATGTTACCCAGAATTTCTAGATAATACTCTGTATGCTTGATGATGAAGTGGGATAAACCTTTCCATGTTTTGCTACAACAGTTTCTAGTTATGTAGTAGTTTGGCCACTTGGTAAAAAGAATCTAAGATCACATTTGTTATTTATTCTTAAATCAGAACTCCATATAAACTGTACTCTTTGTGCATACTTAAATCCAACTTTTATGTCCCAGTTACAGTTGACTGATTGAATCAATGGGATTGAAGTGCCATTGAGCCAAAGTATGTTAACGATCAGATTTATCCTGCAGTTTGTGTGTGATTAGGTGTATTCATTTACTGCAACAGCCAAAGCTGATTGTGCATACAGATTTATTTTTGTTTTTCTATTTAGGAAGGGAAGGTTTGGCAAATAGAGAGATTTTGGTGCGTGCACTGGAATTCTCAGCGTCTTGAGGTGTAGCTCAGTAGAAGAAACATGTTTCTCTCAAAATAATTACATCCTTGGTTCTGCAGCTGCTATCATCAATCATCTGTCATTGATACATCTGTGTCTCATGGATCATCTGTGGTTGGAGATAGACAATAATGTTTTCTTCTTTTTTTTTTTAACAAAATAGTGTTCAAATGGCTAGTTACATGACCACATCAATACTGGGATGCAATGACAGCAGAAACTGAGGCTGTAAAGTCTTGATGTGCCTGCTTTATCTCTGGTACAAATCCTTCTGCCTGTATAAATCCAGACAGGCCATTCCACTCCACTTCCCTCCTCCCCAGTCAAGCCTGCTGCTGCACCAAAAAACCTAAGTTGAGAAAAACCTGTTCCTACCTTATAGAATCATAGGCCCTTTCCACATGGGGGGAAGTGAAATGCGGCGAAACAGGGCGGCGCATGCGAGAACGGAGCTTACCTCGATCCATCGCCGCGGGGAGCAGCGCGCGTTCGCCGCTTTACACGGCAGCGATGTCCGGCGGTGCCCGGCGGTGCCCAAAATGGCAGCTGGCGGCTTCCGGCAGCTCTCCGCCAATCAGAGAAGCGCGCCAGCCGGAAGCCTGCCCCCGGGCAGCTCTGCAGGGATGCACTTGCGCGCCCCTGCAATTCCCCACGGGGTGCTGTGACGGGCTAGCGCGCGCGTGTTTCATAAAGACCACATGAAATGTGGTCTTTATAAAACACGCGGTGCCACCCCCGCGGCTGCGCGAGAGCGGTTTGAGGTGGGGAACCTCCACATTTCTAACCGCCCTAGCTCACCCCACGGTGTAGACGACCTCCGGGTGAGGTCGTCCTACCCCGTGTTACCCCGTGTTTTCCCCCGTGTGGAAAGGGCCATAGTGTTTGAAAGGGCCCCATGGACCACTGAATCCAATCCCTTGCTCACTGCAGGACTTCCAGCTAGAGCATTCCCAGGTAGTAGCTGTCCAGCCTCTTTTTGAAGATGTCCAAAGAAGGAGACCCCACTACTTTTGTAGGCAATTGGTTCCACTGTTGAAGCATTCTTACTGTCAAGAAGTTCCTTCTAATGTTCAGTCTAAATCTATTTTCCTATACAGTCAGCCCTCCATATTTGTGGGTTTCACTTTTGCAGATTTGATTATTCACGGATTATTTGTTCTCACTGCTGCTCCCTCCCTATGCCATTTTTAATAGGGACTGCAAGCCTCGTGAGACTGAGAAACTGTGAACGAGGCTTCTAAGTCCCTCTTAAAGATGGTGTGGGGCAGTAGTGGAGGTGGCAATAAGCCCCACCAGCCACCCACTTCTGCCTGATGCTCAAAGGAATCCATGGTAGGTTGAATATGGTGATCATACTTTTTTTTGTGTTAAATATGGTTTGGAAGGGCCTAGAATTATTCATGGTTTTTTCACTTTCACAGGGGTCCTGTGTCCCTAACCATAGCAAATATGGAAGGATGACTGTAATTTAAAAGCATTAGACCTGGTTTTACCACCTGGAGCAGCAGGGAACCAGCCTGCATCCTTCTGTCTGTGGCAGCCCTTAAAGAGTGCAGTCACATCAGTCCTTGAGGTATTTAAAGAACGCAAGCATTAAAGAGTGCATTCAAGTCTTTTTGGTACATATCAGGTCATTTTTGAAGGCTGCCCGATACTCATTCTCAGAACTGCTGCGTTCTTTTTCTTTTCCTCTGCTCAAAATCCAAAATTTCTCTCTCTTTAACAGCCAACATGGTTTAGTGATTAATGTTTCACTGGGACTTGGGGGGACCCATGTTCATCTCCCCTGTTGAACCACAAACTCACCAAACTATCTTGGGCTGGCCACTCTTTCTCTCTGCCTGTCTGACTTCACAGGGTTGTTGTGAGGATAAATTGCAGAGGCAAGCCACGTACACAGTCATGAGCTCGCTGGAGAGAGGCAGAATAATAATGTGACAAGTAAATAAATAAACCTGTGAAAACTTTTTCCTTTATCCTTGAGTCTTCATCCATAGCCACATAGCACTTTTTGAGTCATATTGCTAGCTATTTCATACAACTGCAGGTATGCTGGATGTTATTCATACTCTATTGACCCAGTTCTTTTTGTTTTTCTACTTTTTTTTTCTCCTCATAGGTTTCACCAAACCTGACACCAATGAAGCAGATTTCTACCTGAGAAGCAGACTAGGCCTATCTTCTGTGCTTCCATTGAAGGGGAATCAAATATCTGTTTTGCAATTATGCATTTTTAAAGAGGTCTTTGTAAGTAGTTTTTTTTGGTAGTTAGCATCAGGCTGACTATGTAACTGTAACTCTGTAAATGTTTATTTGCGCACAACAGCTTCCAAAAATTAAACCCCATCTGGTACATAGATATTTATAATGACTACACTGCAGATTTGACTATTAATAAACAGCGGCAAGGGGCAGTGCTGCAGTTTGGGTGATCATATCTCTGTTTCTTAAGCTGAGATATACATGTGCACTCCATACCTTAAGCTGAGATGTATACGTATGCCTTTTCCTGATACATGCAACTCTGTTACATGGGCCACGATGAAGTTTTTATGTAACCCAGTTTCCCATTTTTTCTGAATGTGGAAACTGTGGTTACTGACTTCAGAAAAAATTCAGGATCTTAAGCCAATATCCAACTCTCTAAATACAGCTAATGCCTTCCAGGTGTAATCTTAAATCTCCAGCATTGTGCGGAGGCCACTTTGACACACATGCTAACTTGCAAGTGCCTATAACGTGGTTGCAACTGCATGCACACGCACAAAAAGTAAAGAGGCACAGAGCAACTGGCTCACTGAAGTAAGAACTTTTGACTATATGGGTGTTTTTTTGCAGTCACCTAAATAAAAAGGCTGCATTTTAGGGCTGGCTATCTGAAAAGTTATCATTTTCAAATCTTTAAGATTCTAGTGCTCAGAGTGGCAAAGAAAATTGAAAGTCTGTGAGCATATGCCTGGTGAAATTTTAGAAACCAAGACAAGAAGTTTGCTTCTAAGATTTCCAATGGTAAGAGGATAGGACCTCTTGTGTCCTGTTTAACTTCAAAAATTGTGCTTACTAATGTGTAGCATATAAATAAATTACTCTAGTGAGAGTAAAATATGCAAAATAAACAGGTGCACATTCATTTACAATGCATATATTAGGCCACAGAATTCAGCAGTTCTTTGTGCAAAATTTGGATTACCTTGGCATAGAATTTTGATTCTTAAATCCCTGGATATGCGCAGCACTAGTTTGCATAGGAAACAGTTGGTGAGTCTGACCACCTTTCATATTGTGGAGGTTGTCTTGCAATGAAAGTTGTTGTCATGCTAAACATGGGTGACTACTTTTTTAAAAAACTGACCTTTTAATAAATGCAAATACAAACACAGATGTACATCAAATATATGGATTCTGTCTTTCCATTGTTAATAATGAATCAATTCACACAACTGTCTAGTGACAACAGTAAGAGCAAGGTAGGATCTCTGTATTGCAGTCGCTGTGCCATTTACATGTTTCTATAGTTGTTACACAATCTGAAATTGGAATTAAAACAGTGGCATATGAAGTCAAAGTCTCTCTTTCTTGTCCTAGACAGTTGAAAATGTTTGTAGCTTTCCTTTTCTCACTCCAAAACTTCTTTATTAATGATAATAAGGTGGAAATGTAATCAGTGATGATCTCCAATACATGTTCAGTCTTTTTCTTATTATTAAAAACAGTTGCATATTATAACTGATGGCTGATCTAAGTTGAAAATCAGTTTGGTTAGGTTTAGTAACTTCTTTTCAAATCACCTTTCAGCCACTAGGGTTAGGACTAGGCATTTTCATCCAGCTCTACCTCAACAGGTTTGTTTTGCCGCTCCTGAACACCTTGAAGGAATGCTGACTGCCATCTGCTAATCTTCTGCCCTGTCCCTGCAGACAGTGCCCTTGCGGTGCTGCATTCATGCACCAGAAGTTGGAAAAGTTTCTTTTGTTTTGTTCTTGTGAATTGTAGATCTCGGAATCCTTCTGACACATACTCTGGGAATTCTGAGAGTTATAGCCCAAAATTGCTTTCAAGATCTGGCATGTTCCCAGTTGTCCTTAAAAGGGGGAATTCTGGGAATTGCAGTCTAAAAAAGTACCTTTTTCAAGCTGGCCTGCAGTCAGGTTATCTGTCAACCCCATGAATTCCACAAGGTTTTGTCAGAGTGCGTAGGTATGCACCTTAGAGCATCTGCAGAGTGCAAAAAATAAGAAGCAGTGCCAAACCACTGCCAGCTGCTCCAGACTGGAAAAAACAGCCACGCTGACTCACTTTGTAAAGGCTAAGTGGTGTTTATTGAAACAAAGCACAAGATAAGCCTGGACTTCAGGCAGCACGCCTAGAAGCAAAACAACCGGTACAAAACAGCATGGAAGACAGACAAAGAGTATGGCCAGAGGCAGTATTAAAGGTGGCCAAAGGCAGTTCCAAAATCTGGCCTGAGGCAGTTTACAGAGCATAATCCAAGCCTTTTTAAGGGCTTAACCACAACCAGGTATACATTGGGTGATCCAGTACATCCATAGCATACATTCTCCCCATGTTGGATGCTTTCTCCTGAGGCAGGACCTTGCGGGGCAAGCTAGCCATAACCTTGCAGCTGTGCTAGCAAGGTCAAATTACCTCATTTTCCTATCCACCAGAAAAACCTCTTTGGACACATGACATTCACATTCTGAATGCCCTGACAGGTTTTCTCAGGCAAGGATTACTCATATGGGGCTTTGCCAATTTCTTCCTCTGAAATACAGCCTACAACATTTGGTCTCTGTTGGTGGTCTTCTATCCAAATATTAACCAGAGCTTGCCCTGCTTAGCTTTGAAGATCAGATGGGAACTGATGCCTTTTGGGTAATTATGCTGCTGATAGCATAGAACATGTAGCAATGGTTTATGAAACTACACAACTTGAACTTATCAAAAGGCTGAGAAGTTATGAATCCCTGCAACTAGGAATAATGCAATGAATAATTTTTGTACAGTAAAACTTATTGGTAACCCAATGAAATGGATGGACTGTACAGTGAAGGAAAAAGGAAGCAATTCTCTTTGCACAAGGCAAAAAACAAAGACGATGAAGATAATGTTACTGCCACGAACTGTGGTGAGGAGAGCCACAGGTTTCTATGTATTTTAAAGGGAAATAGATAAAGGAATAGAGGAGTGGTCTGTCAATAAATGGATGGAATGAGGTCTATCAATATATATTAGCCATGCAGAGATTTGCTCACAGTATACTTCTGAATAACCAGTTTGTGATGGCAAATGCAGAAAAGAGCAACAAATGCCTGTAGTTTCAAATGAATCTAGTTAACCAGGATAGCGGTCAAACAGTCTTCAGCTCGGATCTGTTATATTTTTCAACCAGGAAGCATTTTCTTATGTCTACTCTTTTTCTTTTATCTTTTCCATTCCCTCCCTCCCTCCCTCCCTCCCTCCCTCCGTCTTTCTTTCTTTCTTTCTTTCTTTCTTTCTTTCTTTCTTTCTTTCTTTCTTTCTTTCTTTCGTTCGTTCTTTCTTTCTTTCTTTCTTTCTTTCTTTCTTTCTTTCTTTCTTTCTTTCTTTCTTTTTTGGCCATTCACTTCTTTCGTTTCTTTGTTTATCATCATACTTGTTTCTCTCCACTGGCAAGGAGGAAAGCAAACGGCTGACCTACCTGATGAACGTCCAATAAACTGTGTATCAGAATCCCCCTATATCTACTATATGAAAGCCAGTGTTTGTCTGCTTGTCCGCATCAGCATATGATTGGCTGTGTGAGGCGAGAAGACCTCATATGATTGGCTGGCTGTGAAGATTCCGAATTCGCAGCCAGGGAGCTCTTGGGCCTCAGGCCAGTTGCAATGGAGATGAGGCCTACCATCAATAAGGATGCCAGAAAACTTTTGGGAGGCCTATGTGAAAAAAATTAAAGTGACATACACAACATAGTTACAAGGTCTTCTCGCCTCACACAGTAGATTGTACGGGTTCCATATTTGAGGAATCTTAAAGTTGAAATTCAAAACAAAAAATGCTTCCAGAAAAATGTAAAGCCACTGCACAAATTCAACAGAAAGCAAAACAAATCAAAAGCCAGTACATCAACTTTGCCAAAGAACACAGATTGGATTGGGGAATATGGAGAAAAGTTACAGGTACTAGAATAGGCTGCTTGCTATGGAGACGATGTCTAGCAGCAAGGAAGAGGACAGCGTATTCCCACAGGAACCCAACCTTTGTATATTAACAATTACGAATACGATTGGATTGGGGAATATGGGGATAAGTTACAGGCACCGGAATAGGCCTGTTGCTATGGAGATGAGGCCTAGCAGCAAGGAGGAAGACAGTGTATTCCCATAGGAACCCATCCTCTGTATGTTAACTCTAAATAAAGATTGGATTGGGGAATATGGGGAAAATTTATAGGTACAGGAATAGACCAGTTGCTATGGACACAAGGTCTAGCAGCAAGGAGGAGGACAGTGTACTCCCTCAGGAACCCAAACTGTGTATGTAAATAACTGAATACAGATTGTATTGGGAAATATGGAGCAAAGTTACAGGAAATGAAGAAAGTTTGGTGAGTCCTTCAGAGGAAAATAATCCCCCTGGGCAACGCCAGGTAAATACACTAGTGTACTTATAAACAGTCAATAAAACATTCACACAAGAACTTGCATATCACTGTGAGTAATGTTCATGAAAATATAGCTTTCTGGAATGATGGATATCCTTCATATCCAATTGCATTCCTGGTTCTCTGAGTTATTGAACACCTGGGTTATGAATAGTGACCAAAAAGACCGTGGCTGTGTTTGCAGGATTACCATTTAAAACATGGCACCCTTTACTTTTTATCCCACAGAAGAGAAGGGGTAAGTTACATGAGAATGGTGTATTGATTTCAGAGGGGCTTACTCCCACATCGCTGTGCTGGGGATTGCAGCCTTTGGTTACACTGCTTATGTCTGTAAGACAACACTCATTTAGGCAAGTTTTTTTTTCCCCATTGAGTAAGCCAGGCTCATTTGAACTAATTTTTTGATAGCCAGGCCCAGAAGTGCGGCATTAACACACTGACTACTTCATATGTTTATCACAGGACTGGACAACCACTGAGATTTAGGGGACCATCTTGCCCCCCTGGGAATTTTGGAGGGCTAAACCCACTGCTGCAATCCCCAAAATTATCCCCCCCCACATGCCTCCTAGGGGCTGTGGTGGCAATTTTTAGACTTTTTTTTTTGTCCTCTGGGCCATTTAAGCCAAAAAAAGGTCTTTTTTCCCAACAGGATATGTCCTGGAAGTCAGTGTAGTCGCCTAGGAACGTGGGGGTGGGGATGGGCGATTTGCTCCAGGTGGCAATGTTTCTGGGGCATCCCGGCCTGTGGCCACACCCCTGTGCACCCTGGCCACGCCCTCGCACAGTAGCCACACCCCCTCGCACCGTAGCCCCTCCCGCCCCCCTCCACACACTCCAAGCTCCACCATTGAGTCAGTGACTTCCTGTTGGGGGAAAAAAGGCTATTTTGGGCTTAAAACAGCCTGGGAAGGGGGAAGCAAACATGCTGAAATTGCCTCTCACAACCTTCAGGGGGTATTTGAAGGCAAATAATGGGAGATTGGGGGTAAAAGCCCTGACCTTGGTGCATGCAACCAATGGGATACATTTTCTGCACCCTGGAACTCGTTCACACTATGTGTTTACAACACTATGATCCTGCTTTAACAGCCACAGTTCAGTCTTGTGGAATCTTTGAAGAAGGTTTATTTAAAATTCTCAGCCAGAAAGCTTTAGTGCCTCATCAGTGTACAAGTTCCAGGATGTTGCCATGACAGTTTAAATGGAATATGGTGCTATAATTGTGCGGTGTGAACAGACTCCAGGTTTAACATAAAATTCACTTTCACAAAATCCTATATTCCAGAAATAGAAATGGGAGGATGGGATGTGATTTGTATCAGGAAATGAGGAATGGAGTGTGACCCCCCCCAGCATTATTTTCCAGCTGAAAAAGCCCCTCAGATTGCTAGTGATCCAACTTTCCTCACCGAGGTGCCGATTGTTCCCATGCTGTATACTTTCCCCACAGCACCTCTTGCTCTCCAGCTCACCTCAAAAAACAAAACAAAAACAAACCTTGCTCCCCACTTTAGTTTCCCTGACACCCTTGAGGTTGTATATGTGTGTGTGTTTCAGAGATGTGGGTCCAGCAATGGCAGACTCCTCTTTGAAAGGGCTCTTTGGGGTGTAAGCCAGAGTATAAAAACTACAGAGACGCATAAAAGCTGACATTACTGAGATCCTCGTACAAGCAAGGTTTCTAGACCCAAGGTAGAAAAGTTAGCAATTTAGATTCAAGAGCTCTCTAGTACTGCAAAGTTTTTCAGGCAAGGTTACCAGTACTGCAAAAGGCATTCCAATTACAAATCATATAATGGAAAATAATTGAGAGAAAATATGGTTGTTTCCTAGTGCACGTAGGAAAAATATAAAATGGGTTTCTTGGCTTGGCAGAGACAAAACAATAAAAGCAGTAAGCATTGTCTTGTTGCCATAAGTATTAATGGATATGGACAGTGGTGGTGGTGGTGGTAGTGGTAGGCAGAGAGGGCTCTCTAGTTCCATGAATTGAACAGAGACAATTTTAAGTTGGTGGAGTTGTTTGAGGATCAGAGCTGTTACCTAATTTGCTGGCTAATAGGTGCAAGCTCTGGGACAACTCATTTTGCGACAGCAATTTCAGATGTTCTAGCAATCAATTTGATAGCTCCCATTATCACATGAAAAGCCCATTTCACATTATTTTCTGGTGATTATTCAAGTTGGATTGGGTGATTTGGAAAGTAAAAAGAAATCAGTCAAAAATGCTCAACATGGGACTGATAGACATGCATTTTGTCTAGTATTGTGTTGCTTCAGATTTCATGTCCCTTGCTCAAGAGCAGTCCCAGAGCTTGAGAAAGTTACTTTTGTGGAGTACGGCTCTCAGAATCCTCAAGTTAGTGTAGTACTGTTACAATCCTTTCAACATTCTGGATGGCCTTTGGTCAATATCACCAGCTCCAAAGATGGAGTTCCACAAAAAGCCCAGGGTACCAAAAGTTGGCTGTTTTCTTCAGAATAGGGGATTTTGGTCGTGCTGGCCTGGAAAGCTGCCTGTGCTGACTGTAAGATAAAGTATTAGCCTCTTCTCATGCTTCCTATTTTCACTTAACATTATAACTGAATCTCAAAGGAGTTGATTACTTAATATGAGATACCTCCTGTTGGTTGGGAAGATTATAAGTGCTACCTAATACTGTATGATCATCAAAAAATTAGAAGCACTCCTGTCTCAGAACTAAAGAGACTACTACACCTGGGAGGAATCAAAAAAACATAAAGCAATGATTGAATATTACTGTTTATACCAACCAACCAATTGCTCATATGTCAAAAGGTATGGACATCAGAATATGTCATTTACCATATAACTATCATTGCTTTATGTTTTTTTGATCCATCCCATGGGTAATAATTTCTTTTATTTCCATCTTATACTGTAACCAATGTTTTCTTTACTAATTGACATATGGATGTTTTGGAATTATGGATCACTGGAAACTGCAGAGTATGGGCCAAGTTGCCTCCTATGAGGATAGCCAGAATGGGGCTAGGGGCCAGAACAGGAACATATGACCAGGACAAGAGGGCTGTCATTAATGTGATTATAAGCAAATGGTGATATGACTCTGTAGGACACAAACGTCAGTGATAGAGAAGTTCCAAAGGGGGGGGATTGATACAGAGGCCTGAGAAATGAGAATGATGGAACTTAGAGTAGCATAGAATGGTATAAAAGAATCAATTAACTACGGCTCTGCAGAATTTTTCCCTGGTGCCATTTGAGTTACTAGCCTGCCCTAGCCTGCTTTTGCTATTAACAGCGATTTATAAAATAGACTCTCAAGCGGTGATGACTGCCACCTGGGAGTGAGAATGCCAGCCTTGAGAAACAGTAGCTTGACCTGGGAGACAGACATATAGGCATGGAGAATGGAATGTATATTACTGATAACAATGGAGGTAGCAGTGCCAGCCTCCCAGAATATGGAAAGCAAGCAGGCCCTGCTTGGGATAAACAACAGATAGGTGTTAAATGACTGATGCATTAGGGGGGACACTATCTGACAGGGCCAAAGCGCATGCCCTGATGCCTGAAGCCCACCAGATTTTACATAGAAGTGATGTAACTTAATACAGTCCTCTCTCCACATTTGCAGATTTTACCTTCATGAATTTGCTTATTTATGAGGCACATGTGTACCTTTCCCCCTTCTCTGCTGAGTGTGGAGAAGGAAGGCAAGTGCCTAGACAAAAGGCAAGGAAATGGTGGGGGGAGGCTCTTGCGAGCCTTCCTTCTTCCCTCCAGAGCTCCTCCTTCCCACCCCCTTGCCTCTGACCTCAATACCCGGTACCTTTGCTAAAGTGGCCATTGTATGCTAATTTGTTATCATATAGATATGTATAAATGTGTATGTCTTCCTTTGTTTTAGACATCTGATTTGCAGAAATCTTCCCCAGAGCTGAATAAAAAATATGGTAACTTTTTTTAAAAAAATTTGAATCTCCCACTGGTGTGTAATTTACTTTATTTGTTGCCCTTTGGCTTTGTTTCCCTCCAGGGAAAACTTGCCCATTGTAGCTGTTATCAGGAGAGGACTAGGCAAGATAGCTCATAAATATGAGAGCTTGGAAATGTCATTTTGGAGTGCTACTCCCAGAATCCATCAGGAAACATAGGCAGTAGTCATAATGGCATGGGAATTCTGGACGCTGTGGTCCAAAAAGGATGCTCCTAAACTCTGAAGTGTTTGTCTCCACTTCACAGTAGACCCTGGGGTCCTAAAATGCTGTTGATTAATGCTAACACAGATAATGGGAGGCTGTTTGTGACTAATAGTTTTGTGAGAGAAAAATGAAGGGTCAGGAGTTGAAGGGACTCTAGTCCAATCCACTTTTCCACACAGGAATCCTGCAATAACAGTATCCCTGGAACACATCTGTCTGGCCTCTGTCTTTTCTGTTTTCAGCAAATGGAAATCCACCCCTCCCAAGGCCATGCAGAACAACTCTTACAGCTCAGAAATTTCTCTTAAGCCAAGATTTAGTTGAAGTCTGTTTTCCTGATGTTTCTACCTGCTCATTTTATGCCTACATATTATATCAACAGTCATCAAGCTTGCATTGCCTTCTGTGCGACACCCTCTGGAGATTTTTAAGACATTTGAAAATAAGGAAAATAAGGTAGGTTTGAGCATCTGGCTGGAGGGCTGCATTCACCTAGGTGGGTAACAGTGCGGGTCTGATGAAAAAAACAACAGCAAGGAAGATGAAAATTAGCCATCTGCTCTCAAGATTCTGTCTGGTTTGAGTGCAGCTGTGCATCTTCCATAGAAGCCGGCAAAATGAAGCACTCCAGAATTATTGGACTGCAATTCCCATTAGGCCTTGCCAGCATTGTCAATGGGAAATAATGTTGTGAGTTTCAGTCCAACAGCATTTGGAGGGTCATGCTTGGCCCATTTCTGATTTTGTCAGTTGTAAACACCAAGAGAGCATAGCAAACTCCAGTTTATGTTGACGTCTGCTTCATTTTTACATTCAGCACCACTTGTTAACATGCTTTGAGCACCCCAGTTCTGAGCAGCTTTTGAGCAGTTCAAATGCAGTCATATTTTCTTATCTGCATAGATAACTTGATGATAACCCATCCAGATTCCTAAATATATACCGCTGGGGATGCTGTAAAACCCAGCCAAGAATACTAATCAGTTTTCATTGGGAGGGCAGCCAGCAAGGTAAGGAATGAAAAAAACGAAACAAAACCCTAAAGGTGTGTTCATTATGGCTGTTAAGCATAATGTTTATGCATCATTTCTATTGTAGTAGCATCTGGAGGCTGCAGCCCCAATAAGGGTCCCCATTGGATTAAGCACAGTGCTTCTCTTTTCATAATTTAAATGGCTCCAATCTCTCTCTTTTTTCCCCAGGAGGAACGTGGACATTATTGAAAAATAAATTCTCAACATGAAGTGGCTAATATAAGCCTTTTTTATATATTAACCTGGACAATCCATTAATTCAGTGCTGTGGTGGAACAAATCAGATAGGATACTATAGGACCATGGGGAGAATTGCAGGTATCTCTATGGTAAAACAAACAAACAAATGGATCCTATAAAGACAGGCCTCCTCCTATTACTTTCACATAGTGACTCTCATGTTTATACAATGAACACCACAATCTGACCTTCAGGGAAACAGGTTTGGCTCCAGAGTGACAGTCTTCCTGGAAAAGTGTGACCTGATGAGTGCTGAAGCTGCCATTTTATTTTTTTCCATTGACATCCCTTCCAACCTTCTGTTGTTATGTAGCATAGTAAGTGCTGAGAGACATATTGCTGCCGTGCTTTAAGAACACACACACACACACACACACACACACACACACACACACACACCATAATGCCATAGAGCAGAGATAGTCAAAGTGTGGTCCTCCAGATGTTAGATTGCAATACCCAGCATCTCTTATTGTTGCATAGGCTATCTAAGGCTGCTAGACATTGTAGTACAATCATCATCATCATCACCGTCATCATCTTTATTTGTATCTCACCTTTTCTTCAGAAGGACTCAAAGTGAATTACGTCACTTTTTTAATAAAGAAAACATAGTAAAAAATAATAATAGCACGCAAAAGTTAAAATACAAATTAAACAATCCAGTAATGATTAGAACAGAGTTAAAATACACATTTAAACACACAATTAAGAATAGCCTCTACCTTTTGTCTGCAAGTAATGATCGCAGATTGAATACTTGCCAAAATAAAAATGTCTTTGCTTAACATCTGAAGGGCTATTTAATTTGTAACCCTGCCATGAAATGATGGGACATTTGGAGCATTCTATTTTTGGAAAGTGAATTCTATTTCTATTTTTGGAAAGTGAATATGGTGACTGTAACAAGAAAGGAAAAGGCCCTAGTTTCTGTCACAGTATATGTATCATCCCCAGTGGCAATTGGTGGCTTCCATGTCAGGAGGAGCGTGATGGATCTGTTCCAGGTTTTAGTCCAAAGTTTAAAGGAGCTAGCCAAGGTTCTATGATGGGCTCACCACCTGAATCCCTAGGCAGTAAAGCCACACTGCTGCCTGAATTTGCCAAGTGGGTGAATTGGGGGATGTGTGGAAGTCATTACCAGCTTGTACACATGAATCTTTACGGAGAATCAGCCTGATTCACATCAGCAAAAATGTAATATACTCATGGACCCTCAGGCTGTAATGCTTCTGTGACCCCATTTAAATCTAGCTTTCTCACATGACTTTCTTTTCAGTTAACAGAAATGTTATGAAACCAGTATCATTATGAAAACTACCATCCTTTTAAAGAAATCTTCGGTAATCCATCTGTATGATTTTTTAAAATTTATTCATCACTTGATTATATCTAGACAGATTCTCATACGAATGGAAAACATACCTGAAGGAAAAAGCACGCTTCCCTCATATTTAGGTGAGTTATTTCCTCTCATCAGAGAGAGAGGGCAATGTCTTCAAATGTACCATTTGTGTATTTACTCAGACAAGAATCATAGAATCATAGTGCTGGAAGAGACCATAAGGTCCATCTAATCTAACTCATTGTCATGCAGTTATACACAACTAAAACACTCTCAAAAATGGCTATCCATTATCCAACCTTTATGCAAAGACCTTTAAGGATGGAGAGTCAACTGCACTCCAAGGCAATTTATTCCACTGCCAAACAGATCTTACAGTTAAGCTCTTCTTGATGTTTCAGTGGAATCTCTTTTCTTGTCATTTGATTTGATTGGTTCAAGTTCTAGTTTCTAGAGCAGCAGAAAGCAAGCTCACTTCATCTTCTATATGAAATCCCTTCAGGTATTTAAGAACAGCTGTCATGTCACCTCTTAGTCTTCTCCAAGCTAAACATACCCAGCTGCCTATGCTATTTTTCACAGGACTCAGTTTCAAGACCTTTTATGATCTTGCTTGCCCTCCTCTACACAGGTTTCAACTTCATAATATCCTTCTTGAACTGTGGTGCGTGGAACTGAACAAAGCATTGCAAGTGAGGTCTAACCAAAGAAGAATAGATGCCACTAGTATTTCTCTTGTATATACCATACACCTGTTGATGAACCCTTGATTGCCTTTTTTGGCCATCACATCACACTGCTGATTCATATCTAGCTTGTGGTTTAGTAAGGTCCCCAGATCCTTTTCACATGTACTGTTATCAAGCCAGCCTAAAAGGTGTGGGACCTTGAGATCCATCAGCAGTGCCAGCTTCTCCTTAGGATTTGGGGAATTATTAGCCTAAAGGAGGCCTGCGAGAGGAGGGTAACACAGATCTTTCCACCTGTGTATACCAGTACTAACTGTAGAGAGGACTCCAGTTAAAAGTCAAAAGACTAATTTATTGGAAATTAATAGACACACACACCCAAGAAATCAATCAATCAATCTCACAAACTATACAAGGCTACTGAAGGGAATGAAGAGAAAGGTTTGACAGAGAGAATTTTTGGGTGGAAGGAGTGATATTTACTGGTCCTGAAGCAGATTGACTCAAACAGGAGTCTGAGGGTAGGACAGAGGAATGGAAATCTGGGGAACCACATGCAGCGTGATGCTCAACATACTATGAATTACTGGGGTTGGAACTAAGGTTTTTATACCGTTTCCTGCCCTGAAGGAGGGTCTATGGACAAAGCAGTAATTGCTTTTCCCCAGCTCTGACAGGGAGTCCAGAATGGGCTGACTGTCTTAGTTTTAGGTGACTAAACCTTGATGGGAGTGCTGACAATCTCCTAATGTCTTCGTCGGGTAAGATAAATAAGAAAGGTCTCTGTAGGATATGCTCACAGGAGGGATGCTTGACTGCTTCATGTGGGCAATTTCACCTTCTACTGTTTCCAAGGGCTTGTGCCTTACAGTCTTTTGAAAGAATCATCCCAAGTCCATCATCACTGGGTTTTCACATCTAATCCTCTCTGAACGTATGACCTGGCCATGCTGAGGTCATCTTGACCTGGCTACATGCATACAGTCAACGCTTCTCCAAACATGCTTTCAACCAGAAATATCTAATTTATGAAAAATAGCACACCCCTCGAAGAGGGGGTGTTGAGTGTGGTAACAATTATTCCTGAAAGGTCTGCGTCTGTGTGTCACATTTTTCAAAATGTCTGCCCTCTGTCTTTCAGAATGGTCCCCCTACACAGAGGCATGGTCAGTGTCTTGCCCTTCAAGGAGAGTCTGCTATGCTCTTTCTGGAAAAGCTTAATCTTCCCTGATAAGTTGATGTGTAGGCACATTGATTGATCGATTGCTTGATTGTATTTGTAGGCCGCTTTTCTCCCTAAATGGGACCCAAGGCAGCTTCCAACAATAAATTAAACACATTAAAACTTTTAAAAAGTTAAAAATATTAAAAATATAAAAATGATAAGACATAAAACAGTATTCAATGTTAAAACAAGTTAATAAATAAAGCTCCCCTGTTTGTCTAAATGCCCGCTTAAAAAGAAATGTGTCTCCAGCTGCTGCACCTTCTGTTCCAGCAGGGCACCCAACGTGCATTAAAAAAGAATTAACATTACAAATGCATTTGCCATTCATTTAATCTGTTGAAATTCTTACATTAAAGATGAGTCTTACACTACTTGTCTGGGGGTCAGCATAACTGAAGTCAGTGAAACTTACTCTGACTCTGTGTAGAGATGTGCAGAGGACTGAAATGTAAAATATTTTAAGCCAATTAATTGGTTAAACATTGCAGCCCTATCTGTTACACCTCAATTTCCTTTGACGGAGATCTAAGCTTTGCATTATTTTAATCTCTTTTCAAATCCACTTTGGGGAAAAAAAACCCGCAGCTTTGCCGTAAAGCTTCAGAAGTGCTGATGTGACACTTCTTGCATAAGCTTCTGAAGACTGGTCTTCAGAACCAGCAAAAGAAAAGAAAAAAAGATGGGAGGAGGCTACCCGAGGTTTTCATTCCTCATGTCATTCTTTTAAATCTCCTACTCCCAGATAAGCCACTCTGGTTCAGACTTGGCTGTCTGGTTATGAAACTCTCTTCTTCTTGAAGACATTGAAACATTTCACTTGGGATGCAAATGGGGCAACCCTTCAAAGGTTGCTGAACTGCAGTTGCCAGCATTCCTCACCTCTGGCTATGCTGGGTAGAGTTGCCAGCTGTGCCATGTTGAAAGGGTGTTCCCATACTTAAGGGCCAGAAATCTTGTCCCCTATGAATATTCAATAGGACACCCAAAATCCCATATTTTGAGTAACAGTCAGATACATGGCCCTCAATTACACACCGGATCATTAGAGATCTCTTGAGAGACTGGCTGAGTGCTGTTCCTGTTCCAGGCTGAGGTAACACACATCGTCTGGCAATGGTAAAATCCCCCCACCCCCAATGCTGGCTGCTGGCTTCCCATGTAGGATTCAGGATTGTTCCACATTCTGAGATTTCCAGGCCAAAACCAAGATCTGGGGATGGCCTCTGCTGACATCATTCAGTGTTGTACATTAAGTGCCAACCACAGTTGTTCACAATGTGTCATTCTCTGTCTCTCTCTCCCTGGCCATTTCTGCACTACATTGTTACAGTTCTGTTGTTCCGCTTTTAACATCCTGTGGAATTCTGGGGTTTGTAGCTCACTGAGGCCACAGAGCTCTCTGGCTGAGAATTCTAAATGCCCCTCCCTAAACAGCAAACCCCAGGATTCCATGTTGACGGTGGAATAATAGCACTGTAACAGTCTAGTATGGAAATGCCCCCCTTAAACACACACACACACACACACACACACAGCATATTTATCTGTTTGCAAATTAAGATAGAAATCTAGCTGGAGCAGCTGTTCCCAGATCAAGGTAGAATGAAGGAATTATTTGTTTTCACTTAGGAGCACTTAATCTAGTCTGGATGTAGAGGACAGCAGAGAGTGAACCCTCACACCACAACTACGGCCCTTTCCACACAGGGGGGTGTGAAACGCGGGGAAATGGGGCGGCGCACGTGGGAACGGAGCTTATCTTAATCCGGGTGGCTCCGTCCCCACGGGGAGCAGTGCGCGTTTGCCGCTCCACACGCTGCCGGCATCTGGCGGTGCCCAAAATGGCTTCCGGCAGCTTCCGGCGGTGTTCCGCCAATCGGGGCAGCGCGCCAGCTGGAAGCCCGCTCCAGGGCAGCTCTGCAGGGACGCGCTTGCGCGCCCCTGCAGTTCTTCATGGGGCGCTGCGACGGGCTAGCGCGCTCTTGTTTTAAAAAGACCACTTGAAAGGTGGTCTTTATAAAACACTCCTTTTTGAGGTGTAGAATCTCACCTTTTCAAACCGCCCTAGCGCACCCCACAGTGTAGATGACCTCCTGGTGAGTCGTCCCAGCATGGGCTATATCCCCATGTGGAAATGGCCTACTAGAAGGGAAAGAGACACTAACTCAGTAAATATGTAGACTTCTGGGCGAGTGTCTGCAAGTGGTGGTAACAAATCAATTAAGGCTTTCAAATTGTGGCAAGCAGATGCTCTACTGGCTGGCTGGAGATTTGGATACAATCCTTATCTCTTGCTTGGAGCTGCAACCCCCAAGCTGGAGAATCAGCATCTTCAGCTCCTGCCGCGATCCATGAAAACTGGAGATTCAGGGCCAGGCCCTAAGATCTTGCAACCCTACTGCCATCACAAGATTTCTGGGAGTTTGGAGATTTATATAAGATTTGATATCTTGTGGGAACCCAGAATTCTTGTGTCAGACCCTATTCTCATGAAAGTTGAGATGAACCTTATATAGGCTTGTGCTCACATGTGCTGGCCAGACTTGATCGTTCTTTAAAGGTATTTTGAAAACCTGGCAACCCTAATACTGGGTGAGGCTGCAGGATTTGTAGTTCCACAATATCTGAAAAACTGAATCTACCACTTCATATTTATTTCCTGTTTGAGGTAGCTGGTGTGTACACCATCCATCTATGGGTAAATGTTTCTTGCAATACTATCTTTTATTCAAAGTAACGTTCCAGAAGGCCTTTAAGTACAAATAAATTGTCAGCCTGTTCTTTTTTATCCAATACTTTGCCTGCATAACATTATTTTAATAGATTAATCATAATGATATTTTTTTCTTCCCAGAAGTGATTGTTAAATTGCAATCGTAAATTCATTTGTATTCACATAAAGAACTCAGACTGCTGAATTCTTATTGCTTCATGATGAAATGCTAGGAAAGGGCTTCTAGCATTATTTAAACTTCCTTCCGCTTCATGAAACTGTTCTGCCTTTGGTGTGCAATCAGAGCCTTATTTTATGGTGGAAGTGTGTGTCCTTTTATGGGGCTATGAATGAAAATGTCACCCCATTCCAATTTCCACCTGTGACCTGGAATCTTTATCCCACGCTATGGCATGCATCTTTCTTCAAAAGCAGTCAATAATATTTGCTTGTTATGTTCCCTCCCTCCCTCCCCCTTCCCTCCTATACTTTCATTCTCTGAGCAGAAACCTCTTGTGGCTTTATGCTAGCACAATGAGGAGCTATATCAATGGAACTACTTTTTCTGACATTCCATAGGCAGGTATCCACTACTTCCTTGTTCAACTACAATGGTTCTGAATGGTACCCAGATAGAGCCTTGTTTCTCAACTGAAACAGCCACTGACTAGACTCAAAGGTAAATTAGGAAAACTTTCTTGCACCTGATTGACTACCATCATCCTTCTTTCAGATTTCCATGACCAAGGCATAAATATGCTGGTGGAACTTGAGACTCTGCCAGTTTCAAGTAGGCTCTCAGCCTCAGGTGCCCAACAGAATGTCAATAAGATACATATAACTAAGATCTACAGGCATGTAAGAGACCTTTGTGGAGAAAGAGCTACAGAAGCTCAGCAGTATTTAATCAATTAATTAATTACCCTGTCTTTCTCACAGTATTGAACCCGAGAGTGCTTGTTTTGAATGCAGAAAGTCTCCATTTCAATCCCTTGCATATGCAAATGAAAGAGCTCTGAGCACTCAGGACAGATCAAGAGCCCTTTCACAAGACACAGTTATAATGCTATGATTCCACTTTAATTGCCATGGCTTCATCCTGTGGAACCCTGGGATTTGGAGCTTTGGGAGGGGTATTCCACTCATGTAGGGATGGGGAGGCGATGGGGGTAGTTTGCCCCTGAAGGCAATGTTTTTGGGGTGTCCCAGCTCATGGCCATGCCCTTGCGTGCCATGCCCATGCTCCCAAGCACTGTGGCCATGCCTATGCACTGTAGCCTCGCCCTCTCCCAACCACCTCTCCATGCACTCCAAGCTCTGCCACTGGGGTATTCTCAGCCAAAAAGAGCCAGTGTGGTGTAGTGAACTGAGCACTAAACTACCACCTGGAGACCAGGGTCTGATTCCTCACTTAGTCATGGAAACCTATTGGGGGACCTCGGGCACATCACCCACTTTCAGCCCTAGAAAACTCCATGATAGGTTTGCCATAAGCTAGAAATGACTTGAAAGGACACAACAACAATTCTCAATCAGTTCTCAACCAGTTTTAGACTTCAGCTCTCAGAATTCCTAAATGTTGGCCAAGCTGACTGGAGCTTCTGGAAGCTGAAGTCCAAAACACCTGGAGGACCAAAGTTTGGAGACCTCTGCTCTAGCACCTCATTAGACCACAAATCACAGGATTCCATAGGATGCAGTCATATCAGTTAAAGTGGATTCATAGTGCTATAACTGTGTAGTGTGAAAGGGCCCCAGGACTCTCCAGCTTTCTGGAGCCTAGATCTACATTTTGAAATCTGAAAAACTCTTCCAGGTACACTTTTTTACTAGAAAATGAAATTGTCCCACATTCGTGTGAGCAAGTTTGTGCCAATGTATTTATTTACTGCACTTAGATCAGAACAGGGCTTAGAATGTTGCAATCTGTTCCACGGCTCATTGTGAACTGTTCCAGGGACAGGACAACTCATGGCTCTTGCTGCTTGATGTGGTTTTTAAAGTACGGGTTGCATTTTATTGCTTAGTTTCACTGCTGTCATTGGGTAGGGAGGGAGGAAGATACCATATCTCACCTTAAATATATATGGAGCCGGAGGATTTTTCCTTTCTTTTCAACTAGAAAATAAGGGTGCCACATCACTAAGAGGAGTACTTGTGTGCTATTGGTTGTACAATAGACATAAAGTAGACTACACAGGGGGTAGAGAGGCAAATAAGGGAATTGTCCCTTCAAATGAGAGTTTGCTCCCACCCATGAAATTTTCCTTCAGTCTCCACATTTCTAGCATTGCAGAGAGTAAGACAATAAAAACTGTTCAAACCTAGAATTATTTGATGTGTTCATATTCTCCTTGGTCCCTTTGTCTGCCCCTTTCCTTTGGATGCCTGAATTGTATTTCTAAATGTCCAATTGAAGTTTTAAGTTAGTACAATGCTAGAAATTTGGAAACTGAAAGCAAATGTCACTGGGGGTGCAGAATTCTTATTTTGAGAGGTATTCAATTTGCCACCCCTGCCCTCCATAGCTACACCCTTGGACTTTGGCAAAGTAATGCAATACTGACCTGTTAAAGGTATATGCTAGTAACAATTCCTTTGCCCTATACTGAAAACGTACATTAGTATTTGCATTGCGACAGGAGTAGCATTGCCCTCATTAGCTTGAAAAGTGACTTATTGCAAGTAATGATGATACTTGTAATGTGTTACTTCTGAGCTTTCAAACAGAATATGCTCCTTGTTCTTGATGTTTTATGGACAAGCTGTTCCTACTCTCCTTTTTATGGGACTGTGAATGTTACTGTTTAACAACAACAATAATGCTGACATTCAAGGTCACTTGCAAATGTTAAAACACATACCATTAAAATACAAAGTCATGAATTAAAACATACAAAAAGTTATTATTAAAATACAATTAATAGGATTTTATGCAGCTATCATCTAAAGCATTATTCTGTAACTGAACTGTTATAATGAACTATTGGTTTATCTGGAACAGAGACGGGCAGCATGTACCCCTCCAGACAACTTCTATCACTCATAACAATTGGCCATGCTGAATGAGGATAGTGGAAATTAGGAATTCACCAACAGATTGTTAACTAGGTCTGGCTATAGGAAGCACACTGTTTTTTTTTACAGCAGTTGTCCTGGCTGTTTCTGGGCATAAGTCAAAGTTCTGGCTTGATTCCGGGCTATTTGAAGGACTGTCTCCTTATATATGAGCTTGTTAGGGCTGTAAAATCTTCAAAGGAGGCCCTTCTCTCTATCCCACTACCTCCTCACACTCGTTTGATGGTAACAAGAGAGAAGGTTTTCTTGGTGGCTGCTCCCAGACTTTGGAACTCCTTCTCTAGGGAGGCTAGGGGAGCTCCCTTCTTGTTCTTCTTCTGTCAGCAATAATATTAAAAAAAGTCCTATTCCATCACGCTTTTAGAAATGGACTGTGAGGGGCTTTTAATGCTGTGCTGTTTTGTTACTGTTGTTTTAAATATGGTCTTTCCATGACTTTTAAATGGTTTTAAGTCTACAGACTGTTTTTTCAAAAACAGTTTTTATATTTTTATTTTTTACTGTTGTTTTTGCATAATTTTTAGTCTGTACTGTTTTTAATAAATTGTAAAGCTGCTTTGAATCCCATTATTGGGAATAGGATGGGATAGAAATCAATAAAATAATAATGACAACCACCACCACCACTGGAGGACCACAGTCCCCTCTGTTTAAAGAAAAGTATGAATAAGAAAATGGTTTGCCAACGCCTATTGCTCCCTGGACAGTGAATACCATACATGGAACAGTGTGGTAACATGGTGTCTTTCAGTTCACAGTGGGATGTCTAATGCACTGAGATCACTAACAGACTTTGGAAACATCTTAAAAAGAGAATGACAGATTCATGAAGGTATAACATTTCCTATCATCTGTTTCATCAGGCATATGATGGTCCTGAGCTGCGTGTAGCACGCCCATGATTTGGTTGGAAGGAAATGGCTTTGTGAATAGCTGGATCAGAGATATGAAATCCAGAAGGTCTAGACAGTGACAGTTATACTATCAACAGTGCTCATTCATAAAACAGTGGTTGGCAGGATGTGTGCATCATCATCATCATTGAATGTCCATTCTTCTATTCCACTAAATCAGTGTTTTTGGTCTGAAGATCAAAAACTAGACAATATTTGTCATGCTTAGTCATGATACCAAAGTGTAGCCAATAAGTGAAAGATACCCCTGTTGCTCCTAGTCATATCACCACTCCTAAATGGCTCTAGTTTTTTCACATCTATTTTCATGGCAGACTTTTGCTGCACATTTCTAGTCACCTTTCCCTTTTACATACCCCCAAAATACACATATGAATGGTTCTGCCTATTTACTGTATTTTTATCTGTTCTTTTGTACATGTGCGGCTTGAGTCATATTGTTTGGTCGAAATTAAAATTTCATGTGTACCTTGATCACTGTGTATTGCCAAGAAAATGTGGCGTGCCATATCTGCTGCACAGCTTGTCAGATTGTCTCCTCATCTCAAATTTCTAGAATACAAGAATCCAATTCAAGCTGTTATAATTGAGAGAGCATAAGGTTGCCAGGAATAGCAGCTGCAGGACTTATCTGTTGACAGGCATCTTGCTTAGGAATTATTGCATCTTTGCTATACTTGCTCTGGCACATTTTAACCAAACAGGCTGTTATTCATAATGACTGTGTTCTTGTAGTTTAATTCCAACAGACCTTTTTTTTGTTGAGGGAGGAACATATCATTCTGTTGATTTTTGGCACTATTTGGTATGAAAAACAAAAGATGGAGGAATGTAGTTGTGCATTATGGTTTTATTTATTATATATTGGGATAATTTCATAGAATCATAGAATCTTCAAACTGGGAAGGACCAAAGCAACCATCTAGTCCAAGCCCCGTCAAGCAGGAATACACAACTATGGCACTCCTAAAAGATAGCCATCCAACCTCTGCTTGAAGACCTCAAAACAGGTAGAATCCAAGCTGAAAATTCAGACAAAACAAACTGAATAGCTCCCAACTGGTTACTTACTTTTATTCAGTAAGCACAAGGTCAAAAGTGAAATCCAACAGAATTTGAAGGCAAGTGAGTCCAGAGTCAGTAACGGCAATCCAGAATCAGGCACAGAGTTCAGCAAGGCATCCAGCAAACAGAGAGGTTAGATAAGCTTTGACAACTCCTGGAGGTGAAGGGCAGCAGCTATATAGATCAGCAGCCTAGTGCAGACGTTGCCTGAGTAATTGTTGTCAGCTATAAATTCTCTGGGATCAATGTAGGCTCTCTCTCTGTTATCTGCGCTCAGCGAAGGTGGGTACTGGTAAGTTATATTCTGCATCTGAAGGAGCAGGATTCTCTGATAGAGCTGGCATCACCCCATGTTCTGTTTGTGGCACTGTTTCAGCCTCTGGCATGTCCCCTGTTTCAGACTCTCCATGTTCTGGAAGCAGGGCATGACAGTTCCACTGTTCAACAGCTCATACAGTAAGAAAAAAAGTTCTTCTGTTACCAGGCTGTACACCCTTACACTTTGATATGGTTTAATTGACAATTGCTGCAAACTGAGTTCAGAGTGCAAAGGTAGTTTGCATTCAGTTAACTGAGCAAGGATTGTGGAGAGGTTGGGGGCAGAATCTTGCCGTTCTCAGTATGCCCAGGCAAAAGCAAACTGCTGCAGCCTCTCCTAGCTTCTGTGTTTTTCCTCATCAATAACTTTTGCCGTCTTGACCACACACTCATGTTGCTTGTCCTGGTTTTCATCTGTGAAATACTGAAGGGTACGATAACCCCAAATGATCTATTGTTCACACAATACTGCTTCCACTGTTGTGATAGTGGCACATTTCTATGAAGCTTGAAAATCTCCTTTTATCTGTATTTCAATATGTCCTAATATGTTCTAAGATCTGAATATGCTATTATGCATATATTAATGGAGTCTTTAGTATGCTTAAGATGCATGCATCTATTTAATTGCAACAAAATGTACTTTTACATAAAGATGACATTTAAAATGTGGAATGATGATTTAAGAAGTCATAACAAGCAATAGAGACAAATGCTACAACTAAAAAATGCAACATCATCTTTAGATTGCCTTTTTCGGAAGTAGCGAAGCTTAGGAAAATACCTGAGAAAGAATGGTTTGGTCAGGGCATGTTGGGTGGGAGGACATATCTTCTCCAAGTTAACATCTGGATTCATTTGACTCATTTTATGTTTGTTTGCACTACACAGTAATAGCAATTTGATACCACTTTAATTGTTATGGCTCCATCCTGCAGAATGCTGGGACTTGTACTTTGGTAACATACTGTAATTATTCCACAGGCTTGGTCCACTTAGCTTCCAGGCCAACTCAGGCTTGAGAGTCTGTCAAAATGAAATGTAGTCAGAGGTACATAAAAATGATTTATTAATTACATAAAGATGTTAAGTGGGATGTATCAACAAAACCCAAGACAAAGTTTACTCATGTCCCTTAGCTGACTGAAACAGTTTGTCACTACTACTCTCCTTCAGGATCGCCATGAGAAACAAAGCTTTGCACTCAAAGGACTGGTTTCTCAAGCTGGGTGATGGCTGATTTTGCACCTCCTCCAGGTGAGACCAATTATCTGACCATTCCTGATCTTTAAATACCCCTTTTCCCTTCTTCTAGAAGGTGCTGACACTTTCACTGCTGGGAGCTGGGACAGAATTGCCCCAGTCTAACTAACAAAGGAAGGTATTTGAAGATGGAAACCTTTTTACCTGTTCCTTTAGCAGGAACTGATCTTGCACAGCCTGCAAGAGAAACTGCAGTTACTGAAAGCTGCGTTATCATCATTAGTGCCCCACTACTGTGTTCTGTATCCCTTAAGCATATAAAACATGTGTATAAGGTGAATGTGAGTGTTACCTATGCTCCTCATCAAATCTTCTGGAAATTCCAAACCCCTACATGTATTGCAAATTCTCAGCTACAGCAGTGATTCTCACACTTTGATTCTTCAGATTACTGGACTTCAGGTCCCAGAATCCCTGACTGTTGGCCAGGCTGGCTGGGACATCTGGGAGTTGAAGATCAATATGCCTGGAGGACCAAAGTATAAGATTCATGGTATTAGAGAGCTCTAGTTTTGTAGTGCAGAGGGATGGAATAGCAGTGTCTAGCGGAGAATTCTAAGGACCATACCAAGCTGCAGACCCCAGGATTCTGTAGTATTGACCCACGATGGTGAAAGTGCTATCAAATTGATTGGGTGGTATAGGTTCAATCTATGGTTTTGAGGAGGAATGCTTTTGGCCCTATTGCATCAAGAAGACCATTGTGGACTAAAGCAAAAGAAGAAAAGCTAACACTTTACTGAAAAACTGACACAGCTAGGAAGCCACGCTGAGTTGGGAGCCATGCATCAAGCAAGCATGAAAAGTAATAACTGATGCACAGTTAAGATTATAGCTCAGTTGTAGAATGTAGAATATCCCAAGTTCAGTCTCTGGTATTGCTATTTAATAGGAGTTAGTGAAGCAGGCTGGCATTAGCCCTCTCAGAATTAATGTTTTGCCAAAATTGAGGTGGGCCTAAGTAAAAAGGTTGCCTTTCATCTATATGAGACAGTGATAAAGGTTTATGACAGTAAGATAATCTGTCTGTCTGTTGGTCTGTCTGTCTAGTTTAGTGGAAGAGCTACAACTCTGGCCATTTCCACCCTACACTGTTATAGTGCTATTATTCCACTTTCAATGTCCTGTGGAATTTTGGGGGCTTGTAGTTTATTGAGGCCAAACAGCTCTCTGGCTGAGAATTCTACAGGTCCCTCCCTAAACTACAAGCCCCAAAATTCCACAAGAACTTGAAAGTGGAATAATAGCACTATAACAGTGAAGTGCAGAAATGGCTGCTATAGCAGAGCACACACTCAGGATACTGTACTCAGTTTCCAAACAGAATCTGAAGAATCTCATAAGCAAAGTAAATGCAAGAGGAGCCCAGTGTCCCTATCAGCAACTGCTTGTTGTGAAAAGACTGTAGAACTAGGTTCAAATGATATCAGGATGATTCAAGAGGATGAATAGCAAGAGTCTCTAACAATTGGTGGTGCTTTCAGGAGGCCCATTATTTCCTAATAGAAGATGGGTAGAACCCAAAAGGCACCTTAATAAAAATGCAGAAACTGTCAGCCCAAGAAGGTATACAACTTAGTATGGATGTGACTCTCCATGTAGCTCTTCAGATTTCTTAATGAATTGCAACTCCCAGCAGCCTTCATCAGCCTAGCCAATGGTGAAGAATGCTGGGAATCATGGTTCAACAAAATATCTGGAGGGCCACATGATTCCCACTCCAATTTCAAGCAAGTCTCTAAACAGCAAAATAGGAGTTGGTAGAGTCAATTAATGGAATTAGGCATAGATGAACATTTAAAGTCTTTCAGACCTCTCTCCACAGCCTGGAGATACAGGCACAGTCTCAAACCCTGTGGAGCTCCTGCTCAATAAACATGGCTTTTTGAGGAAAAATGGAGGTCGTGACTGCTTTTGGTATCCTTCAGAGTCCTCTCTCAATGGTTCTGCTTTTAACTTACTATCTGCCATCTCTATAGGACTTAATTGTATGTTTCGGTTAGGAGGGGGTCAATGGTCCTTCCAAGAGAGGAAGAGAATTTCAGAGCCCAGGTGTCACCACTGCTAACCTCAGAGGTGGGACATGTCACTGAACCTCTGCAGATCTTCATGGGCAAGTAGCATCACATAGGAGTTAGTATTCCTTCAGCTCTCTAGGACCCAAATGAACAATCATACTGGTTCTGCCATCTTGCTAGTTATATGTTGCACTGAGATGTTGCACATAATGGTTTGTTGCATCGATGCAGCATCTCAGCCTGAAATGTGTGTGTGTGTGTGTGTGTGCACGCGCGCATAGTGGGGAACTCAGTATTTCTTGCTTTGCATAGAAGACCACATTCTACATAACATCTAGGTGATCTCACCAACGTGAAAGTCTTGAGAGAAGAGGTATATTGCATCAGTAAAAGTAAATGCTAGTAAGATAAAATTAAAAGAATGGAAGAGTTCAAAGAATGCTGGTGTTTTCAAATCAAATCTATCAGCTTCTCAATTTAAATAATGATTTCAGGTTTTTAATCACCAGCTTCTAGTTTAAAAGCCATATTCCTGTGAAAAACTTCAGTTTCCACACCTGATTTGATCTTAGATAATATGAATCCTTATCATAATTTAATATGTTACAGCTACATTCATGTAAGTATATATTAGTGCTAGTCCTATTCTGGTAATTTCGGTGGAGCATTGGAACTATCACTAGAGGTTAGAAGTAATCCTGCAAGACAGAAAAAGGTAGATTGAATCTAAGTCCTAAGGGGAAGAGAGAGAGAGAACTTTCAATGTCTCCATGTCTGGAGTTAGCATGACTAGTGATTATACAAGTTTATTATTCTTCCCCCTCCCCTGCAAGTATATGTTCCTCAGGGGTTCTTCTGTACAGGACAGATGTGTTGTGAGATTGTGGTCTTTTGGACTATTTCCCCTCCTATTCTGCAGTATTCTGAGGCAGAAATTTGAAGGTGAAAAAAAAAAAAAGGTTATCATATGGATCTGTTGCTGTCGTGTGCTTTCAAGTCTTTTCTGACTCATGGTGACCCTAAGGTGAACCTACTGTGGGGTTTACTTGGCAAGATGTGTTCAGAGGGAGTTTGCCTTTGCCTTCCTCTGGTGCTGCAAATAATTGACTTGCCCAAGGTCATCCAATGGGTTTCCATGGCCAAGTGGAGATGTTTCCATAGTTGTGGTTCAGCATTCAAATCATTACAATACACAGGCTCGCATGGATAGTGTGTGTCCAAATTTTCACCTCCCTCTGTTCTTAGGATTTCCCTTCCACTCTATTTTCCTTCCTCTGCTACCCCAAATGTTTCCTTTTTCATGTTTTGTATGTAGGAAAAAAACAACAACTTCTGTCTAGAGCCTGGGTACTAAACCAGTAGGATCCTATGCTTGGAAAGATCAATTCCCCTTTCCCCTATATTATTATTCTTACTATTATCTTTATTAGCACCCTATCTTCTTTCCAAAACTGAGACTCACTAGTTAGCTCTACAAAACAAGTGGAGGAAAACTTCCAGCAATGTTCCCCTTTAACAGTATAGCTACTGGGGTGGGGCAAAATAAGGGCCTTGCCTCCCAAATAAGAATACTGCCTCCTAAATTTCTAACATTCCAGAGTCTGAGACATTGAAAATTGTTCACACTTAGAATTCTTCTATTCTAGGTGTTTGCATCCCTTGGTCAGTTTGCCTGGATGCTTAAACTGTCTGCGTAAATGCTCAACTGGAGCTTTAAGTTACTGCAGAAATTTGGGGACCAGAGGAAATTAATGAATTCTTATTTGGGGACAATGCTCTCATTTTGTCTCTTCCCTCTTTCTTCTTCTCCTGTTCATATATCTTTTTTGATTGTTTGTTTTAAAGAATTCTTTCTAGAGCCTTTCTGTGAAAAGAGGAGGCACCTGTGTTCAGAAAGATCAACCCATGCCATTGCTCAATTTCAGTGGGGGTTGAAGGTGTTATTTCCAATGAGACTGTATTCCTCAGCTTATCCTTGAGCTATAAGATTAGCAGTGTGATGTGCCCAGTGAATATGACAAATGGAATGTTGGTAATGAAACTGCTAGCAACGTCCTTGGGAATAATTAGTCTTGTATGAATATTAGAACTTGGATGAGTTACTTCTAAGGCTGGCCATGTTGGCAGGAGGATACTGGGTGCTGTTATCCGCCAATGTAACTTCTAAAAGCCCTGAGGAATATAGAGAGCCTGATGTGATATAAGCAGGTGCTATGAGTTACAATGGTACAGTAGACAGTGCTTCTGAATCGCACTGGAGAGACCCATTGTCAGTTCTTCCCTCTAACATGAAGCTGACAGGGTGACACACTGAATTACAGGGTGACACAATGAACCAGACAGCTCTCAGACTGGCTGATTTTGCAGGGTTAACCCTTGAGGATTAAAATGAATGTTAGCCTCCATAAATGCTGCCCTACTTCCTTTGAGATAAAAATTAAGGTAAAAAAATAGGAAAGGTATTGTTGTTCTTCCTGAGAATTCACTGCAACTGCTTTCCCCTTGGCTATTTCCTCACTAGATTGTTATAGCGCTATTAATCCATTTTCAACATCCTATGGAATCCTGGGGTTTACAGTTTAGAGAGGGGCCTAAACTCCAGGATTCCATAGGATGTTGAAAGTAGAATAATAATGCTATAACAGTCTAGTGCGGACATGGCCCCTGCTTTGAAGAAGCCCCATGATTGCTCCCAGGCAATTAGGGATTACTCAGGTAATGAGGTCAAGACTTGAGTGGAGAGAGAGTGGCCTTTTAGATGTTGGCCCAATATCTGCTGCTATGTCCTCTTCCACTCCCCCACTGTCAATACTTCAGGGGATAGTTTGTAAAGGAGAAGCCTGCTACTGAACTCACATGCACTCACAAGAACTATGAAGAGAAGATTTTAGTCAACATATCCTAGAAATTCTTGGGCTATAGTAGCTGGTGGGTTTCTGGAAGGCATAATCTTCCAAAGTACCTTTTCTGAACTCTGTGCTTGGCCTGTAATTGAAAACCTTGCACATTATTGACTGTGTAGAGAGAACAAATAGAGCTATTATTTAGATGGATTATAATTTTATTCCAAGACTGAGGAGCTACAGACATGCTGAGCATCTTGCTATATAACCTTCATATACCTATTGCCTTTTTTTTCTCCAACATCAACACCCCTTAGCCATATGGTGGCATTTGTATCAATGCCAGCTACTGGATAAATTGAAAAATAAAGCCATTTGTCTTGGCGCAGTGTTCTTCATAAATGCCTTGCCATTTACAAGATATCATCCCAAAAGACATTAACTTGTGTAAGAATTTCAGTCCCTTGACATTCTCTGACCTAATTAAACTTTCCCTTATGATCTCCGCTGATGTTCAGATGTGACAATTGTGTTATCTAAATCTTCCCTACTATTAAACCACAGTTCTTGAGGGAGCGATAGTATTACACTTGAATAGTGGTGTGATTGTGTAAGACTGCAGCTCCCTGGCTTCTTTACCATTGACTGTGCTGGCTGGGGCTGATGAGAGCTGCAGTGCAGCAATATCCAGAGGGGCGCATTATTTTTACCCCTGCATTAGAGTATTTCCTGGTGTTTGTGCCCCACCAAAAACAATGACCAGTGATGAATGCAGCAAAAGATTGAATGATATTCTAGTATTTACACTACCATAGGGGAAGATGCCACATGTATTAATCTAGCAAATTATGGTCTGTGCAGCCATAGATAGAGTTGCTTAAGGAAGAGAACTGTTTCTTTGCCTTCAGTTTTCTTTTTTGTGCTATCCTATTGAATATTGAAATCTGATTCATACTGCTGCTCTCAACTGCTAGTTGCATATTCCTCTGCGGCAGGGAGGTGTACCAAATGATGATGATGATGATTGTTATTTCTTACTTGTCTTTTCCCAAGGCTTGAGGCAGGGGTACATCATAGGTGAACATACAGCTAAAAGCATGTGAAACCATTTAAAATAACACCAATTTAAAATTTATAGCTAAAAATTGACTTGGTAGGCCTGCTGGAAGAGATCAATCTTTAGTACTTTCTAAAATTCAGACAGTGTGTTTTGCTGTTGAATCTCTTTCAGCAGGCCATTCCACAGTCCAGGGGTGGCTGATGAGAAGGTCCTCTGGGTGACCATATTCAGTCTAGTCCTGGCTGGTTTAAGTAAATGGTCCCCAGAGGACCGGAGTGTATAGGGTAGATTTTAAGGTAGGAGGTGGCCACATACAAGAGATGACCCTGGAATGATCCTTGTGGTTCATTCAAACTCTAAGATTTGATCATTCTATGCTTTCTATGCCATTTATTCTATGCTTTAATAGGCTTTACATTTTTATGACATGTGGAGAACTGATATTACAAGACAACTAATGGCTTAGGACTGGTGTACCAGAAGGAGTGCGTGTTTCCCTGTGTCCCTGTCCAATTATTAAGGTTATCCTTACAAGGTCTTCTCTAGTTATCATACCACAATGGCATGGCAAATGGCAACCAGACTCTTCTCAGCTGTGGCCCTCCTATCTGTGGAATACCCTCCCGAAAAGGATCCACCTGGCATTTTCACTAGTAATATATAGAAACCAGGTTCTGGCAGGCCTTGGGTTTACTGCTGGTATAGAATTACAGAATCATAATGCTGAAAGGGACTACAAGGACAATTTAGTCAAATCCACTGTGGTGCAGGAATACACAACTGAGGCCATTTCCGCACTACACTGTAATAGTGCTGTTATTCCACTTTCAATGTCCTGTGGTATTCTGGGGTCTGTAGTTTACTGAGGCCAAAGAGCTCTCTGTCTACGAATTCTAAATGCCCCTCTCTACACTGCAACCCCCAGGATTCCAAAGGATGTTGAAAGTAGAATAACAGCACTATAAACGGTGCAGTCTGGAAATGGCCTAAAAGCACTCCTGAAGGATGGGCGTGCAACCTCTATTTAAAGACTTTCAAAGAAGGAGAGCTTACCACTGTCCTAAGCAGTTTATTCTACTGTTGAGAAGTTCTTGACTAAATTATTACTGCTTAGGTTTTGTTTCTGTTCTTCAAAATTGTTTTAGTATCTTAACATTGTCATATTTTAATATTAAATATTTTTATATCTAGATTCTGTTTCAGCCAATATCCTTTTTTTTTAGTGTATCATTTGTGATTTTACTGACTGTCCCAGTTAGGCAGTATATAAACATTCTGAAAGAAAGAAAGAAAGAAAGAAAGAAAGAAAGAAAGAAAGAAAGAAAGAAAGAAAGAAAGAAAGAAAGACTTTTAAAAATTAGATGCTTGAGGGTTTGATTATTGTAAGCATAATATAATCACAGCTATCATTTAATCCATTTCCACTATTCAAAAGTGAGTGTCATTTTCTGTGCTGCTGGAATGACACTATATACGCATAAAAAGAAGCCCAGTCTCCCTGCAAATCTTTAGGACATCCCCCTCCACCTCCTGGTGTGAACTGTACACACTGAGTACACTGGCTACAGAAAAGTAGCAAGATGATAACTGTGGTGGAGGGAGGAAAGAGAGGAATAGAATGGACTGTCCCCACAGAGGGCATGGCTAGCTGACTTTTTTTGCCTACTTTGTGCTACACCATGGTGGTGGTGTGTCACTCAAAAAATATTGGACCTCTTGGAAGTCTTTCTTTTATAGGATCACTGTAAGTTGAAGGTGATCTGATGGAGGGGCATAGGTATGGTGGGTGAAAAATGAGGGCATTGCCCTTCATAAACAAAAACTCCCCTCTGATGAAATGCTTCTTTGCTCCCCAAATTTTTAGCACTGCAGTTACTTAAAACCAAAGCAAACTTTCATGGGGAAGTAGAATTCGTATTTAGGGGGAAGTGTCTTCCTTTTGCCTTCCCTCTTCCAGCGACTTACCCTGGTGCCTCCTTTCCCTCCTTGTGTCTCTGTGGAACAACTTGTGCCCTGGTTTACTCCAGTATTTTTGCACACTCTAAATTCTCCTTTGCCAGTAATGAGAGAAAGGAATGGATGCATATTAAATTAGGTACCTATAATTGGAGCCCAGAAAAGTTAAATTTTGGACTACAGCTCTCAGAATTGTCCAGCCAACACGGCCACTGGTCATGCTAGCTGGAGAATTTTGGGAGCTATGTCTGCCTCCCTAAACTTTGCCAGGCTCTGATACTTATATAAATCAGTCTACTCATTCATTCAGAGACAGTCATTCTAATCGCTCAAAGTGGGGAAATGTGCAATGGTGCTTGCACAAGTAACTATGTGACTCCCTAATCTCTCCCATTCCAGATATTCCATCTCTAGCTTTTCACCCAGCTCAATGTCATGCCTGGGCAACCATGAATGTGTTGTGATCAGTGTCAAAGTTGGAGAGGCCACAACCTTCGTCCTTCTTAATTGGTAGTTGTACTTGGTTGCACGCAATGCATGGCTGTTGAACTGCTCCGTGTATAAATGATCAGAATATTGCATCTATTTCAGTGAAGAATTTCCTGGGGATGTAGACTGGCAAGAAGTAATGAAATGTGTCAATTTAATGTTAGAGACAGCATTGGACTTTTCAACTAGGATATTTACCATCAGAATGGAATGGTGGGAATGGACTCAGCTTATGTATTCTGTGGTTGAACCTCTTGAATGTTTCATACATGCATAAGTCCTCCCATGGAAATGGTTGGGAATTTTAGGCCGATGTGAAATAATCACACTCAGTTCAAGGTCATGGAAGTGAACTTCTGGACGAAGTGCTTTTGCATAGGCCCTGCTGAAATGGGTGATAGTACTCTCTGATTGTTTACTTGATTGCACACTTAGATACACAGGCAGTTGTGCATTCAATACAAAGGACATGTAGTACAATCAATACACTCCATATGCAGAGATTTACATTATGCAACTTGATGCAGGATCTCAGTGTGAAAGTGGCATTGGTGGCCAGGCATGTTATCTTGCAGAACCAGAATTCCATGATTACACTGCCTACAGAAAGCTGGACAGAGGACTTCATCAAGCTCTCCATGAAGGAGAAAATAAATAGGGATGGGCAATTCTATAGGGACCAGAAGACAGTTTCCCCCCAGGCCCCAAGGCTTATCCCCCCCAACAAGCCCAAATATTTCCATTTTCTTCTGCAGTTTATCTCATAATCATGATGGGAAATGATGCCGTGTTACATATTTACATATTTTCGTGGAAATGTATTTCACTTTTCACTTCATACATGAAACTTTATATCCTATTGTTTTATTACATTTCCTTGACTTCCTTGTCTTCCGTCCCAGTGTCTTTTCAGCGCTACTTTACTTTCTAGAAACTCCCCAATTTCTTCTTAAATATTAAACAAAAATTATTAAGTGGTTCTAAATAAACATTGAAAACCCTGTCCCCTTTTAATGAAGGTGGTATTATAAGGGGAGAAGGCAGAGTTGCCTGGTAAAGACAGGGCACCTTATCACAAATGGTTGATTTAAATGGAAAACAGCATTTTCTGTGCACACAACAACTACAACAACCCCTACTTAAATCAGTTGGATTTTGTCTTGAATAGGCACAAAATGCTGCTTGCTGTGCAGTATGGCTGTTTTCTGCACAAATCTGCATATTTATGCAAATTTTGTGCAGAATATGCCCCAAATTGCGATAGCTTTCAAAAACTATGTGGTTTTCAAAGTCTTTCTTGACATCGTTGGTTCCTTCAAAAAGAAAATTAGTGAAAAATTACAACCCTAATAAACATTTCTCTCAGTTCCTGTCCCCTACCCCCTTTGCCTGCTATATACTTGTTGCATCCATGTGGATGTACTTGTTATACAACTGTCTTGTTTGTGCATGCATGTATGCATGTGCAAGTTTGCTGTATGTTGTAGGGCTGACTGTAGCTTGAAATTAGTATAGAGGATCACTTGGTGGTTGGAAGAGGACAGAAATGAAGAAGTAGGGTGAAATGGATGATCAACTTGTTGCTGTTGTACTAAAAAGCAATAAATACCACAGATACAAAAGAAACTATGCATCTGCGTACAGAGGATAATTGAAGTAAAAGCAGGTAGTTATGGTTTTGTGTGTTTTGTGTTTGTCTTCTGTTCTCTTTTTTCTTCACCTAAAGCAGTGGTTCTCAACCTGTGGGTCCCCAGATGTTCGTGGACTTCAGCTCCCAGAAGCCCTAGCCATTATGGTCAATGCTTAGGGCTTCTGGCAGCTGAAGTCCACAAACATCTGGGGACCCACAGGTTGAGAACCACTGACCTAAAGACTGATACTGTCAGGTTTGACCTCACTTCCTCATACACACCCCTTTCTGTCTGTAGCCAATGAGAGTGGATACCATTTCTGTCTCCTTCTCTAAAAGGCAGTTCTCCAATATTCTTTGAAAATGTCAACAAAAGACTAGTGAAATGTTTCCATGCAGCCTAACAAACATTAATTAAATCCTATAACACAGTCTTTGAGTAGGGGTCTGCCTTTACTATTTGGTCACTGTAAACTATTTTGTTGTTACTATTTGCCACAAAGTCAGCCTTGACTTATCGTGATCCTATAAATGAAACACTTGTATGACTCCCTGTTATTAACAACCCTACTCATGCCCTGCAAACTCAGGATTGTGGCTTCCTTTATTGAATGTTCCTATTATATGTATTGTGCAGCTTTGGACTTTTCTTTCACTTCTGACCATATCAGTGCTTATTGTCCTTTTGGCATGAGTCTATATGTGACATTGGACACGGTGCCACTCCTGCGTGTCCTCTGCTGTTTCCTGGTAATTGGTTGAGAGTCCCTCAACCTGGGAGATCTCACCTTCTTGGTTCATTTTGAATCATTCCATCATAAGGTGTTTATGGTAAAAGACATTCACTGCGTCCTTCAGCGTGATAGCAACAAAAGTTAGCTAAAGTGCCACTGCCATTGTCTTGGAGAGATCCACCATCATTGTCAACCTCCTACCCCAACCCCCGCCGTTACTGCTGCTGCTCATTAACTGTTTGGCAGAAATAGACTGGATCCTCAGCAAAAGCCTGCCCGACTTGGGAGACTCTAACAGTAGCAGCCCTACCATAATGGAAAAGTAAATCTATTAACTTAAAAGTAAACCTAAAGGAACCAGCATGGTATAGTGGTTTGGATGTTGGACTATGATCCTGGAAACCAGAGTTTGATTCCCCACTTGGCCATGGAAACCCATTGAGTGACCTTGGGTGCATCCCATACTCTTAGCTCCAGAACACCTTGTGATAGGTTTCCCTTAGGTCACCATAAGTTGGAAATGACTTCAAGGCACGCAACAACTACAACAACCCCTACTTAAATCAGTTGGATTTTGTCTTGAATAGGCATATTGAAGAATACTGAATATCCCAGATGTTATTGGACTGCAAGTCTCATCAGCCAGAATGGTAAGGAGTGCTGGGTGTTCAATGTCATCCAACCTCTGCTATAGATTGATGTCAGTTTTGTGATCAGACATCTGTATAGCCACTCATTTTGTCATTCTCTCCACTGTTGAAAACTACAACTTTTGATGAATTTCAGCAACAGATATAGATATCTCAATCATAACTTATTTGAAAACTTTTAGAGTGGAATTTTTAAATAAATAATAAGGAAGAATGATGGAAAATGCAGCCAAGCAAGTCTGACATTTTGTGTCAAGGCAAAATAAATTTAGTAATAACCTGTCAAACAATCTTCCCATTCCACAGCAAACGTTCTGACTCTATGATGATACCTAATGTACCCAACATTTGAGATTTTGACTGGCATCAGGTTTAAGCAATTGGGGGTGAGGGGGCTGGTAAAAAGAGAAAAATCTGTGAAGATACCTTTAAATTGAGGATTACCACAGTCACAATTTCTTGATTTTCCAAAGAAGGTAAGGACTTAGAAGCTCTTTCCTATTTCAGTGGTTAAATTATTTTGGATCTGAATCTTAAAGTGAACTGTGTTCCAGCTTTCATGCCAGAAAACAAACAGTTTGAGGTCCCAATAATTTAGAAGTTGCCATTTAAGCCAGCTTTCAGGGCATTCCTATGGGCTGAAACTCAGACAAATGCCCTGTAGAGTTCAGTGGAGCTTACCCATGCATAAATGTGTACAACACTGTACCTCTCTTTATTTGCAGAGGGACTGAGATCCTGTTCCTGTGGTATTGCTGCACTTAAGACAGCCATTCTCAGGAACTGATGTAGCAACACCTTGAGTTGGTGTTGCTGCACTGGTGATTTAAACTAGACAATCCCATTCTATATTTATTAAGTATTTTGCAGTGGTGCTGCTCCCAGTGTTGAAAGCCATTTGTTTGTCATAGCATGCAGTATATTCCTTACCTCCATATCTTGTATTTAGTAAGCTTTGTTTTGTAATCATTCATTAAAAGGTAAACACAAGCTTAATTTGCAAATCTGATCGCTGAGATGTGCATCATGATTAAATGCTACTGTGAAAAAGAAAACAAGCTAATCACAGGGAATACACATCCTCTTTAATTACCGCTTGGGCTCTAGTGGAATTATGCTTGAGCAACTTGGTAGCGTTGGCACGGGTGTTGGAAGATGTCAGCAAATAGGAAGAATCTTCTATCTCTTTCCACTTGATTATTGAATACTGGCAAAAGAGTAATAAACACATATTGCTGAAGCAGGGATTAACCATGAGAAAAACGTGAGCTGAGGAGCAGAAACATGATCAGGACAACATATTTTGGACATATTAGTGATAGGATGCAAGGCTTAAGTTTCCCATACAAGCTTTCTGTTTCTTCTAACTTCATTAGTTTTATTCTCAAGAAACTTGCTAGGTCAGCCAAACCACATGTCCTCCACTATCATCATTCTCCCCTACTAATACTATCTGGCCTAAGACAAAGACATACAGACAACAGTCATCGCATATAGTCCTAAATGTTTATGTGTCACTGTTTAGAGAAGAAGGATAGACAATTTTGTGCTCGAGGAAGGAAGCTGCTGGAATCGCAAGTTGCGTTAACAATAATTGGCTAGGAAGCTCTCTGGACTGATTACAAGAGGGCCATTTTAGAGAAAAGAGATTAGGTTTCCATCTACTGAGAAGAAACATGGCCCAATAAAAGCCAGCTTTTCTCTGCCTGAGGGGACGCATAAAAATGAACTTGCTGCAAAATAGGCACAGGCTGGTAGAAAAGCCTTCATAGATGTGGCTAAACCAAGACTATAGCAAAATCTGTTGTTGCCAGTATCTAACAGCCAGGAAGAGGGAAAACCATTAAGCTGTTGCAGTTTGCTGCATAGCTTCTCTGCAAGTCATAGGAAATGATTGTAGAAAGATTTCCACAAATGATTTCTACAGGAAGCCTCCACCTTTTGACACCCTGTTATCTGACAACTCTCTCTTTCAGTGCATCCGAATTAATGACAAATTCCATTAATTCAATGTGGGTTCCACTGTTTCATCAGTTCTTCTTGCCTGTGGAGGCTTACTTGAGACCACTTGCACTCACTGTTGTTCCCAAGTCTTATCTATGGAAAGAATGGATCCCTTGATTGAATTAATGGAACTCGTCTGTATTGGGCATCATAACATTGGGCTTCTGCTAGTTCTTCTTCCTTGTGGAGGCTCTCTTGAGACTATGTGCATGCTGCTTGCAAAGTGAGCTGAGAGGGGGAAAAAGGCACCAAGCCAGCTGAGAGATTTTACAAGGGGCCTAGATCAGTGGTTCTCAACCTGTGGGTCCCCAGATGTTCGTGGACTTCAGCTCCCAGAAGCCCCAGCCACTATGGTCAATGCTCAGGTCTTCTGGGAGCTGAAGTCCACGAACATCTGGGGACCCACAGGTTGAGAACCACTGGCCTAGATGTATGGTCAATCTGACATAAGTCCTTCATGTGTCCTACAGTTCATGGGTTCCTCTTTTTGACCATTTCCAGTGCCTGACAGTGCTCCAGTCCCTAGCCTGTTAGATAAGTGGGGGAAGGCTGTAACTTCAATTGTGTGAATAAACACTAGTGGAATTATTGCAGGTGTAGAAAAGGTGGAAGACCAGTTGCATAGAAGAACTTTCCATCAACATGCTGGCTGTATAGTAGGAATCTTCAGTCTTCCAGCCATTTTCTAGGAGGTCTGGGGCAGAAAATATTCCCTTGATTTCCATTTTTGATCTAGCGCTATCAGGCAAGTGTTTAAATGGAGCTGAACCATGTTATAGAGAATCACAGCTGGGGATCTTGGAACAACAGACCAACTGTTTTTCTATATTCATATTAATTGTTGTACAGTCAGCCCTCCACATTGACTGGAGGTGCAAGATCTCTTCAAAGTGGAAAAACTGCAAATAAGATTTTCAAAATCCAATTGCCTCATATAACTACTGAAGCCAATTTTACAGGCACCCCCCTCCTTTCCTAGCCTTCCCCCATCTCCTGAAATTCCAAGAGATCCCTCTCATATCCTCTTTGGATACCTTCCTCCACTTCCTTTCCTTCCCTCATTTTCCCTCCATCTCCCCTGGTTTATACAAATCCATCTCCTACCTTCTCTACCCACCTGCCCAGAAACACACACCCCTTATCTAGCATTTAGAAGCCACACAACTCAATGGGATCTGTTTAAATGATGCAAGATGGACGGAAAACAAGGAGGGGTAGGGAGTGGAGGATTCCTAGGCAGCTGCCTTCAAAATCCCATTGAGTTGTTTGGCTTCTAAATGCTGGACAAGGGATGGGGTGGGAAAGGCGTGTGAAGAGGGTAGGAGATGGATCTATTTAAAAGAGATGGAAGAAAGGCCAGCAGGGTAAGGAGGTGCAGCTTCCAGTCAGTGGTGGCTGTTTATTTCAAAATCAGAGTGAATTGGGTTGCTGCTAACTGCTGGAATTAGGCCTGAGGGCACAAAGGTGGGGATCTTGAAATGGGAGATGCGAGGTGTTGAGCTGAAAACTTGTGAACAATCAAATTCATGAAAGAGAAACCCAAATAGTGAAGGGCCAATCATATTTATATATAATCCCCCCCCCACTGTTTACTGTAGAATGATCATAAGATGAATGCAAGCATTCCTATAACTGGCCTAAAGTTCTTTCTGGTTCTGACATACACCCTAGAGAATATGGGTGCAGATAATTAAGGTATGTATTTCTGCATTTAGAATGATAGAAGAATCAAATATGAAATATTCTCCAAAACGCTCATGTAATTCTTTCATTGTCTACTCATTGCTCTTGCCTTGATACTTATCACTTGAGGTTTTCAAATTACACACATTCACTCACGTACACACACAAACGCATGATATAAACATATGGCAAAGCTGCTTCAGATGCAGAATTGAGAATAAGGGTGCAGGGAGAAAAGTGCCAACACTGAGAACACCCTTTTCAATATTCTGCTCTGCTACTGCGACTCTTTCTGGGCAGCTGGGACACTTAGATCTTACAGCTTCCATTCAAAGTGAGAAAGCAGCAGAAGCATTATGCACAACTGATCTCACTTGAAATGGCAAACATGAAATCAAGCCCACTCAGTTGTTTGAGAAACCCTTTGGAAATGCTGGGTCCAGCTGAGCTGGAAAAGAGTGTGACTGCTGAGTATGTGACAATAACGATGTGAACCCAAAGCAGTCATATTTTGGAGATGCTCCATGGACTGAAACATTTCAACGTTTTCTTCTTGTTTAATAAAGGCAGAGAGCTGCTTCTTGGCACCCTCTTGGCTGATAGAAAGGTCTTGCCAGTACCTTTTGCACTGTAATGCTTTCTAGGTGCCAAAGAGATAGATGTTAGTACTGGGTTGCATTCAAGAACTCTCAAATAACAGCCAAACAAATGTGATGCCATTCACTAAATTAATTGTTGAGTGTGCTGCTTTTTCAGAAGTAAGTAGCAAGCACTGCTCCCCACACCCACTGGGCAGAGATGTGTTAACCCTTTGCTTCTTCTGCAGTTACTTAAGTCCTTTCAACTTGCTTATTTGCATTAGGAGAAAAAATCCACATATGCCAATAGAAACTTTTCTCCCAGTGCAAATAGAGACTGTGTGTATGCACCCATTTCCACACTACGGCCTCATCCCAGCAGAGGGACAAGGTATAATGTGCATCCCCAGCCATTGCAATTGAGCATTATACTGTTACTGGAAAAGAATGTGGTAATAGGCCCCTTCTGTGTGATGATTGCATCAGCTGGGACTGTACAGAATGGGGGAAGCTCTATTTAGGCGTTTCTGTCCTCAGTGCAGCACAGGAAGAGTCCAACTGCTCTGCGGAAGGAAGGAGCATGTCTCGACCACCACCATCCTCTGACAGCTGACCGGGTGAGGAGGGGAGCATTTGAGACATGCTCCCATCCCAGCAAAGGCACTGTCAGGATGATGCCGGGATGTCGCAGGATGCAGGTAAGGTATGAAAAGGGGCTGTGTGATCCGGATCAAGACTATAGCATGAAGCAAAGAGGTTTTTTGCCCTCTTAACAGGATTCCAGTTTGGATTGGAGGTTTAATGACTGATATTGCCATTCACACCATCAGAGAGAGAAAGAGACAGAATATTTTGAACCTTGTTGCTACAACCCCTGCCCCCAATACCCTCCAAGATTCCACTGATGAAAACCAGGATACGTGTGGCCAAACAATATCAGAGTGCGGTCAAGACAGCAAATGTGATTAATGAGCAAGAACACACAAGCCAGGAGAGGCTGCAGCAGTGTTCTTTTGCCCGAACCTACCGGGAAGGGCAAGATTCTGTCCTCTCTTCTCCCTGCTCCTGACTTAATGGAGTGCAAACTACTCACACATTTGCAGTTTGAACTCAGTTTGCAGCAAATGAAGTAAGCTGAAGACAAAGAGGGAATTTGACAGCAGGAGAGAAAAACTGGGTTATTTTAAAAGCAGCTGAAAAAGTGCCATGAGAGAAGGTTAATTGGAAGTGTCCCTGTCAAATTGGGACAGTGGAAGGCTTTATTATTGTTGTGCATCTTCAAATCATTTTTAACATTTCTAACTTGGGCATGTCATACACTCTTAGCCCCTGAAAGCCCTGTGATAGGTTCACCCCAAGGTTGTGACATGTCCAAGTTCACCCAGTGGGTTTCCATGGCTGATCAGGGAATCAAATCCTGGTCTCCAGGTTCACAGTCCAATGCTCAAACCACTAGACCATGTGGTACCTATTGCTGGGGATAGACTATGTATTTTTTGCAGCCCCAAAAGTCTGTTTTGGATTTCTTTCCTGAAATTGGAAGAGATTTCAAGTCACTTCCTGTTTTGACAAAAGGTCTTTCTTACAACTAACCTAACAGGGATGGGGGTGGCAGGAAACATGGTAAAAGTGCCCTCCCCTGTCACCAGGAAGGTGCAGAGGCATTTGAGTATAATAGACAGGCAGGCAACCAGAGAGAAAGAAAGGGAGAGAGAATGGGGCATGCAAGGACACGTCCCTCCAAGGTTTGGTGAGGATGGTATGCAGACTCTGTCTTACTGCCTGCCTAAGACAGAAACCCCTTTTACAATTTATCTTGGGGTGCAACTTAATGAAATCACTATTCCATCTAGAAATAAGACAGAGGTAAAAAAAAAATCCAACCCAGTCTTGAAGCAATCAGCTTATTATACATCCTCTAACTGTCCCAGCTTGTCCGGGCTGACCTAATGAAACCTCTGATGTCTTGCATTCTCAGCTGCTTTTAAAATGTCATGGTTTCTTTCTCCTCCTCCACTTTCCCCTTCATCCTCTGCTTACTTCAGTTGCTGCAAACCGAATTCAATAGGCAAAACTTAATTTGTGCTCAAATCAACAGCAGGGAGAGTAGAGAGTGGAACCTTTCCTCATCTGGGTGTTGTATTTTTGCAGGCTTTCCTAAATTCATTGCTTATATTTTTCTGCTTGATTTTGAGTGTTCTTCCTCATTAATTTTTGCCCTCTTGTTGCCTATCCACACCCTTTTGACTACATGCTGATGTTGCTCAGCCATATATGTCACAGTTTTTGTCCGTGAAATATTGGAGAGTATGTGAATAAAATAATTCAAGTGGAAGAGGAACATATGAGGGAATAACAGATGTTACATCCCAGCAAGCTCTGTTTCAACAATCGGTTGGGCAATTGTGAGAGACCTAGGAGACCTTCCCATGGTGCTCCCTGCAATACACACATACAAAAATTACCCGCAAATGCCCCCAAACAACTAGGGATGTAAAGGTGCATTTTGCCATGTTCCTCTTTTCATTCTTCTCTCTCTCTCTCTCTTTTAAAGGCCTCTTCAGGACCTAAAATGGCCCAGAGAGGCTCAAAATTGGCAACAATGTCCCATCCCCCAGAAGGCAATTGAGGACATTTTGGTACTTTTTTAAAAAAATTACCCCTAGCGGGGCCACAAAAAATAGGCCTGGGGCTCATGAATTTCCTGAGTTACACTTTGCCCACAATGCCACATGTTGTTGTGTGCCTTCAAGTCATTTCTGGCTTGCGGTGACCCTAAGGTAAGCATATCACAGGGTTTCTTGGCATGGGGTTTGCCTTTGACTCCCTTTGAGGCTGAGAGAGTGTGACTTGCTCAAGGTCACTGAGTGGTTTTCCATGGCTGAGCTGGGATCTGAACCCTGGTTTCCAGAATCATAGTCCAGGATTCAAACTACTATACCACAGTGACTCCCTCTCCCTATATCTTTAGATCATAACACAAAAGCCTCACGACACCAGTGTCCATCCTCCTCCAGCAGAGACCTGTCAAGCAAGCCTCTTGAACCTATTTCTACTGAAGAAATGGCCTGAGTAAAAAGTGGCTTTTAGTAGTGAGTTCAGCCTTGAAACAAACGTCAGGAATGTAGATGCTGATGCCTAAAAATAAGCTTGGCATGATCCCAGTCCACATGGTTCTTAATGGATTGAAATCTAGCTGCCTTAGGGACTACACCAGCTCTACAGACTGTTCCAAAATAATCATGCACTTTAGGATAATCTAGCTGTAGTATAGATTTTTAGCAGTTGGGGATGTAGAATTTCTCATTGCAGACCCTCTCCTTTGAACTCCTATTTAGAAAAGATGCCAGTGTTAATGGTTCCTTTCCCCTGAGTAGTGCCACGGAACAAAATCATATCAACATTCAAAATATTTAAAATTACAAGTGAGAAATTACATTTTGCATATTTGAGCATGCATATGAAAGAGCAAGAGAGTTTGAATTTTGTGTTTTAATTTTTTGCCTCTGCACTGACTCCCCAGTGCAATTCCTCCCAATGAATTGCTGTGTTTTAACAACTGCCTGTAACTATAAATGTTTTCTATCTGTACCTGTTTTAAATTCTGTGACTCACTTTGAGTTTTGCTGCTTAGGAAAAAGCAGGATGATGATGATGATGATAATGATGGTGATGATAATAATGATGACGGTGATTTTGGTGCACCACCTTGTCCAGTTCTAGTGAAAAAAGTGGGCAAACAACAATGATGCTCTGTTTTAATTTTTGTAAGCCAGCATGGGATAGTGATTTGAGCATTGGACTATGATCCTGGAGACCAGGATTCAATTCCCTGCTGGGCCATGAAAATCCACTGGGTGACCTTGGGTGTGTCACACATTCTCAGCCCAGTAAACCCTGTGATAGGTTCACCTGAGGGTTGCTGTAAGTCAGAAACCGCTTGAAGGCACACAACACATACCTTGAATCCCAGTTCTCATGAAAAAGCAATATTATTAATAATAATAGTTAATTACAAATATGAATGGAAACATAGAATCATAGAATCATAGAATCATAGAAATGTAGAGTTGGAAGAGACCACAAGGGCCATCCAGTCCAACCCCCTGCCATGCAGGAAAACCCTCAAAGCACTCCCGACAAGTGGCCATCCAGCCTCCGCTTAAAAACCTCCAAAGAAGGCGACTCCACCACACTCTGTGGCAGCACATTCCACTGCCGGACAGCCCTGACTGTCAGGAAATTCCTCCTGAGGTTCAAGCGAAATCTCCCCTCCTGCAGCTTGCATCCATTGCTCCTTGTCCTGGTCTCAAGAGCAGGAGAAAACAAGCCCACTCCCTCCTCGACATGACATCCCTTCAAATATTTAAACATGGCTATCATGTCCCCTCTCAACCTTCTCTTCTGCAGACTAAACATACCCAGCTCTCTAAGTCTGTCCTCATAGGGCATGGCTTCCAGACCCCTCACCATTTTGGTTGCCCTCCTCTGGACCTGCTCCAGCTTATCCATATCCTTCTTGAATTGGGATGCCCAGAACTGGACACAGTATTCAAGATGAGGTCTAACCAATGCAGAATAGAGTGGTACCAATACCTCCCTCGATCTAGACACCATACTCCTATTGATGCAACCAAGAATTGCGTTGGCCTTCTTGGCTGCCGCATCACACTGCTGACTCATGTTCAGCTTGTGGTCTATGAAGACTCCTAGATCCCTTTCACACGTGCTGTTAGCCAGCCACGTGTCCCCCATCCTATATTTCTGCATACCATTTTTTCTGCCTAAGTGTAGGACCTTACATTTCTCTCTGTTGAAGTTCATTTTGTTAGCCTTGGCCCAGCTCTCCAATCTGTCCAGGTCCTTTTGGATTTTGATCCTGTCATCAGGCGTATTAGCAACCCCACCCAATTTGGTGTCATCTGCAAATTTGATCAGCGTGCTCTCTATTCCTTCATCCAAGTCATTAATGAAGATATTGAACAGCACCGGGCCCAGGACAGAACCTTGTGGCACCCCGCTAGTCACTTCTCTCCAGGATGAGAATCTGCCATTGGTGACCACCCTTTGGGTACGGTCAGTCAACCAGCTACAAATCCACCTGACAGTAGCCCTGTCCAGCCCACATCTTACTAGCTTCTTTGCAAGAATGTCATGGGGAACTTTGTCAAAGGCCTTACTGAAATCAAGATATACTACGTCCACAGCATTCCCTTCATCTATCAAGCAAGTAACTCTATCATAAAAAGAGATAAGATTAGTCTGGCATGACCTATTTTTGAGAAATCCATGTTGACTTTTCGTAATTATGGCATTGTTTTCTAAGTAATTAGAAACTGACTGTTTGATGATCCGTTCCAGGATCTTTCCAGGTACTGATGTCAGGCTGACTGGGCGATAATTATTTGGGTCCTCTTTTTTCCCTTCTTGAAGATGGGGACAACATTTGCCCTCCTCCAGTCTGCCGGAACTTCTCCGGTCCGCCAAGAGTTTTCAAAGATTATAGCAAGAGGTTCCGCAATGACCTCTGCTAGTTCTTTTAAAATCCTAGGATGCAATTCATCCGGCCCTGGAGACTTGAATTCATCCAGTGTGGCCAGGTATTCCTGTACTACCTCTCTATCTATTCTGTGCTGCATTTCCCCCACTTCCTCACCTGCTCCCCAACTGCCAGGTTGCGTGTTTTTATCCTTTTGGGAAAAAACTGAGGCGAAGAAGGTGTTGAGGAGTTCTGCCTTTTTCTTCCTCCTGTTATTAATTCACCATCTTCCTTGCGCAGTGACCCTATCGTCTCCTTCTTTTTCCTTTTGCTGCGGACGTATTTTAAAAAGCCCTTTTTATTGTTTTTAATGTCTCTGGCCAGCCTAAGTTCGATCTGTGCTTTAGCCTTTCTGACCTTCTCCCTACATCTCCTGGCTACTTGCTTATAATCTTCTTTGGTGATTTCCCCCTTCTTCCATTTCCTGTACATGTTTTTCTTACTACTTAGCTCAGCTGAGAGCTCTTTAGTCAACCATTCCGGTTTGTTCAGATGCCTTCCATTTTTCCTCCTTAATGGCACAGTTTTAGCCTGTGCCTTCAGTACCTCCCTTTAAAGAACTCCCATGCATCCTGAACTCCTTTCTCATTGACTATTCTTGACCACGGGATTTCAGCCAGCAGCTCCTTCAGTTTACAGAAGTCTGCTTTTTTAAAATCTAAGACGAATGCCTGGCTACACTTGCCTTCTCTTCCCCACTGAATACAAAATTCTAATAGGGCATGGTCACTCTCTCCTAAAGATCCAACCAGTTCTACGTCCTTAACAAGGTCTTCCCTGTTGGTCAGGATCAGATCCAGAATATTTGATCCCCTTGTCGCCTCTTCCACCTTCTGGACCATGAAATTGTCTGCAAGACAAGTAAGAAACTTGCTGGACCTTGCCGCCTTTGCAGAGTTTGACTGAAACAATTGTAATCATAGATAGTATTCATAATCTAAAGCATCATCATCATAATCTACAAGGTGTCTCTCTTTTTTCCCTTTTGCTTGTTGCTTGCTGTTGGAGAGGACAGATTTGCATTTGAGAATCAGTAGGCTGCTGGCCTGGCAATTTTAACTGTGACCATTTCCACACTGGGGTAAAACCCTGCGGTGCGAGGACTGGACACGGAGGTCGTCCTCACTGCAGGGTGCGCTAGCGCGGTTGGAAAAGGTGAGGCTCTACACCACAAACCGCTGTAGCACAGCCGCAGGGGTGGTGCTGCGAGTTTTATAAAAACCACCTTCCCAAGTGGTTTTTATGAAACTTGCCACGCTGCTCCGTGGCAGCTCCCGGTGAAGAACTGCAGAGACGCGGTAGCGCGTCTCTGCAGATCTGCCTGGGGAGGGCTTCCGGCTGGCGTGCTGCCCTGATTGGCGGAGCGCCACTGGAAGCCGCCGGCCGCCATTTTGGGCGCTGCCGAACACTGCCGAATGCCGCCAAAATTCGACGGCATGTAGAGCAGCGAAACTGCGCTCCCTGCAGGGACGGAGCAGGGATGGAGCAACACACCACCAGGTAATCTCCGCCCATGTGTGCGCCGCCCTGTTTCGGCTCCCCCCCCCCGTGAGGAAAGGGCCTGTGTTTCCAGCAGGTTTAGGAAAGGTCTCAAGGTGACATTTCATGCATATTTGCTTGAGCATTAATCCTCATTGAATTGCATGGGGCTTACATTTGAGTAAACATGTCTGTGTTTGTATTTCACACTCAGGCCATTTCTGCACTAGCCTGTTATAGTGCGATGATTACACTTTCAACATCCTCTGGAATCCTGCGGTTTGCAGTTTCGGGATTCCAGAGGATGTTGAAAGTGGAATCATTGCTCTATAACAGGCTAGTGCGGAAATGGCCCCAGTTCTGACTGTGCCCAGCTGAAACCAGTGGGTTAAGTTCTTTATAATATAACTAATGGAAATCCAAATGCTTTTGGCGGGACCTGCAGATTGATCCTACTCACAGTTACTCATGGATATAACTGGGTTTTATTTTCAAGTGAGTGCACATGGGCCTGGAGCCTTTGTCATTGTTCACTTTGACTGAGTTGGGGACAGGTTTTCTTGTTACAACTAACTGTCCCAATACCAAACAGTGATTATCCCGGATCCTAGTCAGATGCTTTTCTTTCCACTTTGTTTAAGTGAACAGTACAGCTCTAACAGCATTATTGATTATGTCTTTGATGGCACAGGCTTGGCCATCAGTATGCCTATTTATTGAAATGCAGTTGCTGCTACTAAACTTACCCTTGGGTGATGAATTCCCAGTCACTCTGAGACAGTCCTTTGCACACAGAAATCTCCAATATGTTCCTTTGCTGTTCTAGCTATCCATTTTCTTTTGCACTGACTGCCAGGAACTGTCAACTATGCTCCAGACATCATCTTCTGCCAGAAGATCTTTGTCTAGGTCTTCTTGTACTTTCAATTTCATCTTAGAAAACCATCCCTTGACTAGTACTGGGGTTAAGAATGAAGGAACAGTCATACTAGGTGAGACTACAGGAGTATCTAGCCCAGCATTCTAGTCACATAGTGGCTAATGAGTTGCCTCTGAGAAGCCCATTCGTAAGACATGAGCATAACGGCACCATCCTGCTTGTGCCCTTCCAATTGATATAGAGAGGGACACTGCCTCTCCTACTGGGGATAATATACAACATCATGATTAGTAGCCATTAATAACTTTGTCTCTCATAAATTTGATCACATTTTAATGCCATTCACGTTGGGAGTCATCACATCTTCTTGCAGTAGCAAATCGAACAGTCTGATTATGCACTGTGTGAAAGAATACTTTCTTTTATCTTAAAAAGAAATAAAGAAACCCAAATTTCACCTCTGAGGCAAACTGAGAGGAAGAAGTTTCTAGTATAACTCTTTGTGGCCTTGATCCATTTCATTAGACGCAGATTTCTGAAATGAAACATATTTGTACTTGCCTATGCATTTGTATAGGCAATGTGGTGTAGTGGTTTGAGTGCTAGACCACAACCCTGGAGACCAGAATTTGATTCCCTACTCAACCGTGGAAACCCACTGGTTGACCTTGGGAGCATCATACTGCCACAGAAAACTCTGTGATAGGTTTGCTTTAGAGCTGTCATAAGTTAGAAATGACTTGAAGGCACACAACAACAACAATAATAACAACAACATGCATTTCTATTGCCTTGGAAGCAGGAAAGATGACCTTCACCAAGTAAGCACAGCTATTGTTTCCAGGACACAGATTTAACAGAGATCAAGTCAGAGAAAGAGGAATGTTAACACTAAAATAAACCTAATGCTTAACTGAGATCCAGCATAGTGTAGTGGTTTTAGTGTTGGACTATGATTCCCTGCTCGACCATGGAAACCCAATGGATGACCTGGAAAATCTCATGATAGGGTTAGAAGAATGACTTGAAGGCACACAACAACAACAACAATATTTAACTAATATAGTATTGCGCAAGCATTTTAGCCATATGACTATAACTTCTGCATCATCGTCATCATCAGCTCAGTGGAAATGGATGAAAATCAATTTCTAAATTGTTTCATGAGACTGAATGTGACATATGACCATTGGAGGGGGAATGGATAAAGGGAAGGGTAGGAAGGTAGGAGCAAACAGTGATATTTCAAGAGGAGACTGGATGCAAATGCCAAATATCCAGATACAAAAAGAACAGGCATCTCAGTGTTTATCAAGGAGCAAATAAAAAAGCATTGTTCTCAGTACAGACCTTTGGAGGATTCTGCTGTTTAATTCCCTCCATTGTGATAGCTATCTGTTTATTTCTGTTCTCTGCTCTATATTCTTTGACAAGTTACCAGTCTATTAAGAGGACTTCTTAATTTACCACATGGCTGTTAAGTTTGTTCCAGAGCTTTTGATGATGGACTTCGTCAGAATTTGGCAGGGGCCACTGACACCTCACACACATGTAGCTGTAGACTGATCTAAATAAGTCATTGCTAAATATATTTCTCACACTTTTTCAAGTGTATTTCAGCTACAGGTGTGAGACTGATTATTATGATCTGAAACATCCATGTGGGTGAAAGCTGTTAACAACTAAGGGCTTTCTGAAGAATGAATTATCCTTCCTAATACTGAATTGTCATATTCAACCTATATATTGTCTTCAAAGAGTTGTCCAGATTAGTCTATCACAGCATACACAGAAAACAAGAAGGGGAAAGGAGAAATCTAGCTGCATCTTTAATACTGGTTTATTTTAACATGAACTTTCAGAACCACAAAATCCATGAAAACTCATGCTAAAATAAATAAGTCTTAAAGAAGCTGCTAGACTCCTCCTTTCCCTCTTTTTTAATGTGTATGTTGGTCATCTTCTTGACTCCGTCTTTGGCCTTTATCTTTTCTCAGTTGTCAAACATAAACAACCTGAAAAATGGCTCCTTGCTTGCCTGTTGCTGCTGCTGCTGCTGCTGCTGCTGCTGCTGCTGCTGCTCTTGTGTGCCTTCAAGTTGTTTCTGACTTATAGTGAAGTCACTATAATGGGATTTTCCAGGGTTGAATATGTGTGACGTGTCCAAGATCAGCCAATGGGTTTCCATGGCCAAGCAGGGAATCAAACCCTGGTTCCTAGGGTCATAGTCTACAACTCAAACTGCTACACCATACTGGCTCTCAACCTTGTCCACCACACAAAAATGGTCTTGTGACTCCAGCTGCCACTGGCCTCTGTCCCACTGGTTAGTACCAATTGAAGTAGACCTGTTGAATCAACTGTTGAGTGCTGAATCAACAGGTAGAAAAATCCCATTGATTCAGTGGGTCCACTCAGGATTGAGGCCATTATTTTTTAAACTTCGGGCATTATGACAGTCATGTTTTTCCCCTAGAGGGCAGTGTCCCCATGTTTTGTTGTAGAATCCACATAGAATTAGACCTATAATGTTAGTATGCTATGACATTATCACTTTCATAGTTGTATTATCCATGGTCTTAACTGCGTTTTTGTAACCCACATTGTGAGACACCTTAGGTTCCATACTGGGAGAAAGATCAAATGTAAAACAAACAAACAAAGAAAAAAAGCAAACTGGGAAATTTCAACCACCTGCCCAGAACTTGGAAAGTTACTTCTAAAAAAATCAGTTTGTTCCTGTTATTCATTAAGAGTGAGAAGCACTCCATTGCTTTTATTTATTTATGCATTTATAATACAAATATTTATAACTTGTCCTGTATCACAAGACCTCTGGATGGTTTACAATAAAACAAGTGTAAACAATTCAAAATTTTAATCGGTATAAATAATGTAAACAACTGAGGTTGATTCTAAGAAATTGGACTATGACTTTTTATTCTGAAGGTTATAGTGGACAGTTTTTAAACTTCTTTTAGTGATTGTATCCTACCCTCTGACACACTGATATAGGGTTAGAGAAAGGAATGAATTAATGCTCAGGAGCAAGTCCCAATTAGTTAACTAAGACAACTGCAATTTAAGCATGTATAAGGCTGTTATTCTAAATCCTGATTCATATTGCTAATCCCAGAGTGCACCCACTGAATCAATTGCTAAATGGTAAACCAGGGAGTGAGTACTTTACAATCTGACAACTGTTTAGGGGTATATGGGGGATTGGTTAGTGTGAGTGGGAAAATGCACTGAAGAAAGAATCATCTACCCTTTTCACTATCTGCTGGGGGAGCCCCCCTTCCCTTATTTTGAAAGGCATTTCCCATAGAGAGTAAGTCTCCTTTCCAGCTGGAATAGAAAGAAATCTATTAGTCACTGTGTTTATTGAATGTGTCATCCCATCTCTCAGATGAGAGAAGGTTTATCACATTATTGCATCACTTATGTTTCTATTTTCTCTGTTTGCAGGAATAGCAAGATTTTGTATTTATAATCTAAATCATATTTTCTCCTCACCACTTGGAAGGGTGAAAAGGAAAGAGTGATGAAATAGAACAGGTGAAACAGAAACAATGATAGAAAGGCCTAGGGAGTTATGTGGTTGTGGGGGGGAAGCTGAGGTGCTGAGTAAGGGCAGAGGTAATCACAGGTTCTGTCTTTCAGCTTCTGAACCTTGGATAGTGTGAGCACATAATGTGCAAAGGAGTACTGACTAATCAATATGCATTCTCATCAAGAGGAGTGACTCTTTTGGAATGCCCATTGGCAGAGCATTCTGCCAATTCTGTCAAAAATTCTGTTTTTGGATCACAACTCCCAAAGCTATCCAACCAGTCAGCATGGTCATTGTTCATAGCAGTGTGGATTTTCTATTTTATGACTTTTTTCTTTTACATTCCATCTAGTCATTTGCCTGGCAGGCATGCCATAGTAAATTCGCACAGTGCAGATTTTCTTTGACTAGATTTCTTCAGCCAAGGCTGGAATATGAATTGCTAAGGCCAGGATAAGCAACTGCCACCAGCTACTCATGAGATCCCAGAGAATCACACCCTTACTGAACCACCTAGGGGCCATAGGGTGGTTCCTATCTTTTATCTTTCCTCCCATTTTACCCATAAAGACTTTTTGCCACATTTTTGAACCTTCCTGGGCTGTTTTAATCCCATGAGAGGCTTACATTCAAACAGGAAGCCAACTACTGCTTTGCTCCCTGTTTAAAGAAAGACTTTTCCCAAATCTAAAACATGGAGGAGGGTAAAAGAGATATAACCTATGGACCTATATACAGTATGTGGACCTATATATAATGTAATAGCTATCTTTTGAGGGCATGGAGGAATGTTTTTGTGAAAAAAAATTATATCTGTAAGAGTTTTTTTTGGGGGGGGTGCTTGGAGGCTCTTGAGGACTAAAAACTGGGAATGTGCTTTTTCTGCTCTTGTCCTAAGGAAACGCATATCGAAGAGAAAAAGAGAAGCTTGACCCTTCCAATACAAAAGCATTGCTGTCCAATCCATGAAATAAAGAGACCACATACACAGGGCTTGGCTTAATCTAGGGCAATTTATTAATGTATGCCTAATTAACATAAACTTGAACTTGAACTTGGGCTTTAGACTTTTTAATGAAAGAAAGGGGGAGTCAAGACAATGGGAGTTGCTAACATAAGGGATCACCGCCCGACCTCTCCCAGAGTCTCCTTTGGGTGAGATACTGGGTCTTGAAGCAAACCCATGAGACTGGGTTCCACCTTTGCCCAACCCTTTTTCTGCAGGGTGAGCCCCATGCCAAGCCCCCCTTGTTTCATGACCCTCAAAGTGAGGGCCAACTGTGGGCCTGCCCCAAGCACAGATCTATAATCATCTTTCCCCCATGTCTGGTGACAAGACAGGAGGGCTCCAGAGGCCTATCTGACACCAAAGGGTGCCATAGGTACTCACCAAAGCTTTCAGACCCCCCCCCCCATCCTGCCAATGTGACCTAGTTAAACAATCTATTTAAGACACCACCCTCAGATGCCAATTGTTCCCCTCAGGGCAGCATAGGGTAGATGAAAAAAAAACCCCTGATGGAGGGGGAAGAATTCCTACCCAGCCCTGAAGCAACCGGCTAGCTTACACTGAAATCAAAAGGTGGGAGGGTGGGTTGCAGCAGCTCCCAAGAGGCTGAGGAGAGGGCGGCATGGCCTTAAGAAGGGGCCTGCTAGCTCTGCCCCCTCCCAGCCCACTGTGCAACCCCAGGTTGCACGGTGCTTGTGTGGTCTCCCTCGTGGAAGGCCAACAAAAGCACCCCCACACCCCCATAAGTGCATTAAGCAGGGATTGGGAAAATGGAGTATGTTGAGAACAAGGTTGGGTGAGACTATCCTTTGAGACTAGTGGTAGCAAGGAAGCGGCCATTGTAAAGGTTGCAAAGTAGCAGATTTTGTGACAGGTCTTGAGCTGATGCAAAAAATGCCTAAATTTTTAAAATCTGGAAGGTCGGGGGAGAAGAGCAAGGAGGGATAGTGTCTTCAGCACCCTGGACAGATCCCAGGGAGCAGACACCATTCTAATGCGTTCTTCCTGTCTTTAAATCTAGAGCAGACCTGCATGATTTGGCAGTACATAAGCGCTGAAATTAAATAGGCTAATCTTCTTCAGGCCGCAGATAGGTTTTTAGAGCCTCACTTTCCAAATAAAGTTATAATAATGGTATAATAATGTTTTTATTTGCAAACTAAATTATAGTATAATGAATGATTAAACTATTCTGCAAATAAAATAAACAATAGTATAAAAAGGGAGATTAGGGAATTTTTCCTAATGTTTAGGTAGAACTTCTTTTCTTCCAGTTTGAAGCCCTGCCCATGTCCTACGGCCTTTCCACACTACCCTGTTATAGTGCTATTATTCCACTTTCAACATCCCATGGAATTCTGGGGTTTGTAGTTTGAGGCCAAAGAGTGCTCTGGCTAAGAGTTCTAAATACTCCTCCCTAAACTGCAAATCTCAGGATTCCATAAGATGCTGAAAGTGGAATAATAGCACTATAACAGTGTAATACGGAAAAGTCCCTAATCTCTTAAGCAGCAGAACACAAGCTTGCTCCTTTACATGACATCCTTTCAAATAAGAGCTTCACAAAAGTTCCTTTTGGTGAACTATAACCTCCCCAAACCCCAGGTAGCGTGATTACTGACTGGGCAATTCTGAGAGTTATACTCTTAACAATGCTTTCGAACTCTGCATAAGCTTTTATCTCACCAGAGTAGACTCGGTGAATTATTGCTATTATGTGCCTTTGAGTCGTTTCCGACTTATGGCGACCCTAAGGCAAGCCTGTCACTGAATTTTCTGGGGCTGAGAGTGTGTGATCTGCCCAAGGCACCCAGTGGCTTTCCATGGCTGAAAAGGTCAAATCTTGCCTCTGCTACAAACTTACCTGGCAACCTTAGGGAAACCTCCTTCCTTAAATTTCACCCACCACTAATATACAACATGGAGAATGATAACACTGGCCATTTCTGCCCTATACTGTTATAGTGCTATTATTCTGCTTTCAGCATCCTGTGGAATTCTGGGATTTGTAGTTTCCTGAGGTCAAAGAGCTCTCTGGCTGAGAATTCTAAAGGCCCCTCTCTAAACTGCAAACCCCAGGATTCCATAGCATGTTGAAAGTGGAATAAAAGCACTGTAACAGTATAGGGCAGAAATGGCCACTGTCTTACCCTCTTGACCTGTTGTTAGGACAGCTGAGATAATGCAGATGTGGCAAGTTGTGATTACACAAAACCAGTAAATAGGATTATTGGAAAGACAAGAGAGCTATGCCTTAAGAAATGTAGCAACGTGTAATTTGCAAAAGATTTGCGAAAGATCAAAGGGGAAGGGAACAATTTGAGGTGGCAGAAAAAAAGTAATATTTATGAGGAGGGAGGAAGAAAATAGATTTGGAGGATAAGCAAGGGGAATTCCAGATGGTGGCAGGGGGGTGGAATTTATGAGGGTGCACACCAGAATAGACCTAAATTGCATTTTAAAATGCAATCTTTAAATGCAATTTAATTTTTTCCAGTGCAATTTAGGAGGAATGAGGGCGAATGAGGACACTGACCTCTAATAAGTTGCTTCCCTCAGAGGGTCGCAGTTCCCTGTGTAACGGTCTGTGTTGGCTTGCTCAGGGAGGAGGAGACCACTTCCTTTCTTGCCCCCTCCAGCCTCAGCTGGTCTTCTCCTTTTCCTAGACACTTCTGCCCTCACCATCCATCCAAGAGAAACAGAAAGAGAAGAAACAACTGTCACCATCTTGCTCAAGGGCAAAAGGTAGCATCAGCTCGGCTCTCTGCTGCCCCCTGGAGGGAAGGAGGAGGGAATGGCCCAGCCAGCTTCATTCAAAACCATCAACAACCTAATTGCTGCAACCTTTTTTGGCCCTCCTGCTCATGAGCAATGCAGGCTGCACAAAATCCTTTGGCAGGCCGCGTGCAAGCCCCGGGCTGTATGTTGCGCAGGCCTGGTCTAAAGCTTTAAACTAATACTTTTGGGGACTACAGCTCCCAGAATACTGCAGGTAGTACAGCTGTTCTAGGATTTTGGGAACTACAGTCCAAAAGTAACTTTCCAAACTCTGCTTAAGTTCAAGAATAAACCTAACCATTATTGTTCAAAGAAATAGCTGTGTTAGCCTATCACAGCATAAAAAAGGGGGAAAGAGTGCATCTGTGTGGAGGAAGAGGAATCTAGGAGCACCTTAAAGACTAACTGATCTAATTTAGCATAAGCTTTCATGGCTATCAACCCACTATTTCATATGTCCCAACAGAGGGGTATGAAAACTACAAGTTTTAGTTACCCAAGTGCGGTAGTGGAATATGAAGCAGAAAGAGGCAAATCATGAATCTTGTCATAAATCTTCAAAAAGTTGTGTGAAATAACACAGGTCTTTCAAGTGGGTGGTAGTTGTCTTTAAAGTGGCCTGTGAGTATGAATGCAACAAATGTGCTTGTCAAAAATCCCTGGGGACCAAACCCTATTTGGAAGAAATTTCTTTTTATATGTGCAGTTGTGAGAGATTGTGTATTAATATATTTACTGTGCCAAGACCATTATCTCTCTTCATACATCTGTGGTACATGCACCTGTGGCATTGTGGGTGATCTTATTGGCACTTGTAATGTTGTTTCCAGAGTAGATACGGGGACAGAACTGGCATATGGGTTTGTGGCAGGGTCTCATCCCTGTATTGCCATCCATGTTACATATCCTGTCATAGGTGAGTAATTGTTCAAGGTTAGAGGCTGCCTGATAACCACAAAGACTTGCCACCCAGAGCCTGTAAGAGGTTGTGTTATTCTCCAGAATTGGTTGTAGCTCATCGATGACACATTTGCGTGATCTCAGCTGGGGGTTATAGATTACAGCTAGCTCTGTGATTTTCTGTTTTAGTATGCCTTGTAGTAGATGCTTCCTGGACATCAGTATTGCTTTGTTGATTTTATTCCCCATCTCCTTAGGTGGGTATTGTAGTGTAAGAAATGACTGCTGCAAATCCATGAGGTGTGAGCATTTGTCTTATGGGTCTGGGCAGATATAGTTGTATCAGAACACTTGGGTGTAAGCAATATGTTACTGCGATGGATATGCCTGAACCTGGGATCTACAATTTAATATAAATTGGCTATTAAAAATATACCCCTCCACGTGCTTAAGAGGCCCCTGGATGAGCACACACACGGACACGGCCGAACGGCTGAAAAATACAAGAAAAATCCTGGTCAGGCCAGTAACTTTCCGTCGTGCTGCTTCAGGAGACTTCCAAGCAAGTACACATCAAAACTCAATCAAGTATGCACCAAGCACACAAAAGATTCTCAGCCCCGAAAGGTCAGCTTGACAGGATTAGTGCTTCTGACTACACAACTGTCAAGCGCTCCCCATTTGCTATTGACAGCCCTGTCAAAACCCAATCATCTTAAGCACTGACCTTTCGGAGGCTTTGTTTTAACTCTGAAACCCACTGTTCCCCCAGGACCAGACTACCCTCCAGGCACGTTTTCCCCTATAAAGACCCCTTATTTTGAGCGCTTCCTCAGACTGCTCTCACCTTCCCCCCGTCCTGCTGCTGCTACGCCTGCTGAAGCCTTCCTCTCAGCCTCCACGTGCTGAGATTCACTGCTCCCAACTCTCTGGCTCTATTTTGGCTTCCCGGACTACAGGATTAGGTGTAATATTCCCACAATATCCCTCTTTAAATCCCCTATCAATTTTCCTCCCTTTATTTTTCTTAGGTCTGTGTGAGTGAGTGCATAAGTGCACTGTGACTTAGGTTTTAAATAAAGAAAATAATTATAAATTTATTTTGTCTTGATCTTGACAGCCTGACCGCGTAAAAGCTGGGTATAAGGTCCCGCTAGGTTACCCTACCTCTCTGGTGTGCTGGGCGTGTGCTTGGTGTGACTTGGAAACCCCCTAAAACCCGAGGTCAGACTAGGTATCCTGTGAGGGATCCCACGGAACTCGGGCAGTGACCGCGACTCCTGAAAACTCAGGCAACATATCTGGTGACCGGGACTTCCCTGAACTTAAAAATCATTGATTTGGTGACTGGGACCTCTTGGAACATAAAATAATTAATTCGGCGATTGGGACCCCCAGGACTCCCAGAAAATTAGGGTAACAAACAGATTCAATGGTGTATTCTGGGTGGAAGCTAGAAGCACATAAGTATGTGTAATAATCAGTTGGGGGTTTCAACTTGCCTTGCAGACAATTTAATTCTCCAGAAGGTGGAGGAGGCAACTGGTGGATCAATTACTTTAGATCTGACTCTAACCAACAATGATGACCTCCAGAAGTTGCGGCCAGTACAGTCAAGAGGCAGGGATTCTGAGAGTTGAAGTTCAAAGCATCAGGAGGACCAAAGGCTAAGGAGGACTGGAATTGAACTTGCTAGTATTCAGAATGCTTTCTCCCCACCACCATTCTCTCTTTCTCTGACACACACCTACTATTTTAAGTTTAAACTCTCATATAAATATTTATTTGTTTACTTGTTATGTTTATAAGACAGTTATGAAATAAATTATTTGGGCATCACACTGTTTTAAAATAGAACAATAATACTACAAAATAATAAGGAAAGATCTAAAGACACAACAAAAAAGCAACACAGTAAAAATGTAAGAGCAATTGCAAACCCAAACAGATACAAAGGCAAGACTAAAATAAAAATGTGGCTGGAGTGGAGAAGGGAACTAGAACCAGCCAAGAAAGAGCAAAATTAAATTTACAAAGATTTAAGAGGTCTGTAGGGAGCAGGTTAGTGGTGGGAGATTCTTAACCTGCTGATGGAAGGGAAATGATGTTCATCACAGGTAATTTGCACTGACAGTCTATAACATTGTTGTTGTTGTGTGCCTTCAAGTCCTTTCCAACTTACAGCAACTCTAATGCAAATCTGGGACTGAAAGTGTGTGATGTGCCCAAGGTCACCTGGTGGGTTTCCATGGCTGACTGGGGAATCAAATCCTGGTCTCCAGGATTGTAGTTCAACACTCAAACCAGTATACTATGCTGGCTCTACTACACCACACTGGCTCTTCTATAACATTACAGTCACCCCTCCACATTCACTAGGGTTAGGGGCACAGGACCCCCGTGAAAGTGGAAAAACCATGAATAACTCTAAGTCCTCCCAAACCATATTTAACACACACAAAAAGTATGATCACCATATTCAACTCACCATAGATTCCTTTGAGGCATCAGGGTTCTTTCACAGGGAGAAGTGGGTGGCTGGTGGGGCTTACTGCCAACTCCACTGCTGCCCCACACCATTTTTAATAGGGACTTAGAAGCCTCGTTAGCAGTTTCTCAGTGTCATAAGGCTTGCAGTCCTATTAAAAATGGCACAGGACAGCGGCAGAGCTGACAGCAAATAATTTGTGAATAATAAAATCTGCAAAAGTGAAACCCCGAAATGGAGGGCTGACTGTATAACATTCTATACCGGGGACACTTGGAGGAGGGCTTTCTTGGAGATCTTACTGCAGGTCATAGTTAGGCACAAAAGGAAGGAGGCACCTCTGTTAGATGCTGAGATCCCTAGATCTTAGTCATTTCCTGTGTACAAAAACTCTAAGAAGAATCTATCGCAGGCTTTTCTTGGGTCTGACATCTCCTTCATCTAATGCTGAGAGAGTAGGATTTGCCCAAAATCATCCAGTGGGTTTCCATGGCTGAGTGGAGATTTGAACCTTTGTATGTTAGAATCCTACTTCAGCACTCAGGCTACTATACCAAACTGACTCATTAATGAATTGTGATGTTGTGCAACTGAATGTGTGACCAAATGTGCATGCACATCTGCACAAGCAATGTGCATGCATGTGCAATGGCACCCCATGGGTAGCTCTGCTTCTGCTAGCTTGAACTGGATGTGGGTCATTGGGCCAAAATGTTCAACCACATCTTTTGGAGAACTTACGGATGAGTAAAAAACCAACAGGATTTGGGCTATTAATAGATGAAAATGTGTTATCTAAAAAGAAATAAAGTGCACATTTTCCTCCAAAACAGCTAGTTTTACTTCTAGGCAAAAATATGCCATTAGTTGATTAAAATTTCTGTGAGACCCTGACTCCATACGTTGAGTGACAAAACTTGCTCTTGAAAGCTTCTGAATTCCTCTGTACTTACAGAATTTGGACAATAGACCAAATATAAAAAGCACCTTATTCTGACGATTGACTTCTGTCCAGGACACATTTCTTAATAGCGAAAGGATTTTTATTTTGGGAAATGTCAAGCTATAAACCTTTTAACTGAAGAGTTCCCCCCTTTAAAAACAAAAAATAAACAAAAAAATGCTGGAGCTGGTGGTGTTGTCCACTTTGGCATAGCTAGCTAAAAGGATATTTTCAAGCTATTTTAAATCCCAGCTGAAGTTTCTGCATTCCTGGGCTGCACAACAGAAAGGTTGCACCTTGAACTTGATTTCTTTTTGCAGCTCATGGAACATAAGGTATCTCCCTCTGGGGATCAGGCATCTACTTTTGCAAATTCCCAGTGGCTGCTGTTTTCACACAAGGAGGTAAACAAGAATGCAGGCTCAGTTAAAAAAAAGCAGATGCAAAGTGTGTGTGTGTGTGTGTGTGTGTGTGTGTGTGTGAGTGCACGCGTGGTGTCAGGTCTATAATTTGCTGTGTGAATAGCTGGCCAATTAACATACTGCTGACTTCTGGAGGGAATGAGAGACAGTTGGTGCTCCTTTTCTTTCTTTTTTTGACAATTATTTATTGTATAAAAGCTGCTATAAATAGACAGTGGATGGAATGTATGAATGATTTCATGAGGAGAAAATGGGGTTACCTCCTAATAGGCTGATCCATAAACTAACCAAGTCCAGTGTTTAGGATTAAACATTTTGAATTCATGTCAAAGTATCTTCTGGGTGACTAATGCAGGTATTATAAGCAAGAGACGTCATACATTAAACATATAGCAGATTAAGACTGGCAAAATGAGCACATGCAGCCAAAGACCAATCTTTTTGCATTTTCTTATCAAGAGAGCACACTTCCTGTGTTCTGCAGAATGCATTGATCCTTGTCATTATGGCCTCACTTTGCCAGTCTTTATCATCAGTAGCCAGCATCCTGTTAATGACATACACATGCAAAAGTTGCACTACGTATGTGAGGAGAATTACTCACCATAGGAAAACAGATGCATTCTGTTGACAACAGTGGAAGCAGAGTTGTGCATACAGTAATACTGTGCATTGCAGTTGTGCATTAAACATTTTGATTGCACATTATGTATCACAATTGTGCATTGTGCATCACCATTGTACATTGTACACAGTCATTTGTTACTCCGACTTCTAGGGGTCCCCTGGGGACACCTTGATTCACTCCAAAATGCAAAGATTGGGGAAATTAGCGGACCACTAGCGTGGCAAAATGAGGGGCAGGATAACCCAGCGAGACCTTCCACCCAACTTTTATGGGGTCAGACCAAGCAAAAAGACAAACGATCGTACTAATGAATGGATTTTATTAACAAATGTGTTCTCACACACCAGCGCAATCACTCACTCATGCACACAAGGCCTATCGAGAAGGGAAAGAGGTGAAAATTATAAGGGATATAGTGGAGAGTGAGTAAAGGCAGTGATACTGCACCTGTTCAGAAGTCTTCAGTCCAGGAAGTGGCAAGAAGGAAGGAGCTCTGTGAAGACAGGTGGCTGAGGGGAGCACTCAACTAACAGAGTGCTGGTCTGCTAGTGTGGCAGGGAGTTCTCCAAAGAGACTTTTAAAAACGGGGATTACTAATAGGGCAGAACGTACCTCAAGGGCAGGCCCTCTCCTGGGAAGAGCAATGGCCAAAATAAAAGGAAAAATGCCGCACAATGGTAACTTGATGGTTTGCATGATTGGTTCATGTAAATGGACCTTACTCCTGTAAGATTCTCTGAATTGGAGTTGTTCAACCTGGAGAAAACCAGGTAATCCCTTCAAGTTGGCTATTTGTGGCTGAGGACCCTTTGTTCATGTGGACGTGTCTAGCCTGAGGTCTCCTTGGGAAACGTGACTGGGGATTTTCCTAGCCTTGACCTAGGTCCAGTCGTTTGACCTATTTGTCTGTGCATCCACCCAGGCAACCTCTCTGGCATGGAAGTCATATTTGATACCAATTTTATATCCCCCCAGGAGGTGGTCTGCCAGTGGAGTAACGCATTGACACATATTGCCCAATGTTGCTGTTCTCTCTGTGTGTGTGCGTGGGTGCATAGTGCTGGTGTGGCGTATCTATGCATGTGGAGATTTGTGCCATGCTGAAAGGATGTAGGACTGCATCCTGTGATTTCCACTGAGTCATGCCTCCGCACGAATATCATGGGGCTGCTGCTTAGTACAGATATGTTGCTGTTAGAAACAAAAGCAAAACTATTCCTAACAGTAAAATAATCTTTGCAAACTTCTCTTACCTTATATCTACATGGTAAGCTTCTGTGCTTTCCATTTGTAATGTTTCCACGTGTATTAATGAAAAGTTTTGTTAGCATTAATGAACCTGATACTCTACTGTCACTCACTGTATTTTTATCTGACATCTCAAAATGGGTTTGTAAGGCTAAGCCAATTCAGCTGAAGCCCCTATTTTATTAAGAGGATTGAGCAGGCTTTCATATTACATTCATATGATAAGCAAGTGATAACATACATTAACAGTGGCATAGCTGGGGGATGGGTGGGGAGGGCGATCTGTCCTGGGTGGCACATTTTTGGGGGTGCCAATGACCCTCCACAACATGGCTGAGATTAAGACCTCCTTTACCCCTACGCCCTCCAGAGCCCCACTTGCTTCAAGATGCCCAGTGCCCTTGGCAGCCTCAAGACTCAGCTCCCACTCGGCACCCCACATGACATCAGTGACATCCTTGGCTGACCTGTGGCCACTGCTTCTGCTGTCACAGCTGGCAACCTTCTCGCCAGCCTGCTCTGGCTGCCACCACCACTGCCATGGCGGGGATCTATTTTAACCCGGTGGCCATCTGCAGGTACCCCAAGCCCCTGGCTGAGCTGCTTGGGCGGCCACTCATCTTCTGGCTTGGAATAACCAGAAGCCGTGGAGAAACCCACAGCTTGGCTGTCCCAGTAAGGCAGGAGTGTGGCAGGGCTTGCCGAGTGGAGGGCGGGATGGCTGGCCACCGAGTCCTGGAAAGGGAAGTGGGCACATGTGGGGGATAAGGAGTTCTTTTGCCCTGGGTGGCAAAAGCTCCTGCTATGCCACTATACATTAAACACATAGATTGGCATCTGGTTACTGCCATGAGCATGTGTAAATCATGCTAGACATGTGCAGTCCACAAATCCTTCCCCTCACTCACACCACTTTTCAGTAGGTTAATGGGGCTGCTAAAGCAGAGGACAGTATGTACAACCACAGTGCACAATGCTGCTATATGCATAGCTCTGCTTCTGCTACTGTCAGTAGAATACATCTGTTGTGCTCTGGCAAATAACTCACCCCCCATGTGCAGCACGACTTATGCATGTGCATGTCAGTGACAGAATGCCAGATGCTATGTGTTTAATGTTACAATGTCACTTGCTTATAATACTTACTTACCTGCTTATAATATTGAACGAATGTTTGGTCCTCTTAGTAAAACAGGGGATTCTGTAGAATCGGCTTGGCTTTGCAAAACCCTTTTAGGCTCCCAAATACAAATACTGCAAACCACAGTAGTATAGTACTTTCATTAGTACTAACAAAACTTTTTACAAAGAAATGTGGAAACATTTGAGTATAAAGGTTTAATGGGTATGAGTGTAGTCAGTGGCTGGAGAATCCTGGGACCTGCAACCTGGACCCCCCAAAAAAATATCCTTTTCCAAGCACTTCAGTTTAACAAATAGCTGTCTGTGATTAAGTTAACTTAGATGCTAAAACTGTTCATCAATAGGGCTGATTTGCCACAGAGAGCTGTTTCTGGCGTCGTCTATATTGAATCAATCCTACCTTTATTTTGAAGGGGGAAAAAAGCATTTGTAGAACTTCCAAAATGGAATAATATCCTAATCTGAATCAAGGTACTATACTGTCTTCGTGCTGAAATTTAGTCTGTTATTGGCCCCTGAATCATCTTTGCAGAGAGCAAATTAGAAAGTAAGGGTGCTAGATTGATTCGTCCTTCTTGTTCTGATTTGCTGTTAAGGCAACTGCAATTTTTGGTAACCTTAGGAATGAGAGATCTCCAAAAGTACCTCTAATCAACTGCCCTGTTGACCCAAATTGGGAGCACAGTCTGGATTTTGGGCCTTACAGTTGTTTTTAATTCAAATTACAAGTAGCTGCTTTAAACATGTTTATTGTAATGTGCAGATCAGCCTCATGCAAGGTATTGCTGTTTGCTGCCTTCAAGTCAACTCCAGGGTACAGCGATGCTCTCATGAGGTTTTCTCAATAAAACTTACTCAGAAGAGGACTGACACTGCCTTCCTCTGAGAATATGTGATTTGTCCATGGCCAGCCAGTGGCTTTTCATGACTAAGCAGGGATTTGAACCCTGGTCTCGCAGTCCAACACTTACACCACTACAGTGTTTCTGTAGCGTGTAAGAACATGCCATGTTAGATACAATATTTTTTAACATTTATCTTTTAGTGACTTAGATGCCAAAATGACCAAACTGAGGCCATTTCATGAGACAACATGTCATGTCCAGGGCAGATCCAGCAATTAATCAGCAACAGCAGGGCTTACTAACAAGGCAAGAGTGGGGGTTGTCCAAAACAAAGTCCAGGTTCCAGATTAAACAAATCCACAGGGCAAATCCAAGTTGTGGTCAAGCAGGCAGAGGTTCAAGGTAGTCAGGATGCAAGAGACCACAGCTCAGGTCTACAACAACCAGGAAGATCAGTTGCCAACCCTGGAAGGGAAGAGCCAGCTGCCAGCCTTTTATCTTACTAACGCTGTTGCCACAGGTGTTCCCTCATTAGGGCTCATTTGTAATTTAAACACACTAAGTGGCAAAGCTCCTCTTTCTGACATCATCTCTCTTGCACAGTAAGAGTCTGTGTTGTCTCATCTCCAGCTATTTGTTCTCCCAGCTCAGCTCCCTGTTGTTGTTTGTTATCTTCTCCTGAGCAAGCTTGTGGGGAAACATCTGCCTCTGGGGAAACTTCTGCCTCAGGCTCAGAATCCTCCTCCTCACTGTCAAGGTCTCCAAGGCAGGGCATGACAACATGATTCATTAGAAAAGACAAAAATAATCAGTCAAGTTGGAGTCTTTAGAAACTGAGAAAGACCACACTGCAGGTGGATTGGTATGATCAAGGAAACCATAATTCTGAATTTGCAAGACCTGAGCAGGGCTGTTGATGACCAGGAAGTCTACCATTTGTAGGGCCCCCATAAGCAAAGGTAACTGGAAGGCAATTAACAATAATGGCCAAAGTTTAGTCTCAGTGAAAATTTTGCTGTCAGCTACATGGCTAAAAATTTTCAGGCAGCAGCTGTGTGTTTGGAGAATATTTTCTGTACCTGGATCTGTTACCCTGTGTGCTGGGGGTACCGGGAGGGGCACCCAAATAACCAAACAACAACAACCAAAGATAGGGAAATTAGCTGGGGCACTTCACTTAAGTTAACGAGAGGCAGGGTAACTTTGCGAGGATCTTGTAACCCTATGCAGTCAGTCAAGCAGTCAGCCAGTTTTAAAATAGCAAAAATGATGTTTTATTAACAGACAAATAAACACTTAAGATAACACACAGCCATGCAGCTAACTAAGAAATAAGAAATAAGGATTTTCAGGGGAAATGGGTGATACGACGCCTTTCTCGTAGTCCTGAAGAAGTTGCAGATGAAGAGAAGAAGCTCAGTGTGGTTCGCTGAGGGGAGCTTGCTGGGCAAAGCAGCAGCAGGGCAGTCTGGAACTCAGGAGTGATCCGAGGAAGCTCTTGGAGCTGGGTGTTTTTATAGGGAAAGTATGACCGTAGGCTAGTCTGGACTTGGGAGAGAACAATGAGGTTTGGGCATGAGACAATGTCTCCGAAAGGTCAGAATTTAACATGATTGAGTTAAGTTCGAATTGACAATAGAATGGCCAGTATGCAGATGCAGCTTGCTTGGGCAGTTGAGCTTTTAGCTCATTAGGGTGCCTGCTCGGGGCAGGGGGCTCTTTGTGTCAGCGTGCATCTGTAATGAAGTGTTTGTCTAGGGAGGTCTCCTAAAGCAAGATCTGGCTGAGTCTGGCTTGCCTTGGTGGAGAAAGGAATGTTTCAGCATTTAATAGCCATGCCTAGCTCCGTGCTTGTTCGGGGGCCTCACAAACACTGGGCTGAGAGTGGCAAAATAAGATCGAATTGTGATATCAAAATGATATCTAATGTCTACCGAAGCCAGGCCAGTTCACAGTGATAACAGATCAACTGTGTCTTCTAGGTGTTTTATACCCAAATAATTATCAGCCAGTCAGCCTGACATCAGTACCCGGAAAGATCTTGGAACAGATCATTAAGCAGTCAATTTCCAATCACTTAGAAAGCAAGGCGGTAATCACGAGAAGTCAACATGGATTTCTCAAAAATAAGTCATGCCAGACTAATCTTATCTCTTTTTATGATAGAGTTACTAGCTTGATAGATGAAGGGAATGCTGTGGATGTAGCATACCTCGATTTCAGTAAGGCCTTTGACAAAGTTCCCCATGACATTCTTGCAATGAGCTGGTAAAATGTGGGCTGGGCAGGGCTACTGTTAGATGGATTTGTAATTGGTTGACCAACCGAACCCAAAGAGTGATCACGAATGGCTGCTTCTCATCCTGGAGAGAAGTGACTAGTGGGGTGCCACAGGGTTCTGTCCTGGGCCCAGTGCTATTCAATATTTTTATCAATGACTTGGATGAAGGAATAGAGGGCATGCTCATCAAATTTGCAGTTGACACCAAATTGGGAGGGTTTGCTAATACGCCAGAGGACAGGATCAAAATTCAAAATGACCTGGATAGATTGGAGAGCTGGGCCAAGGCTAATAAAATGAAATTCAACAGAGAGAAGTGTAAGGTCCTACACTTAGGTAGAAAAAATGGAATACAGAAATATAGGATGGGGGACACGTGGCTGGATAGCAGTACGTGTGAAAGGGATCTAGGAGTCTTCATAGACCACAAGCTGAACGAGAGTCAGCAGTGTGATGCGGCAGCCAAGAAAGCCAATGCAATTCTTGGCTGCATCAACAGTAGTATGGTGTCTAGATCAAGGGAGGTACTGGTACCACTCTACTCTGCTTTGGTTAGACCTCATCTTGAATACTGTGTCCAGTTCTGGGCACCCCAATTCAAGAAGGACATGGTCAAGCTGGAGCAAGTCCAGAGGAGGGCGACCAAAATGGTGAGAGGCCTGGAAGCCATGCCCTATGGGGATAGACTTAGAGAGCTGGGTATGTTTAGTCTGCAGAAGAGAAGGTTAAGAGGGGACATGATAGCCATATTTAAATATTTGAAGGGATGCCATGTAGAGGAAGGAGAGGGCTTGTTTTCTGCTGCTCCAGAGACCAGGACAAAGAGCAACGGATTCAAGCTGCAGGAAAGGAGATTCCATCTGAACCTCAGGAAGAACTTCCTGACGGTCAGGGCTGTCCGGCAGTGGAATATGCTGCCTCGGAGTGTAGTGGAGTCTCCTTCCTTGGAGGTTTTTAAGCAGAGGCTAGATGGCCATCTGTCGGGAGTGCTTTGAGGGTGTTCCTGCGTGGCAGGGGGTTGGACTAGATGGCCCGTGTGGTCTCTTCCAACTCTACATCTCTGTGATTCTATGATTCCCTCATTCATGTACTGATATCTAATCTTTTCTTTTGTTTCCATTTTTTTTTTTTTTTTGAGGAGAAGGGTGCTGCTGAATTCCAAAGAGTTTATGACCACAGTCAGTATCAGGAACTACAATTCCTAATGGGTAACAGCGGCACCCAAAGACCTCTGTATCGGGGCGAGTGTGTCACATATTTTGCTTAAGCTTGATTGTTAGTGTGGTGTTTTTCTTGTGGACGAGAGGAAGAGGTCAAACTGCCCTTGGTAGTACCAAGTGCAAAGATGTTATGAATATCTATCTACTGTATTTTTTCAGTCCTGTGGAAAAGCTCTAAAACATGGGAAACATGGTGAGGGTCTGGGTGAGAGTCTGGGGTGACTAACACAGGGAAAAAAGACTTACATCATGTGAAAGTTCTTTCTTCTGTGTTCTCTGCTTGCTTTGCTGTTTTCTGCTCATATTATTGGCTTTTTATGCTTCACAGCAAATACTGTCTGAAGTAGTATGTATCCTGCAATACTTCTAATAAATTTTACACTAGCCTAGACACACTTTGCATGGTTGTGTTTTCAGTCTGGGGCAACTGGTGATGATCCAGCATGGGTTTTTTTTGCTTTTGCAGTCTGCACATGCTCTAGCACCAGAACCGAGGTGCCCTGACAGAGTGAGTCTGCTCTAGGACTGATTTCAAGCACTGAAGAAGCTATCCATAGTGCTGAGCTCTGTCCTCAAAATTATACCTTGGATCACTCTTTTAAAATGTTTAATAAAACCCAGAGTAAATTCACCGAACTCTTGATGTGGAAGCCAGTCTATGGTCTATTGGCAGCCAGCCTACTTCCAGTTTCAAGGAAAGAAAGAAACAGTTGTAATCAATGGACACAAATATGGTGCTGGTCCCTGGTACCTTGGGACAAGTCTCCCATATCAGGTACTTTAAGAAGCACATTGATCTAGGAAACCCATGGTCAATGCAGTAAATCCTAGCAGGGCTATACCATGCTATAGATATCCAGGCAAGTTCTCTTTAGAAACTTCCAGTGAAAATGATATGGTATATGGATGTGGCAAGCATGCAGCAAGATTATGAGCAAAGTAAAAACTGAGAAAACAGACTGATTTTCACAAAATACATATTTGAAAAAGTTCATAATTACTGACCTAATTCCACACTGAACACAAGAGAACAGAGTCCTCACTAATTTCCAGATTGGGTTTGGCAGAGATCTTCAAGAGATCTTGTCCTTTCCATAAGTATAGTAGTAGGAGAAAGTTTTCGTATGATATCAAAACAGGCGTTTGCACAACTGAGAAACCTATTTGCAAAATGAGTAACCCAGTTGGCAACAGAACAGGGGCATATTTCCTCTTTGCTTCTTTGAAACTGGCATGCAGAAAAACATAGAACAAGCCATAGAAATGAAAGATGTCTTCAAAAATGGCGTGGGGGGGGGGCTTACCTACGTAAATGAAATAAGAGAGGTCAAGAAAGGTTGCTATGCAACTAGGTTAAAAAGTGTGTAGGGAGAGTATGCTCTAGATAAAAGATCTGACCTAAAAAATGCACCAAATTAGAACTGGTACTATTAAGAAATTCCTTTAATAAAATTATTATTTCTAGTTGAACTGCAGTGTTAGAGCTAAAGATTAGGGGCATTTTTTTCAGCCTGAGAACTTTGGCTGACAGAAGTGAAAAGAAAGAAAAGAGAAACTGATGCCTTTAATGTGTTACAAAACAGAAGGATACAAGTGAGTTTGGGAAGCTATTTCTGAGTGAAATACTGGTGAGGTTTGCTAGAGAACCCTATGGACATAAGCTTATTGTCCAAGTGTTGATAGGAGCTTCTGTTAATAGTGCAGCCCAGACACATTCTGCAGCATCAGGAAAATGCATTTAGCAAATCAAAGGGGGAAAACTTGCTGTTTTGCATGAATTACAAAAGCTTTTAACATGTTTTCATTCAAGGGCTGAGAAAAATAATTTAATAACCTGTAGCTGCTCTGTGCTTACCATGGATTGCCAAAAAGGTCAAATAAATAGGTTTTGAGAGCAAACCTGAACTTCCAGAAGAAGCCAAAATGATTAAATAAAGACTACTGTATTTTGAACATCTTATGAGACAAGATGACACTTTAGAAAAGACAATGATGATCGGTAAAGCTGAAGGCAGTAGGCAAAGAGGAAGATTGCATTACAGGTGGGTTGATTCAAACAAGGAAACACAGCCCTGAATTTGCAAGACCTTACCAGGGATGCAAATAGTGTTTTTTGAGAGTCTTTCATTTATAGGATCAGTAGGGTCCCTGGAGTTTGCAGCTTAGGGAGGGGCCCCTCCCTAAACTGCAAACCCCAGGATTCCAGAGGATGTTGAAAATGGAATAATAGCACTATCACAGTCTAGTGTGGAAATGGGCTATAAGTTGTACCTGAGCTGACACAGGACTGTAGCTACCAGCAAGGGGGCAAGTGGTTGGGCAAAATGAAGACATTGCCTCTCTCAAATAAGAGTCCTCCATCCCAAATTTTCATTTGGTCCAAACATTTTTGGGATAGTAGTAGCTTCTGTCGAATGTATTTTTTAAAAATATATATAAAATATATAGTCATTTTTATTCACATGTATATAATATACAAAACAACATATAGGGGATGAAAAAGACCAACAGTAAGTTAACAGACAAAGAAACTCTAATAACTAACCTAATACGAAATTAAACCACACTACAACTAAACTAAAAAGGGGCCAAAAATACGTATAAATGACTTCTAATTCACCAGCTTTTGGTTCTAAGATAATCTACAATATATACTTGTTCTGGTTTATCTATCATTATCACACTACTGCCAGTACTTAATCTATAAGCTTAATCTTCAAAAACAGTAATTGACTTCCCTCCAACAGTATTTTAGATATACAATCAATTTATCCCAATCATTTTAAAATTTAACCAAAGATCCTTGCTTAATTAAAATAGTTGCTTCTGTTGAATTTTAAGATTTCTGTTGAATTTCAAGAAATAAATGCAGGCATCCAAAGAAAAGGGACAGGCAAATTTACCAAGGGAATGAGAAAACAGCACATTTTAGAATTCTGGGTGTGAATGATCTTCACAGTGTCTTACTGACGGTAATGCTAGAAATTTGGGGAGTGAAGGAAAATTTCATTGAGAGGCAGAATTCATATTTTGAGGGGCTATGCCCTTGTTCCCTCCTCTGTAGCTACACTTCTGACTTGATGATCCACAATAACAACAACAGTTGCTGGTTGTTTAACTAACAGACACATGAGAGTGGCAGATAGAAAACTAAATATGGAATTAGGATAGTAGTGTCAGTAATAAAAAGGGTGCACAGTAAGAATCTTGTACCAGGTTGCTGTAGGCTATATTTCACAGGAAGGAACTGACAATGCTACTTCTGAGGCCGTTTCCGCACTGGACTGTTATAGCGTGATGATTCCACTTGCCAACATCCTATGGAATCCTGGTTTTGCAGTTTCGGGAGGAGCCGGCCCAAAACTGCAAACCCCAGGGTTCCATAGGATGTTGCAAGTTGAATCATCGCGCTATAACAGTCCAGTGCAGAAATGGCCACAGTATTCCTTGCCTAAGAAAACCTTATGAAATTCATGGGGTCACCATGAGTCAACAAGTGACTTGAAGGCGCGCACACACACACACACATTCATATACTAAGCTAGCAGACTTTCTGGGGCGTTAACTATTCTACTGTTCTGCTGGCCATACCTAGAACAGCAGAACAGTAGAATAGGTAATGCCCCAGAAAGTCTGCTAGCTTAGTATATGAATGTGTGTCCTGTATGGCTATTATGTACTATATAGCACTGTAACTACAGTGTTACATAGTGGATTCTGGCCGGATCCCCCTGAAACCCCAAGAAACTGGTAAGCAACCGCAGAGATTGACCGGGATCCTTTCCCCTGATTGAGCAGTAGCTGCCTGATGTTCACACCCTCTCCTATGAGTGATCTCCAGTGTGACAGACAGAATAAAGGCCTATCACATATCCTCCCTCCCACTGGAAATTGCTTTCTTGGGAGGTGGAGTGAGAACATCAGGAAGCTGCTTTTTTATTGACAAGGGAAGAGACCTCTGTTCATCTGGTAAGTGAGATTTGATGGACTTTCACTGTCCCTACACAGTCCCCTAAACTGGAGGCTACATAGGGATCATGAACATATAGCAGTTACAGATGTGTAACTGTAGGATACACATTTGTAGGATACATATTTGTAACTCTCCAACAAGATTCCAGGTGGGTTTTCTAGAAGATATTTTCTAGTCAGTAGACACATATTTGCAGCTAACACAAACATATGGTAACTTTTCTTTACTGTCCTATTTGAACATTGGTGCCACTGTTATCTCACTGGAAAACCCTGTCCTGGGGTCTACAATTTTGATATTAAAATATGATTCAATGTGCCTGAGAGGTCACCTGGATGGGCATGTAGGCAGCAATGGTCAAAGATCAAAAACCAGGTCAGGCCAGTAAAATCTCCAGTCACGTAGCCCCAGGAGACCTCAAGATGTGTAAACAAAGGGTCCTCAGCCCTGAGATGCCGACTTGAGGGGATTAGCTTGTCTGCCCCAAGTTGAGCAAATATTCCATCAGGCGAGGACCATTTACATGAAGTCACACCACAAACTAACACAGCCAAAGATCCTGAGACTTTGGCAACACCTTGCAGTCCCATCACGCAAAGGAAATTACCATGGTGGAGCTTCATTATCGCTCCAACACCCATTCTTCTCTCTGGGAAAGGATTAGTCCTTCAGATACTTTTTCCCCTACAAATAGTCTCAGTTTTTGAATAGTTCTTTGGATCACTCCCGGTCACCCCAGCAGACTGTTGCTCCGTCTGTTGAGTGATCCCCTCAGCCCTCTCTGTGTTGAGCCCCATTTCTTCACTGCCTTGCCTGACCCAGGACTTCAAGAAAAGGTGAGTATTACCCCAACTATACCCCTTCAATACTCCCCTGTCCAATTTCCCCTCTTTTGTTTCTTAATAGTTCTTGGGTGTGTGCATGCGTGATTGCGTTGGTGCGTGAGACTTGCATTCAATAAAATCATTTATTGGACATTCTTGTTTGGTTTTTGGCTTGGTTTGACCCTGTAAAAACTGGGTAAAAGACCCCACTAGGTTACCCTGCCTCTCACATTGCTATTGCTCGTGCTCTGGCTAGTTTCCATTCCCCATCACGTGGAGCACATTGAGGTGTCCCTCGAGGGACCCAGAAATTAGGGTAACACCACCCTACAAGTTACTAGAAATGCCATTTAAAATCTTTTCTTGATTTCTTTGCTCTTAAAGTTCATTTGTAATAGAGAAGTAGTGGAGATAGAGCCTTCCAGATATTGATGGACTGCAGCCCATCTGCCCTAGCCAGCATAGCCAATAAGTGAGGAATGCTGGGGAACTGCAGTCTAACAAAACGATTCCCACCCATAGTAGACTATGGGCTGAATGCTGTTCTTTTCCATGCCAGCGTTGCCTGTCTCTGATGACCAGCAAAGCTGATGCTGGCCCAATAACTCCAGGCTCTTCTTGAAACATTTCAATTGCAGCAGGAGAAGAACAGAGAAAATGTGACTATGTGAATTCTTCTGGAATCTTCCAGCAGCATTCAACACTACTGTCTGTAGTGACTTTCTGGACTGATTTCACTGGGTGGGAGGTTCCACGTTGCAATGGTTTCACTTCTATCAGGAAGTTGTTTTCAGAATGAGTTTCTCAACTCTTGAAGTACTTTTCTGGTTTTGGATAAAGCTTGGATAAACTACTATAGTTCTTATGTAGTTCTGTTCACTGAGTGTGGCACTAGTAAATCACACATGGAATCTGGTTTCTGATAGTTTGGAAAAGGTGTACCAGATGGATACATTGGGATGTTGGCAAAAAAGTCAAGTCAGCTTCAATTTATGCTGACCCTATGAATGAGAGAGACAACCCTGTCAATTTATTGAAGATATACAATAGCCTTTCAAAGATAAAAACAGAGTGACATGGCTTCTTAAAGATTAACAAAGTTCTTTTGGTGCCAGTCCTTGTGAGCCATAACTCACAGTGTGTCTGGAGCTAAATAAAACTTATCTATCTACATCTGATGAAGTCAGCTGCAGTCCATAAAAGATTATGCCAAATAAAGCATCTTTGTCTTTAAGGTCCTCATAAACTCTTTGTTGTTGTTGTAGCAGCTAACCTGCCTACTCTGACCCCAAAAATCTTTCCAAAATTTGGAAATGGAGGAGGGGGCTTTTGCCTCAAAATCCTTGGGGGAAGGCTTTTTTTCAGTCCTGTCACTGTTACAGGTATGTTTGTTGAGATTGCATGGGAGGGCCTCCTCAGTGGCTACTCCCAGGTCATGGGGCAGCCCCCTCTCTTCTCTTTTTCTACTGGCAAGTATTTTATTTATTTATTTATTTATTTAGACAGACCTTTGATTATTATCTTGTTTCTACCAAAGGATCTTTCAACAATGGAGGAAGGGGTTTGATGTGCTTTTACACTATTATATTTTAAATGCTTTGAGTATGTTTTAAATTAAGAGTGCTTTTAGAAGAATAGTATTTTAAATTGTTTTTAGCTGTTTTGTTCTTTGTTTACTATTATGACTGGGTTTTACTTGTATTTTGTTTTAAACTATGTTTTGAGCTATCCTGAATCCCACATTGGGAGAAAGGTACGATAAGGAAGGAAAGGAAGGGAAGGGAAGGGAAGGGAAGGGAAGGGATGAAGAGAGAGAGAAGAAAGAAGGAAGGAATGGAGATATATGAGCTTCTTTGGCTGTGTGAATGGTACATTTTCCCTTTAGCAGTAGAAATTTAAGGGACTGCATTTTTCCTAGAATACAATGGCGCTACATGATAAGAGCACTATGCTGTCTTTCTTTTTTAATGCTAAATGCTCCCCTGCCCAGCTGTAACACATCCTACCAGAACTGAAAGCCCTCTTGTTATTTATCACTGTCAACAGAATACAGAGAACGGTGGGCAGGAAATTCTGAAATGGCATCTCAAAAGCATGGCAAGTGTCCTGATTTTGCCTTTGTCTCCGAGCCCAGGGAAGCTCTTTCAAAGAACAGCCCTCAAGGACAAACTTAGGTTTTGCATTTAAAAAATCATACTTGGGGAAATGGCAGAGGGCAACCAGGGCACTGAAATTACCTTTCAGGCTTCTATTATTACTGCCACTCAAAAGTGGAATGGCTCATTGCTCTGCAGGAGAGTACATGCTTTCCTTGGAGTAGGTCCCAGGTTCATTTGTTCTTTCATTCATACCTACATTCCCTGGCTCATGTTAGAGTGACAAACTGAATCCAGGAAATAGCTTTTATATATGTGATTTGCACTTCCAAAGAGACAAGCCCTCTTTACACCTATATGTGGCTTATATCTTCAACCTTGGGAACCACTATGCTGTCAATGTCAGGGATCTTATATTAGCACTGAGACTAACTGAAAGAAAGAAGTTGGAAGCATAAGCTTTCATAAACTTAAGTCTGTTTCATCAGATGCATAGAGTGAAGTGCTTAGGAACAGAACTTTGTAGCTATGGATGAGCAGGTTGTATGTTTGACCAGATGGCCCTTATGGCCTCTTCCAACTCGATTCTATTTGTGAACAGCAACAGAAATGAAAAACTTGTGGGTATGGTGATGACGTAAGAAATTCAGTTTTAATGTTGGTTGATGGTTGTTGGGGGACAAAGGCAGGAGGAAAGATGTTGCCTAAAGCCAAGGTGAGTAGAAAACCACGTGAAGGGTTAAAGGAATTACTGGAAAGGAATGTGATTCTGGCTGGGAGCCGGAAAGGTGATGTGATAAACTGGACAAGAGAGATGTAATAAACTGGGCAAGAGAGGCCATGAGGCTGGGGTGTTAACTGGTGATATAACATGTGCAGTGTGTCAGAAAACCATTCTCTCTCTTCAACCCACAGTTGATGGACTGGAGTCCAATTCTGCTATTTCTCTCTCCAGTCTTTGTTTGTAGTTGTTTTTGTTTGTTTGTTTGTTTTTGTTCAAGGACTGTATTCTGAGGTCCGAGATGGAATGCCTAGGAAGATTAAAGTGTTCTGCAACTTTTTTTGAATATTACCATTCTTAATGTCTGATTCATGTCCATTTATCCTCTGGGGCAAGGACTGGCCTGTTTGCCCAAAGTAGAGTGTTACTGCAGTCTAGGCCTACCTGGAGATAGCACCTGATATCATTTTGATATCAAACCATTCGGCTTTCTTTCACCACCCCGCTTCACGTGTTTGCGAGGCCACCAGACAGGCACGCAAACAGGCATGGCCGATAATTGCTGGACATTCCATTCTCCACCCAGGCAGGCCAGACATAGCCGGTTCGTCGCTCCAGCAAACACCTCATTACATATGTGTGATACTAACAAAGGCTTCCTGCCCCGAGCAGGCTACTGGATAAAGGTTGTGCCGTCCACTGGTAAGCACTGCGCATTTGCATACTGGCCACACTATTGTTAATTCGGCTCTGATTCCATCATGCAAAGTTGTGATCTTTCCGAGACATTGTGTCGCACCCAAAACTCATTGTTTTCCCCGAGTAAGGCATGGCCTGCAGTTCCAATTCACCCTATAAAAACCCCTGATTCTGAGACCTTTCTCAGATTGCTCCCGAGTTTCATCCTGTCTTGCTGCTGCTTTGTTTGGCGAGCTTCCCTCAGCTAATTGAGCTGAGCTTCTTCTCTGCACCCCCGGCTTCTCTCCTGAGGTCCAGGATGACGAGGCAGGTGTCGTATCACCCATTTCCCCCTGAAAGTCTCTATCCTTAATTCAATCTCTAATCTCTTAGTTAGCTGTGTGACTGTGGTGTCTTTAAGATTTGTTTGTATGCAATAAAACATAATTTTTTATTACTTTAAACCCATCTGGCTGCTTGACTGACCCGACCCTGTAGACGCTGGGTTGCAAGATCCCGCTAAGTTATCCTGCCTCTCGCTAGCTTAAGTGAGTGCTCCAGCTAATCTTCCCCAAAATTGTGTTTCATTGTTTGGTTATTTAGGTGTCCCTCCCAGGACCCCCAGTAAACAGGGTAACAAGAGTGCTGAAGGGCGTTGTTGACAGAGGATGGGATATATCACATTAGAAGACAAGCAAGTAATAGTACCTCTAATATTGTCAGTGATGTGATTAGGTCTTGTAAGGACGTTTCCCAAGTATATGTGTGGGAAGAGTTGATATCTGGGTTTATGACAAGCTCTTGTATTCATCTTCCCATCTGTATTATGTGTCCTCCTGTAGGTAAACAACTGTTTGAGATTGGGAGACTATCTGTAGTAAGTATGCAGGTAAAGGCCTTCCACCAAGAGCCCTTGAGGAGGCAGCATTATTTTCCAGAACAGGTTGCAGTTTATTGATGATATGTTTGAGTGGAATCAGTTGGAAGTTGTATGTGACTACTAGTGGGTTTCTGCCATTTTCTGTCCTTAGTCTGTTCTATAATAGATTAGTCCTGGGTACCTTTGTTGGTTTGGTTTTTTACCTCACATGGCTATTGTAGCTTGAAAAATGCTTGTTGTAATTCCATTAGTTTGGCATCCCTGTCTTGTGTGTCTGACTAGATGAGATTGTGTCAGAGGGCTTGGCTTAAACTATAGATCTGATGTTCAGGATGGAAACTGGAGCATGTGAGTACATGTAACTCCTTCTATCATTCATATAGTTATCTGCTCACCCTGGCTTTAGGCAAAATCTTTCCTCCTGCCTTTATTCCCCAACAAACATTGTTAAACTGAACTTGTCCCCTAATCATCAAACTCACAAGTTTTGCATCTCTAGTGCTGTCCACACATACAACCTGCTCAATCATAGCTGTAAATGTCTCTTCCTAGGAACTTCACTCCATGCATCTGATGAGGCAGACTTAAATCTATGAAAGCTTATGCCATCAACTTCTTTCTCTGGGCCTTTCCTCACTACACTGTTATAGCGCTATTATTCCACTTTCAACATTGTATGGAATCCTGGGATTTGCAGTTTAGGGAGGAGCATCTAGAATTCTCAACCAGAGAGCTCTTTGACCTCAGTAAACTACAAACCCCGGAATTCCACTGGAAGTTGAAAACAGAATAATAGCACTCTAACAGTGTAGTGTGGAAAGGCCTTCTGTAAGTCTCAAAGGTGCTACAAGATCTCTTTGCATACTAATCCAGACTAACATGGTGATGTCTTGAACATCAAACAAACCCTTGGTTATCTACACTTTTCTGCCCTCTCTCTTGTTTCTTTGAACTACCGAAAATGTCCTCTCCCAAACTGAGGTGTGTTCCCTGATGCCCAGTCCCATATTTTTTTAAATGGGCTTTTCTTTTTTAAAGGTTGGACAGTGCAGGGAGCTTGCAACTTGCTTAAAAAACGGTTGCTCTTGGAAACTTTCAGGAAAGGCAGTTCACTTTTTGTTTTTGGCCAGAAAAAGGGCAATCTAAGGAATCTGGAAGGGTTGAGTGCTGCAAAAAACACTATGCTGCAAAAACAGTCTTGGAGAACTGTGCTTTGCTTTTTGTTATTTGCCATGAAGTTGACTTATGTTGACCCTTTGAGTGAAAGATGTCTTAAAGATCCTCTTCTTAACTGCTCTGCTCAGGCCTTGCAAACTCAGCCGTATCTTCCTTGACCAAATCAATCCAACTGTAGTACAGTCTTCCTCTTTTCCTGCTGCCTTTCAGTTGACTGAGTACCATCACCTTTTCCAATGAGTCATGCCATTTCACTATATGGTCAAAGTACAACAGCCTCAATTTACTCTTCATAACTTCTAGTGAGAGTTCAGGCTTGATTTGCTTTGCTTCAGGACCCCATTTGTTTGTCTTTTTTGCAGGCAGTCCACAGTGTCTGAAGAACTCTCCTCCGGCACCATATTTCAAATGAATTGATTTTCTTGCTGTCAGATTTCTTCACTGCTGTCAGGTTTCTTTCACAGCCATATATAGAAATACTATGGCATGGATGATTTGACTCTGGATTTGTCTACCCCCAACTTATTCTCAAATAGCAGTGTGTTAAATCCAGCACTGCTCAGGTGGTCACATCAGAACTTTCTGTACCTCCCCTCTACCCTATAGTCATGCACTCTACTCAAAAGCTGGCTCCACAAGGGTTTCAAGCTCTCCACAGTCAATTTTAGAAGTACCAGAGGAAGGGAATCTTTCCCTCCTATTCTATTGAATTCTGCCTTTGGTCCCCAGATGTTCCCCTGTTGCATCCTGCCCAAGGTTTAGTTAGTTTAGGGGTGACTAGTTGTGGCCCTCTAGATGTTTTTGGACTGCAGCTCCCACAATCCATCACATTTGGCTAATCTGAGGATGATGGGAATTCTAGTCAATTAACATCCAAAAGGTTGCACTTTGCCCACCCCTGATTTAATTCATTCTCCCACCTATTCTATGGGTGGATTGCCATCTCAAATTTCAAAGAAAGGGAACTGAGACCAGGATGGAATCATGACTTGGATATGAACAACTTCTTATTAAATGCTGGCTGAGCATGATGTGAACTCCATTTTCCAGTAATTTGACCACTGATCCATGGTGGCACTCAATAACTAACTAGTGAGATTGAAAACAGCTTGCAAATATAGATTGTAAAACAGAATCTATGAACCTAATAACCTTTTTCTCTGCCCCATCCTTCTCGGATCAATTTCACCCTTAATAAAACAAGTTGTTTGATTATTCTGTGGGATGTCATTAAACCCTCACTTGTGGAGGCTGGGGGAATCCAAACACAGAAATGACATTAATCAGTTAATTATGTGATTTGCTAAATGAGGGTGCACATAACTAGGAAGGTGCAATATTAGTGTGGTAAAACATGGGGATTTTATTGACTATATGTGGCCAAGGATAAAAAATGCAGCTACTCATAGCTCTGTGCATTTTGATGAGAAAATCAGACAGGAAGTTACTCCTGTCTGGGTTAAAAGCTCAGATAATTAAGTGAGTTTACTGCATTTATGATGCAAGTTAGTCAGTTATATAGAAATATAGGGTAAAAGGGGACACATAATACCTTTAGCACTGGCCAGGAAAATTAGAAGTAGAATCTCCATGAGTTTTTACTGGCAAAAAACACCTTTGGAGGGAGGTCCCCATTCTTAAACCAAAATTGCTAGAGCTAAGTGGCAATAGATATGTAGAAACTGTTTCCTTATGGTTTGGAAAAGTTGTAGCTCAAGAGTGACCTGTGGGCTGCATAAGTTTTCCTCCCTCCCATTTTCACAGGTCTTCCCCATGGCTACTGGATTTTTTTTTCAGAACAAGGAGAATTGTGTTCTTGGAAGGCCCCAGGAATGGTGATCCAATGGCAATATCTGTGTGTGTGTGTGTGTGTGTTAGCGGTTGAGATGTGAAACTTCTGAATAAAATATAGGAGTGGGGACTTTAGGCCCTGGGACCAAATGCTGATCCCTGAGCTTCCCTGGAAGACCTTGAGTTCTTCCTCCATGACACTATTTTGTGGTTCCCCTAGCTGTATACAAGGAAGCCACTGTCTTGAGTCTGCAAGACCTGAGCAGGGCAGTTGATGACTGAGGGCCTCCATGAGTTGACTTGGGCCATTTCTACACTACACTGTTATAGTGCTATTATTCCACTTTTAACATTCTGTGGAATCCTTGGATTTGCAGTTTAGAGAGGGGCATTTAGAATTCTCAGCCGGAGAGCTCTTTGGCCTCAATAAACTACAAACCCCAGAATTTCACAGTATGTTGAAAGTGGAATAATAGCACTATAGCAGTGTACTGTGGAAATGGCCTTGATGGCAAATAGCAAGACTCACAAGTTTATAGCGTCACAGAGAGAGATACAGTGAAAATCATTGCTGCATATAACTCTTATATCTGCTGTGTTTGCACTCCCTTAGTAACTTTGCCTTTGTTGGATGCCTAGACTCTATTTCTAAATGTTCAAATGAAGTTTTAAGTTATTTGCAGTGCTAGAAATTGGGGGATTGAAGAGAAATCTTACTGAGGGGGCAATGTTTGCATTTTGCCCTGCCCCAGCTACACCCTTGAGTCCCCCTCTTTTGCCTTCTGCTCTGCCTCGCCCTTGGATAGTTATTGTATGTTGTTGTTGTTGTATGCCTGAGGTGACCTTATCAGAGGATTTTCTGGGGCTGAAAGTATGTGATGTATCCAAGATCATCCAGTGGGTTTCCATGGCCCGGTGGGAATTGAACCCTAGGTTCCAGTGTTGTGGTCCAATATTCAAATCACTACAGCCATTTCCGTGCTAGAGTGTTACAGCGCTATTATTCCACTTTCAACATCCTATGGAATCCTGGGGTTTGTGGTTTTGGGAGGGGCCAGCTGGCCCCTCCCAAAACCACAAACCCCAGGATTCCATAGCATGTTGAAAGTGGAATAATAGCGCAGTAACACTCTAGTGAGGAAATGCCCTACCTCATGCTGGAACGTCCTGGGAATTTCTGTGAAGCTGAATTCTACACAGCTTGAAAGAGCTTCTCCACCTTTATATTTGGAAATGCAAAATGGATGCAGGATAGATTTCTAGGCCATTCATTTGTAAAATAAGTACTCATGTTTTAAAGACGTCTCATCTACTTAATGTAAATGAATTAGTCATTTTGGATATTTTTTTTCCCATTCAATTTTAAAGAACCCTCTTTCTTCTTTAAACCAGCTATTGATAGCTCTTTTTTAAAAAATGGAATTAGTCATGTGGTCTCTTCAAGAGCATGTCCTACTGAGACTTTCCTCAAATTTAAAAATCATCCTTGCCCCAAAGCGGCAGCTACACAAGAGGAAGGTCGAAGCTTCTGAAATCATCACTTTAATGTTTAAATTTATCATCTTTGAAGTAGAGGAAAATTAAGAAGATTTATTTCATTTTTTTTTAAAAAAAATGCACAGCTGTAGAGATGCACAAAATTAGGTTAAGTTTACATTTACCTTCCCTGGGGTTGCAGTGCTTCCTTAATCACTCAGAAAAGGGGACATTAGTTGAGAGGGCTCGTGCTGTTCCCGGCAATTCACTTCTGACAGAAGAATGCATTTAACTGTGCAGGGTCATTGATTCATCCTTCTTGCTTTTGACAAGACATATTATGATAATCAGGCTGATGGAAGGCAGAAATTTTAAGAAACCATTTAGAGACCTAGAGTTAGTAAATCTGGTTTTCTTTTGTTTCTGTGGCACTTTCCTTTCTGCTTACATTTGCTTACCTGGGTGTGCATTGAAGTGGTGGAATAGCAGCAAAATGGCTGCTATTCCAACTATCAGTTACATCTTTGGACTACAACTTCCAGAACCCTTCAACCAGCAATGCTAGCGACTAATTGAAAACAATACTTTTCTCATATACAATATGCTGTTCTCATATTTATTTTGCTCTTGGTGTAGCATATTTAACAAAAATATTTCCAGCGTCAACGGTATCTCTATGTTCAAGATTTCTGTAATCGTTTTATATATCATTTTCCAGAAATTCTTCGCCTCATCGCAAAGCCACCACAAATGATAAAAAGATCCAGCAGCAAGAATAACATATGCCAAATATTGGAAAAGGAATAGGACTCCAGAACTGGAAGAATGGCTTTATAAAGTTCAAGAATACACAGTGTTAGACAGTCTATCGAGAGTCATGAAAGGAGAAAAAAGAGGAGCCAAAAAGACTGATATGATAGAAATTAAGAAATATATTGAGGAAAGTTGGGAAAAGATTTGTAATGAGTAGTGTAAAGAGTATACTAATGATAAGCAAAAGAAGTCAAGAAAGCTAAAGCAACATTTTAATAGGACAGTTAACAAGGAAGTATGTAAATGTAGAGGGGAAAGATATTAGAGGCATTTAAAGAACCATGTCAAAGAAAGTGGGAAGTGGAGCGACTGAAAGAAAGACTTTGAATTCTGATAATGGAATTATATGATGAAAATGAAGTTGTAAATAGGACATGGATAAATCTTCATGGCATTTGTTAGGTTTTATTGCTGTAGAAAATAGTAATGATGTAAGAATGTAGAGATGTCTGATGTATATATTTGTTTTAATAAAAAAGATTTTTAAAAAAAGAAAACAGTACTTTTCTAAGCTCGGCAACTAATTCAGCTCTCCATTCAGACATAAAACTTTTGGACAACTTTGGTTCAGCCCCTGCTCCATTTCCTTGAGAATGAAGTAAGTGTGTGTGGGAGAGAATAAATGAAACACATACACTGCCCTGATCTTTTTGGAGAAATGATGAGATTAAAAAATCCAGACACAAAGTTCTTTCTTTATATCTTTCCATAGGGACAGCCTTTCATTTAATAATCTGAGTTCCCACAGTGAGATATTTCCTTCTATTAGGTTCATTTTTGGTCCTTGTGCTTGTGTGTGTGTGTGACAAAGTTAGAAACACTATTGTTTGTTGTCTGGAAACAATGTTGCTGCAGTTTAGGCCTACCTGGCGATAGCACTAGATATCTCTTTGATATCAATAATTCGGCCTTATGCTACCACACCTCTCCACATGTTTGAGAGGCCCCCGGACAAGCCCAGAACTAGGCTCAGCCATCAAACGCTGCAATATCCCAAGACAATACAGGCAGGCTAGAAATAGCCAGATCACCGCTTTAGGAGACCTCTCTGCAAACACCCTCAGTATGTATGCACGCTGTTTACAAAGGACTCCCTGCCCCGAGCAGGTAACTTGGCAAGCTAGAAGCTTAAAGGGCAAGCACTGAGCATTTGCATACAGTCTACCTCTTTGTCAATTCGGACTTAACTCAATCATGCTAAATTGTGATCTTTCTGAGACATTGTCTCGCATGCAAAACTCATTTTTGTCCCCGAGTAAGGCGTAGCCTGCAGTCACACTTCTCCCTATAAAAACCCCTGATTCCGAGACCTTCCTTGGATCGCTCCTGAGTTCCATCCCGCCTTGCTGCCGCTTTGCCTGGGTGAGCCTTCCCCTCAGCTCCAGTAGCTGAGACCGCAGCAACCTCTGATCGCTCCGGACTTCCATCCAGCCTTGCTGCCACTCTGTTTGGTGAGCTGTCCCCTCAATCCCACGTACTGAGACTCCAGACCAATGAACTCAAACTTCAGGACAGGTGTCGTATCACCCAATTCAACAATCCCTCTTAAAATCTCTCTATACCACTCCAACCTTTATTTTCCTTAGCTACTTGTGTGAGTGTGTTGCATACACTGTTTGTCTGTATTTAATAAAGATCATTCATTATTTTCCAACTGGTCTACTCCTTGACTTGGCCTGACCCCATAAACACTGGGTTACAAGATCCTGCTAAGTTACCCTGTCTTTCGTAACACTAAGCAGTGGTCTGAGCTAATTTTCCCCACCTATAGTTGAGCACATTTTGGTGTCCCTTCCAGGACCCTAGTAAACAGGGTAACAACAGCTATTGTGAATTCAAGTTTCATGCAAATTTTATTTCATAGTTTTGCCTCTCCCTTCTTCCCATCAAACCAGCCTGAGAGGGTGGTGGGACAAAGAGAAGGATCTCTTTGGGTGATCTTATTGCTTTATTGGGCTCATAAAGGGAGACAAAGCCCTTTAAATAATCTGGGCCCATTTTTTAAATGTTAAACAATACAGAGGGGATTTACAACCTATATAAAAGGCAAATTGTTGCACTTGGAGGCTTCCAGAAACACTAATTCACCCTCTGTTATATCCAGAAAAAGGCCAATCTGTGGATTTTGGAGGTGTCAAGGGCCTCGACATTATCTTTCTGGGGAGATGCATGTAGCCCCAGGGCTGTCCTTTGCCCACCTGTTACTAGTCAACCAGGTCTTGTTCAAAGTTGTTTGCCAGCCCAGGCAGCTGGAGCATCCTGAGAGTAGCAAAAAGAAGAAAGCAAAAGAAAGAAGAGGTGCATGCTGTCAGAAACAAAACTATTAATGTTTCTTCACCATATGAAAAGATCACATGAGTCACCCCTCATTTGGAAAGGCAAACTGTGCTATTTGCCTCCCCCATTTGGCAGTTGGAGGGATAATTCTATACCATTGGGATATTTACCAAGCCAAATTGGAGACTTTTGAAAGCATCCCAACTTTCAGCAAAGTTTAAATTCCATGCTGGTCTTTTTCAACTATGTCCTTGCTGCCTCTGCCAGTTCCAAAGATCGATATGTTCTCACCAAATATACTGTGGAAACATCTGTTTTGTACAATTGCAAGAACGATTTCTCCCACAGCAGAGAAAAAAGAGGTCCTATTTCCAGACCCATCTTATAACAAGTGTTTCCAAAAACATTTTGAGGCCATCATATTTTCACTTTCATTAGCAGCCTTCCTACCACAAATTATGCAGTCAAGTTTCCCCGCATTTGGGGAAATCATAGGGGTCAGCACACCCAGAGTGCAATGGATGAACTGAACTGGGAAGGCAAGTCTGCTGTGGCCTTCCAGATAGGTTGGATTAAAACTCTCATGGCCAGGATTAATGGAGTTGTAGTCCAAAACATTTGCAAGGCAGAAGGTTAAGAAAGGATACTTCATGTAGGGTCCAAGAATCATTCTGCTCCACTTCGTATAGACTTGTAATGTGGACCCTTCTTCCATGCTGACATTTCAACCCCAATCCCATGCAGACAAACTCAAACTGAGTCATGAAAAAGGTTTGCTTTAACTATGAAATTACTGTCACGTACTCTGTTTCTGAGAGCATCCATCTTTTGTTTAATAATAACAACAACATCTTGTCAGAGAGTCTTTTAAGTTTTCTAACTATTTTGTAAGTTTTTGGTTATTTCTAAAGGGAATATTCTGTGCAAATCTTGAATTTTAAAATGTTCATGGAGCAATATGCCACCGAACAATAGGTCAATAAATGTTAAAGTTCCACCTCATCATTTTATTGAAAAATCATGGATCAGCCTCACAAAGTCAATTTCTCTTGTAAGTTCATATGTCAGTGATGAGGTGACTGAACTGTTCTTGCTCCACTGTAGAATTCCTGCAGTTTTTGATGAGTGGTTGCTTGCTGAAACATCTTTCAGTTTTGACCATGTCACTGAAAATTAGCTATTCTAGTTCCCAAGGCTCTAGTGTCATATATTTCAGAACTGAATGGAAAGTAAAAGAAAAAGAAATGGTTGAATTCATACTCTACTCCACAGTTGATGTTATCCAAAGTTGCACTAAAGCTTTAACTGTGAGTGAATTAGATACTTAGAGGTTTGCAAATCTTGTTAGAAGCAAAAGTGGAACATACTTCCACTGTCTTAAGTGTTTTGCTTTGTCCTGCCTACCAGGAGTCCCTCCTTCCTGCTTGTTCACAAAGAACTCTGGAACCTGTAATTCTTGAAATGAGGGACTAGGGATGGGACAAATCCAGAATTTTCTGAATCCCTGGAAGGTTCTGGGAATCCACGAATCTCACAATCTCAAATCTTTCCAATCCTTTTTTTAAAAAGGGTTTAAAAAGCAAGGGAAAGAAGGATAAACTTGGGCAAGACACCCTCTCTCAGCCTTAGCAAAAGCTGGGCAAAGGCAAACTGGGCGGGCATAGGCAGGCAGCTCTAGTGGACACAGACAGCCGGGTGGGCACAGGCAAAATGAGTGGACACAGGCAGCCAAATGGGCACAGGTAGGCAGACCCAGCGTGCACAGGCAGGCAGCCCCAGCAGACACAGGCAGCTGAGTGGTCACAGGCAGCACAAGCGAGCGAGCATAGGCAGGCAGCCCTAGTGAACACGGGCAGCTGAGCGGGTGCAGGCGGGCAGTCCCAATGGACACAGGCATCCAAGCGGGCACAGGCAGCATGAGCAGACACAGGCAGCCAAGCGTGCACAGGCAGGCAGCCCCAGCAGAGACAAGTGGCTGAGCGGGCACAGGCAGGCAGCCGAGCGGGCACAGGCAGCACAAACAAGTGAACACAGGCAGGCAGCCCGAGTGAGCACAGGCAGCCTCCGGCATGCACATAGCTTTGTGCCATGATTTTCATGCACCCAGGGGCCCACCAGCCAATCAGACCTTTGATGAGCCCCAGAGGTGCCAATTTTTAAAAACAATTTTTCCTTTCTGCTACATGTGGTTTGTCATGTGGCTCATGAGAAACCATGACAGACATTTCACTTCTCATTCCTATTCTATTTGGTTGGTGGATTTGAAAGATTCGGTTTGCCTATTTTGGTGCAGGGATTTGGATTCGCGAATCTCAAACCCTTGCTGAGGATTTGAGCATTCTGTTGGCCCATTCCTATGAGGGATCATTGCCATTTCTGCACTAGACTGTTATAGTGCTATTATTCCCCTTTCAACATCCTATGGACTCCTGGGGTTTGCAGTTTAGAGAGGAGTCTCAGGCCCATATCAGAAAGCTCTTTCTCTCTCTGTCAGATCATAGAATCATAGAATCATAGAAATGTAGAGTTGGAAGAGACCACACAGGCCATCCAGTCCAACCCCCTGCTATGCAGGAACACCCTCAAAGCATTCCCGACAGATGGCCATCCAGCCTCTGCTTAAAAACCTCCAAGGAAGGAGACTCCACTACACTCCGAGGCAGCATATTCCACTGCCGGACAGCCCTGACTGTCAGGAAGTTCTTCCTGAGGCTCAGGTGGAATCTCCTTTCCTGCAGCTTGAATCCATTGCTCCTTGTCCTGGTCTCTGGAGCAGCAGAAAACAAGCCCTCTCCTTCCTCTACATGGCGTCCCTTCAAATATTTAAACATAGCTATCATGTCCCCTCTTAACCTTCTCTTCTGCAGACTAAACATACCCAGCTCTCTGAGTCTATCCTCATAGGGCATGGCTTCCAGGCCTCTCACCATTCGCCTTTCTCTGAACTTGTAGACAGATAGTCTACATTGTCTGTGTTGTAGAGAAAGGCCTTAGGCAATGGGCCATCAATTCAGAATTCTGTTTGAGGTTGCTCCAACACTGCTTCTGATTGGCTCCTGTGACTCTCACAAGATCTGGACAATATATACATAGATACAAACAAAAAGGTTTCTATAAATATGAACAGTTTATTCTCAACTTTCCATTCACAATATAGGGGATTATTCCTCTCTGGTATTCCAGAAGGGTAAAGTGTACCTTTTCAGCCTCAGCACCATGGCAACCAATTTACAAATCTCACAATCTGTGATCAGTTTGATTATTTCTCCCCATTTATGCTTTAAATAATAACGTGACGGCTAGTCCTAGCCTCTGGGTATTTCCATTACCTTATGAAACATCGGCCATTTCCACACTAAACTGTTATAGTGTTATTATTCCACTTTCAACAGCCTTTTAGGCCCCTCCCTGAACTGCAAACCCCAGGATTCCATAGGATGTTGAAAGTGGAATAATAGCACTATAACAGTCTAGTGTGGAAATGGCCATAGTTACCATCTCTTCTTTGTTTCAGGCAGAAACAGATGAGAACTTTGTAAGTTATGCAGAAGCACTATCCAACTTAATCTTAATTATAAAAAAAAATAAAATTTTTAAATTAAAAAAAATTAAGATGAAGTTGGATAGTGCTTCTGCATAACTTACAAAGTTCTCATCTGTTTCTGCCTGAAGCAAAGAAGAGATGGGTAACTGAATAGCCTTAGGTGGGTTTTTTTTATGGATTGTGTCAGTATATAATCTCATACATAATTTCTCTGCTTTCTTTAAGTTCTAGGAGTTTTAGTTTTTTTTTAAATGTCGAACAGTTTCTGATGATTCTATGATACTGTGATAGTATCAACAAGTAAATGCCATAGAATCATAGAGTTGGAAGAAACTGCCATGGCCATCCAGTTTAACACCTTGCCATGCAGGAATATACCATCAAAGCATTCCCAACAGGTGGCCATCCAGCCTCCGTTTAAGAACCTCAAAAGAAGGAGACTCCACCACACTCCGAGGCAGCATGTTCTACTGTTGGACTGCTTTTACTATCAAGAAGTTCTTCTTAATGTCTAAGAGGAATATCTTTTCCTATATTTGAACCCATTGATCCATGTCTCAGTCTCAGGAGCAGCAGACAACTCTTTATGAATTTACCAAAATGTTGTATAGTCAGCCTTCCACCTTTGCAGGTTTCACTTTTGTGGATTTGATTATTCACGGATTATTTGCTGTCAGCTCTGCTGCTGTCCTTTGCCATTTTTAATAGGGACTGCAAGCCTTGTGAGACTGAGAAACTGGGAACAAAGCTTGTAAGTCCCTGTTAAAAATGGTGTGGGACAGCAGTGGAGGTGGCAGTAAGCCCCACCAGTCACACACTTCTGCCATGTGAAGGAACCCTGATACCTTGAAGGAATCCATGGTGGGTTGAATATGGTGATCATACTTTTTTGTGTACTAAATATGGTTTGAGAGGGTCCAAAGTTATTCATGTTTTTTCACTTTCATGGGGGTCCTGTGCCCCTAACCCTAGTGAATGTGGAGGAATGACTATACATGTACAAGGAACCCTTTCCATATATGTATATTTTGTTTGCTGTTGGGCTCACCTTTGGGGCATGTACAACTGTGTGAGAAAATTCTTTCTCAACTTTGACATCTGTGCTAACACCATACTGGGAGTCAGTACTAAACCAGAGAGAAGCAAATTCAGCAATTGCGGCTTTGGAAAGAAGTTACATATTTGAACAAATCTCAAGTAGATTGTTTCTCTGCAGTTTTGCAGAGAAATCATGGTGCGTTAGACAAACAATTCGGACCATTATAGTGGAATAACTTGCACCATATGCATTTACTTCCTAGTCACTGTTCTTCAGTTTACACAACTATTTTGCCTGTGGAAAATGCTGTATTTTAAATTCCTTTGCTTTTATGGATGCTACAGAACATATGTTTTCATGAAAATTCATGAACTGGGAAATATTTTTGTCATTACCTAAGAAAAACTTTCCCCACAGATACCTCTTTTATAATGATCAATGTCCAAGGCCTTCTTTTGCCTCCAATTTTAATCTCTGCCTCCCTCCCAGAGAAAATGGCCTCCCTGCATTACTGATTAGACAGGAGCTTTCTTTTGGTCTCACCTCTGTCCCAGGCCCATCTATTAAAGACATGGGAGATGGCCTTCTTACTGGTTGCTCCCAGGCTTTGGAGTTTCATTCCATGGAAGGCCAGACTGCCTTCATGATGCTCTTCTAACATATCTTCCCCAACTACCCCTAGATAAAGACGGTTTTATTTAAACTGGACTTTGATGATTACTCAGTTATGCATAAGGGTCTTTTTATGGTGTATGTGTATATGCTATTCTTATGTTGTTGTTTTTTAAAATATTCTTTATTCCATTTTCCATTATACTTTAAAAAATCACAACTCGTACACACGTACAATTACTTACATTCTTCTACATATACCAACTACATTCCAACTTGATATATACCAAACTTCAACTTATGTCTTTCTACCCCTATATTCTATTACACACAACCAGACAATTTCTCACACTATCTACCCGTTAATTACCTTGTAATTTACCCCTATTACTCATTCTTCCTCATTCGTTACTTCCTTCACATTACCTTATCTCATTTCCCTCGTTATTTATTAAGATTCTCTTCTCATTGTCCTTTAGATTTCTTTCTATCATTATTTATAAAAAATATATTTATATATTAGAACCTTATTAATGACATATTTTTCCCTCCACCATTGTGTTGTATTTATTTATTATTAAAACTTCGTCAGCCTTTTTATTTATTAATTTATATTTATATTATATAATTATTTATTCTTCCCTTTCCCAACGAATTTTTACCACCTTCTTCTTCTAATCATCATTATCTCCTCCATCCTGTTTTGTCACATCCTTAAGTTCTATCTCTATATGTTCCTTTACTAATCTCCAACTCTCTTTATGCAAGCCTTGCATTCTTCCTTGAATTATCCCTGTTAATCTATCCATTTCCATCATTTCGTTCAATTTTACAAACCATTCCTCCGTTCGGGGTATATCTTTACTTTTCCAGTTTTTTGCATAATTCAGCCTCGCTGCAGTGACCATGTAAAGAATAACTCTCCAGTGTTTCCTTTTTTGTTCTTTCTCAATTTTCTGCATCATATTCAATAAAAATAATTCAGGCTCCAGTGGTATCTTAATCTGTAATGTTTTTTCCATCTTTTCTTGAATTTCTCTCCAAAT